>JALHLI010000008.1:7783230-8375730 GCA_023349425.1 Anthopleura sola
ACCTTTTACCACTCTAGTCAAGGTATCTTTCCTGACATGAGACATGCCTTTGTTCTGTTCCTTAAAGGAACTCAAACTACGCCAAAAATAACGACAAATACGTTAATAACAATGCAAAAAATGTCGTTTAATGCATAAAGCATATTGTCTTAATAGTTTGATGTGAAATTGCATCCAGCTGAGTTGATAACCTTCCCCGAAAGGAATTATGGGTCACTATTTTTGGTTAGCATTTTCCGAGTATACAATGTAGACTTTTCTTGTTGATTGAAATGTAGTTCCGCCATGAGTTCGACTAGCGTCTACGATTAATTTAAAGAAGGAAGAACTCGTATTTCATAAATTCTATTGGCAGAATAATGGGAAATGTTGAATCCTCAATTCTGATTGGTTGGCCTGTTTTTTTCTAAAGGTCAACTCAGTTGGATGCAATGCACGTCCAAGAGCGAGATCTGATATCGTATTAAATGAAATTTTCGCGACACGTTAATTTCGCGACTTTTAGAGGTTGCAATACAGTAAATTCATGAATAGAAAACCCCAGCCTCGACTCGAATCTATTGTTCTATGGTCATTCAAGTAAATTAGGGAAAGGTCTATTTAGAGGGCAAAAGTTTTAATAACATTAACTTATCTCCAAACTTTAATACTTAATTGAAAAACATTTCCCTTTGTATGGCACACGATGTATTTCACATGGAGAGTGTCAGTTTTAGTGTCTAAAATGAGTGGCAAGCTGCAGTCTAAAGCCAATGTTTTTTCGCCCCATTATTGAAATGATAGAAAAAATGTTACCAGGTGTTTGTCTGAAATGCATATATAAAAAAGGAAAAAACATACATCCCAGAGGAAGATCAAGGAACAGTCTTGCCATGGTGGACGATCCCTTCAAAAATCCAAAAATAGTAGCCGGCCTATTTTCTCTGGTCATTGTAATTATGACAGTGGGAGTGACCGGGAATGTGTTGGTCTTAATGGCCGTTTGGAAGAAACGCTGGCTACGATCAACAACCAACTATCTTCTCGTGAACCTCGCTGCCTCGGATTTGACGACATTGGTGTCATTGCTTTTCATGGTGATTCCTGCGTTGGTTGACTTGGAAGAAGGGACCCTGGCAGACTTCTTGTGCAAGTTTTTTATTTCCTTTCATGTAGCTATCACTGCAACGGTCGCTTCTATCCTAACTCTCGTTGTACTCTCGGTGGAAAGATACCACGCTATTGTCAAGCCGATGAAGACGGGGATCAGGCTACGAGATGATACGGTCAAGTATGCCAACATTGGGATCTGGACTGCAGCAATTATCCTAACTCTTCCTCTCTACATTTTGGGTCACTACAGTGCATCTTCACATTGTCGCCATACCAACAAATCCAACAAGAAATTCTTCGACGTTTATAGGGTATTTCTGGCAACAGTTTCTATCATAGTTCCCTTCTTCATCATCAGCTTCTGCTACTTCCAGATCGTTCGTGAGCTGTACTTCAAGAACAAAGTTGAACCACAAAACGTAGCAGCCGAAGAAGATGCTCGTTCAAAGCGTAAACTCGTCAAGCTATCCCTTACAGTAACAGGTGCTTTTGCCCTCTTTATCATTCCTTTAGCCATCACTACCGTCATGAAGCTCATCGACAACAATGCCTATGGTAAATTATACAAAACGGCATCTGTCTTTTATATTGCAGGGGCTGGCATCAACCCACTCATTTATTCTTTCCAGAGCAGCAACTTCCGTAAAGCATTTAAAGAAATCTTAAGATGTCCTTAAAAGTGCATTTATGAATCTCCACGAATCGGTGTTGGTTAGCTTTGACATGAAATACAAGATGCGCAAAAAGGATGCCTATTTTGGGAGCGAGATGCATAGCAACAAGAAACCTCGCATCAAAAACGATGGGTTATAGACTGCCTTTGAAATGGCGGTTTGACTACCCAATTAATGTACTTTTTCCAATAGTTCTTTCTTTCGTTATCAAATATTCTGTAAACATTTATCAATTTTCAAAAGTAGTTTTTGAAGAGTTATGTTTAGAAGGAAGTAAACTGCACAATAATGATATCGCTGAATTACTTTGAAGTTCAATATCTATATCATTCAGTTAAACATAAATGTCGAACTTAAATGCTGTTCTGTCTTTACAAAAGGAAATTAAAATTATCGCAAATACCGCCCGCACCTATTTAAATTAGACAGAGGAAGACTTCATCAAAAACTTATGTTTTTTTCCATTTCAATTATAGAACTGTCACTTTGTAGTCAATGTCCTCAGTTGGTGGTAGCAATATATCCAATATATACGAATACACAATGTCACCTTATCATATTAAGACTGTGTTCCCTGAAAAACCTTACGCACATTAAGCTTTATTTCCATGATAAAAATTGAGCTTTTTTTGATAGACACGCTCAGTTATCTATACCAAGAATTGCCTGGACATGCACAGTCAACTAGGCAAAGAATTTCCTAGACATGCGCAGTCAACTATACCAAGAATTGCCTGGACATGCGCAGTCAACTATACCAAGAATTGCCTGGACATGCACAGTCAACTAGGCAAAGAATTTCCTAGACATGCGCAGTCAACTATACCAAGAATTTCCTAGACATGCGCAGTCAACTATACCAAGAATTTCCTAGACATGCGCAGTCAACTATACCAAGAATTTCCTAGACATGCGTAGTTAACTATACCAAGAATTTCCTAGACATGCGCAGTCAACTATACCAACAATTTCCTACACATGCGCAGTCAACTATACCAACAATTTCCTAGACATGCGTAGTCAACTATACCAAGAATTTCCTAGACATGCGCAGTCAACTATACCAAGAATTTCCTAGACATGCGCAGTCAACTATACCAAGAATTTCCTAGACATGCGTAGTTAACTATACCAAGAATTTCCTAGACATGCGCAGTCAACTATACCAACAATTTCCTACACATGCGCAGTTAACAGGGTTCGTACAGGACCAATGTAAGAATTTCCAAAACTTTTCTAAAAAAACCCAAAGCCCTTTGACTCAAATTTTCAAAACCACACATTGCACAAAAATAAAGACATACAGGTTCATAGAAAACGCGCGCGTTTGGTGTCGGTGCAGTTATATAGCACTGGCACAACAGAGACAGGTGTTTCATGTATATATAACTGAATTAAAAGAACCGTTCTTTTTGATAAGAATGACGAAATAGAAAGCTCGCCCGCGTGCTGTGCGGTATAAATTAATATTTCACAGCCATCACTCCCCGTACGGAGCTCTTTCGTGAGGTTCGCTCCACATGCACTACCACTACATTCCATATTTACAACATACAACACTCAACTCACATTGTTGATTTTTGCGGAGGAAGGAAAACCGGAGTGAGAAAAACCCCGGTGGCCGGGAATATCATTAAGCACGCGCCCTCAATCAATTAAAAAGCAAGAGTTATGACAGTTATTTTATAAAATTCTTTAGTACCAATCATACCGATACGGTGTTGATTCATGGAGTAGGAGTGTTCTGTTACAGATGCTGCGTCTTTTATCATTGGAATAGGTGGATATTTGGCTTCTTATGCTAATTTTATGGAGTATGTGTGCGGAGTTTTACAGTATCAACGCTTAGTCTGATCGAGGTCTTTTCTTTTTTTCATTTTCGAATCATTACATTACTGGTGGTTGGTTGCCGAAGTGATAAAACGAGTAGACAATATTTTGTCATAAGGGATGGGATGAACAATCCGGCTTGATTATTACTCATCATGTTGTGTTAGAACATATATATTTTGACATTTTGACTTCTTTTTTTTTTTTTTGCTCAGTCAAATGAAATTTGTTTAAAGTACAAAACTGAAAATCACTGATTCACGTGAATCAGTCAAAACTGCTTAAAGTCGGAGGTCGGATAACTTGCTACAGACTTTGGATGACGTCATCGGAGTTACTGTATCAAGGTAAAAGCTGGTCAATCATCTTCAAAATCTCACCAGGTTTTATGTGTTGTTTGTATCCAAGCTAGACCAGAATCCACCATGTTAAACCAACTTAGAAAATGATTATTGCCACCCAAAGAAATTAGAGTAAAAAAATATCTACTGTAGTTAATGAAATCATAATCATACACTTAGTGAATGAATGGTTATTACTCCTGTTTGCCTTGTTGTTTTAGCTTCTTTAAGACTGCTCTTCTACGTGCCATCATCAGATTCCAAGCCAGCTTTTCTCTCATCCAACGTGGGAACAACCCAACCACAAATTCCTGAAATTGCATAGAAAAATATCAGAAATCAATTAATTCAAATCTTAGCGCAGATGAAACAAGATCTTCAATTAATCTATGCCTGTGTCTTCTCAAACAAAGGATCTTATTTCCAAGAGAATGACATACGGTGATGCGGTCTGAAATGAGGCTTTCCTATACCTGTAAAGAATGACTCCAGCACCCATTTGTCCTCAGCTCTACCCCAATGGTGCCCAGTGTCTGACGGGCATAATCATCTGGACCAGGGACCAAGAGACTGGGCTTCCTGATTCTACTCATCTTGGTGGCGACATAGAGTGGCATGACAGACTGCAATGTATACAAGTATGACATCAATAACTGTTTTGATTATGATTAAATTATATTTTATATCATTGTTCTCACTGTTAGATCATACACTGAAACAACCTCTGGGCTGATCTAAGTCAGGGCATGGCTAACTCACAGATCGAACCCTGAAACAACCTCTGGGCTGATCAAAATCAGGGCACGGCTAACTCACAGATCGAACCCTGAAACAACCTCTGGGCTGATCAAAATCAGGGCACAGCTAACTCACAGATCGAACCCTGAAACAACCTCTGGGCTGATCAAAGTCCAGGCACAGCTAACTCACAGATCAAACCCCGAAACAACCTCTGGGCTGATAAAAGTTAGGGCATGGATAACTCACAGATGTAATTGGAGTTTAGCATGTGTTTTTTTAGCATGAGGGAGGAAACCATAGAACCTGGAGCAAATCCCTTGAATCAAGAAAGAGGGAGAGACCCAACTAACCCACATGACCATGCCCCAAGGAAGAGAAGCCAGTGCACAACCCTACCCTTGATTCCCAAAAAACAGGAGATGCTCATGGACATAGAGAAACCTTATATCTTATGAAACTAAATTCAGTGAACACAGTTTGTAAACATGTCAAAGAAAAACAAACCTGAACAATAATCCCTTTCCCAGCATATTCAGTAGCAATGGATTCACTGAAGAAATCCACAAAAGCCTGGAAAAAGCAAAATATTGTCATGCAAAACACAAAACAATCAAAGATTGATCCAGCTGTAATACGATCATCCTATCATTTCCACATACCTTGGTTGACGAGTATGTTGACAGCAATGGCAGTGGTTCTACACCAGCCCTGGATGAGATGTTCATCACCACTCCTTTGCCCCTATGATAACAGTGGCATAGCCAGGGTCCCATTTTAGTGCATTCTAGTATAGCCACAAGCAACTGAGCGAAGTGAGGGAGCCATCTATGTAAGAGTCTTTCTGGGGGGTCATTCTGTTTGTTTGTGTAGTCACATGCATTTTTTTCTAGAGGCAGCTACATGTATGCCTCTGGTTAACATTGAAGTAATGACACAACACTTTTTTTCCTAATCACTCGACCCAAACACTATAATTCCAGACCTCTAAGCAGCTGGTTTGGTTAATTTATGTGTTGGAACTTTTAATTGATAATAATATTGACTAAAATAAAAATAAAAATTGTTTCTTTACTAACTAAAAGTACACTAACCTTGAGACCATACCAGGAAGAACGATGTGTGTCATCTATACAAGAATAAAGAGTCAGTGGGTTGTTGATACATGTAACTTAATGGCAGTGTTTCAGTGGGTTAAGCACTGTTGGTAAGGTATCAGTAGGTTGTTGGTAGGGTATCAGTAGGTTGTTGGTAGGGTGTCAGTGGGTTGTTGGTAAGGTGTCAGTAGGTTGTTGGTAATGTATCAGTAGGTTGTTGGTAAGGTGTCAGTAAGTTGTTGGTAGGTTGTCAGTAGGTTGTTGGTAGGGTGTCAGTAGGTTGTTGGTAGGGTGTCAGTAGGTTGTTGGTAGGGTGTCAGCAGGTTGTTGGTAGGGTGTCAGTAGGTTGTTGGTAGGTTGTCAGTAGGTTGTTGGTAGGGTGTCAGTGGGTTGTTGATAGGGTGTCAGTAGGTTGTCAGTAGGTTGTTGGTAGGGTGTCAGTAGGTTGTTGGTAGGGTGTCAGTGGGTTGTTGGTAAGGTGTCAGTAGGTTGTTGGTAGGGTGTCAGTAGGTTGTTGGTAAGGTGTCAGTAGGTTGTTGGTAGGGTGTCAGTGGGTTGTTGGTAAGGTGTCAGTAGGTTGTTGGTAGGGTGTCAGTAGGTTGTTGGTAAGGTGTCAGTAGGTTGTTGGTAGGTTGTCAGTAGGTTATTGGTAGGGTGTCAGTAGGTTGCTGGTAGGGTATCAGTAGGTTGTTTGTAAGGTGTCAGTAGGGTGTTAGTAAGGTGTCAGTAGGTTGTTGGTAGGTCGTCAGTAGGTTGTTGATAAGGTGTCAGTAGGTTGTTAGTATGGTATCAGTAGGTTGTTGGTAAGTTAATGTTTTTGGCCATTGATCAACACCTTACCAATGGCTGACACCCTACCAACAAATTGATTTGGAGTTGCATTCTTTGCTATCATTATTTGACCATCTACTAACCATGATCACAGACAAGTCATTGACATTGATCATCTTCCAGCAATCCTGTAAAGGAAGGGTAGATACACATTAGACAAAATAATCCTGCAGAACCATTCCACAACTTTAACTTGTGACAGGAAATCCCATATCAATATAAAAAACATAAATGGCATGTACAGTCTCTCACTACTCTGTTCATCATAGGTTGGATCCACAGACCCACTTATCACCCGTGAGTAGAGCTTTTTCCTGATTTATTAGCTGCAGAGCTAAATGTCACATATACTGTACCTACATGACTGTATGTAAAAGGAAGGGTCTTATACTTTTCATTTTGTGCAAGTTTGTATCTACTGTAGCTCACCTCTCTCTTCATGTTAGTGAAGAACTCTGGATAATGGGAAACACCAACATTGTTTACTGAAATGAAAAAAAAGATTTAATAAGAAATAAATAAATGAATGTGGAATCTTATTCATTGATTAATTCCCTTGTTCATCCATCTTTTATTAATCAGGTCATCACTAGCTAGTTTGTTGATAGACTGATTGATTGACTGATTCACGCAACTGATTCAAGCATTCACTTGTCATTTATTCACTCATTCACTCATTCATTTGTCCATCCATTAATTCATTTATTAACTGACTGCTTGATTAATCCACTTATTCCTGTATGAATAATAAAGAAAGTTGATTTTTTCCATCAACATACTCAATATTCCAATATCAAGGCCATCCAGTTTCTCATCCAGTCCATCATAAATCTCTGCTCCACCACTGAAATCCATTGCAATAACTTTGGTTTTCACCTTGTACACAGATTCTGTGAAACAATCAACACAGTCAATCATTTTAGACTTGTAACGATAACTGAAGAAGATCTGAGTCCAGATCGAAACGTCTTGAAAATACATACTTTAAAACAAACCAGAGTCAACTAATTGATTTAAAATTTTAGAACTTGGTTCCTTTTTCTTTAATTATAACAACCACTATTTCTCTCAAGGCTATCAAGTTCTATTCACTTTTCCTCCCTTTGAAAAATCCACTTTTAATTATTGGAAGCAGAGGTGGAGTAGCAGTGAGAGTGTTTCCCTCTCACCAATGTGACCTGGGTTCAAGTCCAACTGGGCTCGGTGTCATATGTGAGTAGAGTTGCTTGTTGGTTCTCTTCTGTGCTTCAAGGGTTTTCTTTCCTCCACGAAAATCAACTTCTAATTTCCAATTGGAATTTCAGTGAATCAATAGCTACTCTGATACCGCAGGTTAAAATAAAATTACCATAAAACTGCACCGCAAATAAGGCAATACTGCATCACTGTTAACCCTTATGTCCCCCTCCAAGCTAGACCACAATGCATTATGCACTAACTTACGTTTAGTAAGCTGATTACTTACGTATTTCGGCTTCAAGGTTTTGGAGTTTTTCCAGTGTTCTACTAATAAGTACAATGTTTATTCCTTCTTTTGCAAGCTGTGCAACCAAATGTGAACTACAATTACATATAATTCATAATACTCCAATAATACAAGCAATTGCAATAAATATTATTTTAATAGTATAGCATATAATTTTATATTTTCCTTCTCTCTCTATTTAAACTTGGCTTTCCATCTATTTTCATAATTATGAGACCAATTTGAGATGTCAGGCATTTTCGCTCCATCAATTAAATTTTCAATGATCTGGGTGAAGAGATTTTGCACCATCACGTGCTGGCACCCATAACAACTTGGGCTGCATGTGGTTAGATGCCAGAACAATAAAATCCCTTTTCTTCTTGGGAATTGAATTCTTTTTCATTTAGAATGATTGTATTGTTCCTGCCATGCAACATGGCTGACGTCAGGTGATGGTGCAAAACCAGTCTATACGGTGCATACGAAAATGGGTGTGCATCATAAGGAATTCATCTATTCTTTCAGAATATCTAGCTTATTTATGTATTAATCTCATTATCAATGATGAGGATTGATGTATCCTGTGGAAAGCCATTAAAATTGGGATGATACCTTAAGTTTTCTAGCCACAACCCTCACCCTACCACCTCCACAAATCCCTCCCCCAGCCCTCCTTCTTCAATCATAATGAAGCTCATTTTCTTTGGATACATACCTCAAAGACAAAAGATTTTCCTATTCCATCTGTGCATCCAGTTACCACTACAGAGAACAAAAACAACAACATTTGAATCGGAAACCCTGAGGCTACAGGATTTTGGTCACCCTGTGGTTGCTATTGCGCAAATCAGCTGATTCAATTTGCCATCGTTTAAAACGTAAAATTAATATAAATTTGCTATGCAACATGCAAAAATAGCAATAGAAATGCGTCATAATAGCAAGGGGCATTTTATGAAACATTTTTTTAACGGAAAATATTGTTAATTCTTGCATGGTTGACTTTCGAACTTCGGACTTTGTATGCGTACCTGCCCAGCTACCGAAGGATTTTAAGTTCTTTTTTATCCCTAACAAAGGAAGCACAAACGCTCTCAAGCCAGTAACAGATCTTCTTAGGAGATTTATAAGATGGTAGGCTAAGAAACAGCCTCCAATAACTTCCAATGCCGTAGAGTACTCCATGCTTTGTGATGGCTGCAGAGAGAAAAGGAACCAAAAGATCTACGGTGACTGTGATCAGCGGATCGACTATTGACACAGGTAACCCAAAAGCTGAGCTTGGAGGTGGTGCAAAACAAATTTGGTGGCAGAGGAAGCCGAACTGACGGAATTTCGAATTTCACAGCTATGTAAATGGAATCATTGGCGAATTCATTGAAACTTTGCATCTGAATTTTGCTCTGTCCCTAAGCCTTTCCCTTTTCTAGATGTTTATCAAGAGCATAGAACGAAAGGTATACTAAATGGGCGTGGTGGCAGGAAAAAATGAGCTTTGCTCTCTATTTTGATTAACATGTTCTTGCAGTGCCTTCATAACAAACTCGCAAGCAAAGGACTGCATGTACAAGTGAGAGTGAACAGAGTTAAAAATTCAGTAGACCAATATAAAAGAATAAAAGTTGTAGAGGGACAATTGCTCCTGAAAATTTACAAAACATTAGCAGCAAGATGACACTGGCTAAATTAAAGTTCTCTTTTGTTTTGTTTTTTGCATGGCACTAGATAAGTCTAGCTGGTTACCTAGAAAGGCATCACAGCCACCCAACCACCCCTCCTGGATCCTCCCTTGATAACCTATCCTTGAATACCTTGATGGAGACCAAAAATACAAAAATCTGGGAACAAAATACTGGTTTGCAGGAAAATCCATTTATTTGCCAAGAAATGAAAATTATTAATATCAGCATAATAAAATGGAATGTAAATGAACAAAAATGAGTATTTACCACATTTATTTACAATAGTTTTTAGTGAAAGTAATATCTAAGTGTCATCTCAGTATTTTTAGTCCATACAATTTTCACTAATAACTAAAAATGACCTTTAAATTTAGTTATTTAGTTTGATAATGTTTAAGAGTATATAAACAAAAAAGTAATTTTATAAGTTTGCAGTCACAGTCAATCACATGAGTGAAATCGTACAATTTTATCACACCAAAATAAGGTTTTGTTGGTGTTGATAAAGGTGTTTCCATAACATTGTCTGAAAACACAAAGCTTTCAAGGGTAAGTGCCTATACAACAAACCTACTTTGTTGTAACGGTAAAGCAAATTATATGATTTTTTGTGTGTGATTGGGAAGTGTTGAAATTTAATCTAAGTCAAAACCTGCATATAGTGGTCCTCTCTATGCATAGCTAGGGTGGTTGAGGGAGCCGGGGAGGATGGCAAAAAGGTAAGGGTATACAATATAGCTGGCCACTATGCTGGTTATAATGGAAGTTAAGCAGGGTTGTAGCTGTCGTAGCCACCAGTACGGCTGGTCCAGTTATGACTGGACAACATTTTTACTATCAGAACCATTTTTTCCCCTTGTAAGAAATAGTTATTACCCGAGAAAACTGAACCATGTGCACTGTCCAAATGGTGGCTATGGACCTCAGTGTTAACTAAATAAATGAATGATGGTTAAGTTTTGCTAGTTTTCAAACTAAAATTTCCTTTGAACAGGAAGAGAAAAATCAACATTAATTCATAATAATAAAATGTTTCAATCTAATATTTATAAATCTAATTACATTTTAATTAATGGTGCAATCATGCATCATGATAAACCCTTCATGTTGTGTTCCTATATTTTTAGCAAAACCTCAAGCTAAAATCCAGTCAATGACCTTACTTGACACGAAGTAAGAAATAAGATGACAAAAATGAATATGTTAAATAAATAAAATATAATATTGTCTTCCTTATGATGATCACTTGAAGATATGATTCACAAGGATTACTAACAGCACTTTTCATATTTCTGTGACCGACTTCACAAGTATGGCATATTGGCTTCCATCAAACAAACAAGTGCTGTAATGTCAAGATTCATGTCTTCAAGGTAAAAAAGACCAATTGAAAGGACAATATTATATACTTTACTTATTATACATAACAAATATTATCCTAATAATTATATAAAATTAAAACTAATAGTCTAGCGGTTTTCATATGAGTGGGAAACATACTGTCTGTATGATGCTGACTTAAAGCATGCACACAATATATGACATGCTGTAACATCGAAATGGCTTCCTATTATCTTCCTGGACCAGTAATTCATCCATTCACAATGCATAGTTATGGTTACAGTAAGAAATGTTATAGCTACAGTACTGCTACAAATTTGACATATCACTTCCCACTCACATGAAAAACTAACTGACTAAGCATGACAACAGCAAAACAATGTACATAATGCTTCAATCTACTGTAGCTGTTCTCCCCTTAATCCTATACCTTGATACCCAAAACTAGTAACCTTAGCTACTGTAACTTTACACTGTACAGAAAAATTCTAATCATAATTTTAATGTCTGATGCTCAATATATAATGACAGCAGGTAGCGCATATATAGCATAACAGACCTCAGACTAATGAAATACTGCATTCACATTTCATTATGTCATAATAGTTGTGGTTGACTGTATACCATTTGAGGTTGAGGCTGGTGTGGGAGAGAGCTGTAACCAGGTAGAGAGCCAGCTGGAGGTGGTTGGGGTTGATACTGCTGCATTGGACCTTGGGGTGCATATTCTTGGGGTATTCCCTGCTGTGAGGTATGCATTTGTTGCTGTGTTCCATAATGTTGAGGGGGTTGGGGAGGTGTTTGTTGGACTTGTGGGGGTTGATGATATCCTTGGGTCATTGAGGGGGTGGTTGTCATGGTACCAGCTGGGTAGCTTGGAACACCAGGTCCTTGACTGGAGTATGCTGCATTCTGAAAATATAGTATAAATTCAAAATTAAACTAATTTAACAAATAATTAAGAAAGAGAGGATGGCAGAAAGGAACAAATGAATGAATGAATAAATGATGAATGAATGAATAAACGAAAGAACAAAAAACAAATGAGCAAAGGAACAAAGGGTTGAAGGAAAGAATGAAGGAAGGAATGAAGAAAGGAGTGAAGAAATAAAGGAACAAAGGAAGGAAAGATTCAACTGACATGTAAATACATATTACGGTAAGTTATAAAAGGAAGAAAAGGCTTACTGTCATGCAAGCCAGATTTTTTTCCTGAGTGCTATCAGAACTGATCTGGACTGTTTTTATGATTTCATACATGATTGTATACATGTAACATCTTGACTAATATAAATCCCTGACATGGACTTACCATATTCATTGATGGTTGGGCTGCCTGTGGATATGATGTCTGGGGATAGCCTGCAGGCATCTGAGGACCATACATCTAAATATACAACAAAATGATTAATTAGAACCATTTAATGATATTAACAAAGTTAAATGAATAGGTTTGACGACAGCCATGTTGTAGAGTAAAACAATCCAGGTTAGTTGATTGCATTCACCAGAAGTAATCATGTGTCAACTATTTTTGGCTAGCATTGCTGAGCAGGACATGAGAAATGCATTAAAAATATCATGTTGGGTCCTCTGATTGGTTGACCTTGAGTTCGTACTAAAGGTCGACTCAGCTGGATCATAGACAGAATTCCTTGTTATTACAAATTAAATCTGACAAGGCTTGTCATGCAAAAATATGCTCCAACATGGCTGTCGTGTAACCCCTATATAACAATATATAAAATACACCATCAGGTGCAATAAGTTAACCATCAAGAAGGTCCATGTCCCATAATGCTTGTGCATAATGCTCAGTCATTATTAACAGAAGAAAATAATAAATTTAATCTAGCAGGGAGCCCGATACTGAAACCTTTGTGTATATCAAGCAAAGGATATCTCAGAAGTCGGCACCTGCATAATCATTCTGCATGGCCAAAGATACAGGATATGTACCATAGTTTGGTAATTAAGAATAAAAGTGCAAGCTAGCGTAGGAGAAACTTTGACTCACTTGTTGATACTGTGGAGGTTGATATCCATTCATTGTTGGTTGCTGATAACCACCAATAGCACCTTGCGGCATGCCTCCATACCCAGCAGGCATAGGAGGTGTAGGTGTTGGTGGTATTGGGAGAGGCTCTTTCATCAGTCTACAATAACAAAATTATATTAGAATAAATCCAGAAAATATCTCACATCCACGCTGTCATGGAGAGTCAGGTTTATTTTACTGCAATTCTAAATAATCTACAAACCCAGACATTTCAATAGCTTGTTGTGAAATTGGACTGTTTTGCTTTCTTCAATCAAAACTAATCAGCAAGCACCTTATATATTTTTGACTGGTCACAGTGAAAAACCAAATTCCAAAAGCAACTTATAACTACTGAGTTCACAGAATATTGAGAATTGCAGGAAAGATAGCCTACACATGGCACATTTTAAAGTAATAATAAATAATAAATAAATAAATAAATAAATAAATAAATAAATAAATAAATAATAATCACTTACTTTTGATAAAGAGAAAGGGCCTGAAGATACTGATCATTCAAAGAAGACAAATCCTGGTGTTTCCTGGAAGTATTGAAAAAAGTTGAGACTGCTGTTATTAATAAGTAATAAACAATATCTGTAAATCAATATTTTTTATAAGAGATGAAGTTAATCACAGTAAGTTATGAAGACTAAATAATTAATAACATTATTAAAGAATTTACGTTTTGCTATTTTCAATCTTCTCATCAACAAGTTTTCCCATTTGTTGGCTTGCAACTGAAAAAAGGAGAAAGAAAGAAATTATGGAAACTGTTAACTTTAAAGACTGATATTAACAAGATGCTTGGGCCTGAATTTAAGAATCAGATCAAAGTTTCCTAGAGTCATAACTGTTAAAATATATTGTCAATGGTACCCATGAATACAACTGAATGTTGCAAAGCAATTAGGGGGTAGATGGTAGGAAGAGAGAGAGAGAGAGTATGGCAATGAGGGGTCTGTTTTGGGGGAGGGAAGGGAATTCTACAGGCTTTGATTGATAACACCAACCTTCTAAATCAATAATAGTATCTTCTTGTTCATCATCATTCTCAACACTTGCTCCCTTCAACATCGCAAGGCACTGCTCAATTTTTTCCTGCAGATAATTTTTTTTGGGAAATGTTAGCTTTTACTGCATGGATTGTTTACTTTGAAGAGCGAGCTGTAAAATAATACAAAACATGGTTAATTTTCGGTCATCCATAGTTCATCTAATACTTACTTCGTTTATTTCTGGCTTCACAGCAGGTACTAAGAATGCAAAAAGAATGTTTACAAATTAATTATTTCAAAATAATTCATCTAATATATTAAAACTATGGTATGTGTATAATCTTATAATGAGATTAAAGAAGAACATGTTTACACTTTCTCTCCTCAATCAAAATCAAAAAATTAATGAATGGGATAAAAGGAGTTGCATGCATGGTGGGATGAAATGGAATGTGTGGATAAATGGGACTGGATTAGGTGTATAAACTGGAATAGAGAAAAATGGGTGTAGTTGATATATTGTAGTGGATACAGTAGTCTAAATATTGAAATTATTAGATACACCATGTAGTATGGAAAAGGAAGAGATGAGATGAAATGGAATGGGATTGAGTGAGATAGGAAAATATGGGATGAAATGAAATGAGACAAGAAATGGGATGGAATGGAATGGAATGGAATGGGAAGAGATGAGATTGGGTGGAATGCAATGTGAAGTAACGAGAGGAGATAAAATGAAATGAAATGGAATGGGATGAGATTGGAATACAACATGATGTAACAAGAGGAAATATAATATGATGGAATATAATGGAATGGGATGAGATGAGATTGGATGGTATGCAATAAGATGTAACAAGATCAGATCAGATAGAATGGGATGAGAATAGATGAAATGAGATGAAATGATTGTAATTCTGGGCAAATTAGTAAAGAAAACAAACATACATCCTCTAACAGCACCTTTGATATATTAATGATGTGATTACCTTGCTGTTGTTGTAGTTCTTGGTTACCAGCAGGTGTATCAGCCCATCGAACTCTCTTTTTCTTTTCAACCTTGGCTATTAATTAAAATAAAAATGCATAAGCCAACAACTCTTAGTATTTTGCTGTCTCATGAGTTCCCACATACACATCTTAATCATGGATTCAAATATCTTAAACACATATTTTTGCTTATTTATATTTATATGTATCATCAACTAAACCAAGCTAAGACAGGCTATTTTATCTATATCAGCATACCTTTAGGCTCAGATAGGTCAGATGTTACAAAATTTGAAGGGAACAGTCCAGTAGTACCATCCCTAGTTTCCCCTTTCCACCAATTTGCATCACTGAGGAGAAGAATGTCGAATGGTAAATTACAAAATGAATGAGAACAAAATATAATCTTTATATCCTTTTCCAAAATTATGCGACCCAGACAACTAGGTATTATTCAAGTCATCTTGGTTTTTGGCTTCCATGAATCATATTTCAAAAGGTTTGAGGTTTTAACCTCATTAAAATATTTTAAGTTTTGATTGAAAAAAATTGAAATGCCCAGATTTGGGCTAACTAAAGTTGGTTGCTTAAGTTACTATGAAAATGGGTGTCAGTTTCATTTGGTAGCAGTTAGTATATCTACCTGTCGTCAAGGACAGATATGATGTCTCCTGTTTTAAAGGTCAGTTCATTGTCTTCAGCAGCTTCAAAATCATAAAGTGCTTTGACCTTCTTTTTACTTTGGATCTGGAAGTTGAGACAAAATGCAAAAAAATGATTTAAAAAATACAATTCATTAATTAATTTATATGCAGTAAAAACAGTTCCCTGGGTTAAACAAATGCCTTTTCCATCAGGGACCGCTGAGCATAATTTTGATTGGGGGTTTGAGGGCATGCTCCCATTACTGGGGGGCTATAGTCCCCCAGCAACTCCCCCCCTGCTCCGCTGTGTAATGTTTGACTAGATGGTTAATAAACCAAAAGAAAGGTCTCTAATGATTTCCTTGACTGGAACAAGACTACCGGTAGCTACATCATGATGAGCTCTAACTTCTGTAATATTGACTGATGTGTAAACTTTTCTCACTTATAAAGACTTATAAAGCCAACCTACCTTTCTTACAGGAGCATAGTATGAAGAAGATGGATCCATGACGGATGGATACAAACTGCTTGTTTTTGGCTATTAAAGGTTAAAAAGATAAACAAAATATAAGCCTGATATACAACAAACTCAAAACCATTTAATATATTAATAGACGAAGTGAAATAATATGAAAGGCAAATTCACAGCCATACTGTTGTCATACAAGGATTTCATTTAAAAAAGCCAGCAACCAGCAAACTCTAGCGTCTACTTTGCATATCTGAGCTGCCAAGAGTCCACAGCTTTTGCTATTTTATGTCCCAATAGGCCCCTAACCTCATGACATTTCATACCTAAACTACTACTGACAATCCTTTTCAAATTCTCTTTGTATTCAAATGTTACTGCAACTCTTTTTAGAATACCAAGACAACAGTGAAAATTAGCACAACAAACAATCCTACTAAAAGGGATTCTGGAAGTGTAGGTATAAACCGTCATCATGCTTGAGGCATATTGTACAGTCCCTTCATTGATGTAGCTGCATAAATTAAGTACTAATTAAACAATTCACATACTTGAAATTTTAATGAAATCCCTAATCATACCATGTACATGTGTACCATTTTTTTTTTGCTACTCAAATGAAAACTGCCCTCTCTGGCATAATGGTTAATTAGTTACCTAGGGCTTCTTCAAAATAGTTATATTAAAAAAAATGTGTATCATGTACCTTGGTTTCTTCAGCTTCTCTCAAAGATAACTGAATAGCTGAAACAAAAATCCAGTAAAAATCAGAAAAAAATTGTCACCAAGATTAAGGACCTTGGAACAAAGGGGCCAAGATTGGAAAATATAAGAGACTAATATGAAAAAGGGAAAGAGCAAGGAGGCTATAGCTTCCTGTCTCCATGATATGGTCACTGCATCAAGTCATTAACACCTTCAAGGCAACACACTGACTTTACCTCTGGCAAGGTCTTCATCTTCCTTGGAAGTGTTTGCAGAGGAACCTCTTGAAGGACTGCTGCTACTGGAACTCTTGTTGCTGCTGCTCGGTGATGACTTTAAAATATTTTATTGGATTAATATACAGTAAAGGACATCTCCCAACATGTATAATATTATGTGAATGTAAAAAATTCTCATTTTAATATTAAATTTCCATTTTAAAGTGGGAAATACATGTTGCAGTCTTCGTCATCCTGACACCATCAGGAATAATTATAAAATCATGTGTGTAGTTTAGGGCCCGCTTCATCAATCCCAGTTTGAAAAAATGAATTGACCCAATTAATGAAATCTGTAGCACTGTCCAAGATTTTCTCATGAATGAGCTTGAATAAGGGTCTCTAAGCTACCCGCACAATTTACTTCCTGACATATTCTGGTGAAGAAATGGGCCAACAATTGCAGCGTGTAGAGGGGCCTTATGTAATAGAACAGTAGAGTGTGCTATCACTGAGTACATGAGTATGAAACCAATCTGGCCCATACAATTATATCTTTATCCCTCATCTATCCCCAAAACTACACCACTCTAAATCACTACATCACACAAACATTACTAGTTTTTTTAAAACATTGTTTCCGGTAAAATCACATTAATCTGGTTTTGCTATTACTGGTCAACAACACATCATTGCCCGCTGAGAGCTGTTGCTGGGGAAAGATTTAAACTTGTTCATGTTCACGTGCTACATACCCTCTAGCCCAATCAGAGTACAAGGAAATGGACTTTTACAGTAATAATTATTGGTATATAACAACTTACAATACATGTACGTATTATGTGCAGTCATGACACTCTGTATAATTATTCACTGTATCCTTACCTTGGAAGAAGTAGGAAATTCAACTCCATCAGCTTTTAGTTGATCATACATGGTTGAAATTAGACTAAAACCAAATTATATGATTAACATGCATCATAGGGCTCAAGGAATGCTTCAGTAACATTGACTAGTCTTTAGTTCTTGTTATAGTTCTCAAGCCATGCAAGGATACTCTCTGTGGGCTCTTGCTATTTGTACTATAGAATATAACTATTACCATCTGTGTGGGGACGATGGCTACAGTAAAGTGACCATAACCACACAAGTCTCTCAGTCTGTAATTCTGTGGTAAAGTATCTGATTCAGCAGGTCAAAGGTTCAATTCCTGTCAGGTGGACTTGTATTTTTTCTGAGCCCCTGCACAAGCTAGTGTCTTCTGAATGACTTTTCTATCATAATTTTCCTAGCTTCTCGTCTACCATCTATTATGGCTGCAGTAGATATCCTTATAATTACTAATGTCAATTTACCTTAATTGTGAGTCATCTTTAAAGATAACAATCATTTCTACAATAAGTTCTTTGAGTTTTTCCATTACTTTTGGGTGGGTCTGAAATGAAGAAACTAAATTAAGAATGGAAGCTGTATATACTGTATGAATAACCCAGGATAGACTAGTGCATTCTATATGAGTTCACTTCATGACAAAGAACCCTAAAGAAAAACCCTCAGGAAAAGGAAGAAACCCAACAAAAACTAGTCCTTTGTTTCTGTCCCAGATCCTGGCATTGGTTCTTTCCGTGACAAGGCGCTACATTATTTAAAACTACTTTTTAGTCACTCCATGCTTACCCTTGACTGTATGATATTTTTGGCTTCACTAACAAATTCCCTGGAGCAGATTTCCAAGTGAAAAACTTTACCACAATTATTCACACAAGCAGACAATAACTGTTAATGAAAATCAAAAAAAGTACAGTAATAAATAAATAATAATTTGTTAGAAAAAGATTTACAAGCCTCCAACATGTATCCCGTGACCCACATTACAGCACTTTCCAATCACACACACAAATCCTCATTGCAACAAAATATGGTTTTGTTGGATGTCAACCAAAGTGTTTCCATGGCATTGTCGGAATACACAAAGTTATCAAGGCATGTGCAATGTGGATGTGAGTTGAATGTTGTGAAAACACCTTGATGGACATCCACCAAAATAAACTTTGTAGTGACAGCAAATTGTACAATTTTGCATGTGTGATTGTGAAGCACTGTAAAAGGTAGCATGGAGGTTATGCATGATCACATGTTGGTGGCTATTTTGGATGGCAGAATAATAGAATCCCTTTACACTGGAGAATTTTTTTCTCTTGTAAGATGACTGTATCATTCCTGCCATCCAATGTCGCTGCCGTCAGGTGATTGCACAAACCTAGTATATGATTGGTTTCGTTTCCCATATTGGTTCTTTTATCATTTAAATTTATTTGTCAACAAATTAAGAAACTTCTCCATGCCTGTGAACTCCCCAACTTCATC
The DNA here is from genome assembly GCA_023349425.1 of Anthopleura sola. Classification (NCBI taxonomy): domain Eukaryota; kingdom Metazoa; phylum Cnidaria; class Anthozoa; order Actiniaria; family Actiniidae; genus Anthopleura; species Anthopleura sola. Next base: position 7,802,760 of record JALHLI010000008.1, read on the forward strand.
GCCCCTGCCCCACAAAAATCATGGCAAAAGTTTCATTAATTTGTTTATTCAGTATGCTTACAGTCAAAGCTTGCATGGCAATGTGAGGGTTTCTGTTATTCACCCGTTTCATGATTGATCTAAGTGCATCTTTTGGGCTGAAAAAAGAAAAATGTTTTATTTATTTTACCAGTACTTAAATTCTTGGTTCCATTTTAAATTATTTTCAAAATAAACTTGACAGTGCTGATCAAGCTATGGTTGTCACAGTGTGCTATTCTTGTATTCTGAAAGGTGATCAGTAGCCTCATGACTGATTGGTTCAACTGCCGTCAATCATTTAAATCACTCCGATGTACCTTAATTACCTATTCTAACAATTTGTTTGCTTGACTCTGGTCTATTAATCTATTAGAAGTTTATTAATCTATTAATAAATAATTGAATTTTCTACGTAATTCAATAAAAACATCAAAAGACTCCAAATTAAAGAATAATCAAAATAACCAAGTTAAACAAAAACCCCTTTCAGCACATCAGAATGCAGCACAATTTGGAGAACAAATCAATAGGTTTCAAATTCTCAGGAGATTTAAAAAATTCTTTTGTGTTGTCCTCCAAATTGAGCTGCTCTGACGTCAATGGCAAGGGGTCTATAGGTTTCCAGTACACGGCAGAGGAGCCAGTGCATCTGAAAATACATGAATGAAACTGAAGATGTTCTGTTTAACCTTTAAGCTGATATTAAACATGACAAACTGGTATCAAAGCCTGATCAGACCTACTGTAGCTAGTGCAGGTTATTACTAAACACAACCCTGTCTACACACAATAATAATTGCTAGGATGAATTTTAATCTGGCTTTGAAGACTTCAGTTCAGCTGATTTAGTCATGACAAAGCAATATTTGTATACAGGACCTTACGTAGCTACTCTGTACAGGGAAATGACGTCACTATCGATAGCACGTCGATTAGAAAAACTAACTTTTCTCAGCTACGATTAAAATTAAACTTCAGAAATACATACATTTTTATTCAAGATTAAATATTTTCTTAGACTAAGCTTAAATATCAGCTTACTAAACTTAATGGATTCCGTATAAAGATTTGACCAATGGCACGTAAACAAAATAATTAAGTACATTCATGTTAAATTGTCTTCATCACTAGTTTTAATGCCATTTTTATAGACATTTTGAGGATTGGTTCTTGTGATTACTTTCCTTATTATATATTTATTCTTACCCTGTTGGTTCACGGGGAATACGATCACAAATATCCATGATCATCTGCCAGTCTTCCGTCGTATTCAATTCACTTGTCGCCTTTTCTACAAGAACCAAATTATGTCCTACATTTCAAACGCCCAATATAACGCAAAAACAAAGCAGTTCGCATTCGAAACTTACCAACATCAGCATCGTAAGGCGTAGAGCTCGTAAAAAGCGGCATGGTGGAGTTTTCTCGGCTCTAAACGGTAAATCAGAGGTTTTAAAGTCGAGACATTCAGTAATAATCCTCCTCTGTTGTTGGCTAATAATCTGAAATTGTGAATCTGCAAATGCATTTGGTCAGCGGCAATCAATTTGAATAGGTAAGTACTTCATGTATTAAACATACTAGGTATCATTGCGACGCCGTGGTCTTATGTAAGAGTTGGTACTCTTCTAGATGTCAATCAACTGGATTGCGTATTGATTATTACTATAAGGGTATAGGACGCTTTATAGATTCTATCCCCATAAGGGAGACTTTCAAAATAAAGTAGGAAAAATTAAAGCTGGTTCCCTTCCACTGGAAAGAAAATACAGAAATAATGAAAGAAATTATAAAACCAAAACAACGTAGCTAATAGAATATTTTGGTACAATATATTTCGGTTGTTCAAAAGTATTTTATTACCTATGTTGTTTTGGTTTTTCTTTCCTTTATTTATTATTTCACCAAAGATCAACATTGATACACAAGGCAGGATTGTTATAAATGTCGTGTGCATTTTCAAGATTTCCTTATCCTTAGCCCTATATATTTTACGTCAAATACTTCACTTTTCCTTTAATTATTCGCGATTGATCTCTTCTTAACCGCAAGCGACCATCATGACCTCTTGGTTATTCCGCATTCCTTGACGGAGCTTTACAAATACAGACTGATTTATGTATATATTGTATCACTATGTTGCAAAGGTTATTTGCAGATTTCACTGGGTAATATTTGAAGATTATCATTGAACATTGAGAAGATGACTTGTCAATGGTAAGAGAAATGCGGGGGAAATGGGAAAATGATACCCGCCCGCAAAAAGAGCTAGGCGCGCAGCGGTAAATCAGCAAGAAAGATAGAAACAGGTTTTACGATCTATCTGTGAACTGCATGTACAGAAAATTAACTGAAAAAAAAACTGTTTACTGTAATTTTTCGTGTGTGTCTGTATGCAGCACCGGGCGACGATTACGATTACACAAGAGACCATGGTCTCTTGGATTACATTATTACGTTTATCCGCGGATATATGATACATAAAAGCTTCCGGTCATTTCTAGGACAAATGGTTTTGACTACCTTCGCCTTTTTCACTGGTCAACTTGCCTCTTGAGACATTGAAAGAACTGTGGGGAACATAGGAAGAGAGTAAACAAATTAATCCGTTTGAAATCTCCTTTGCATAGACGTTCTTTGCCAGTGTCGGTCCCAAGAAGGCGCTATTTGCGGCGCTATTTGAAACCTTAACTTTCTCCTATTCATTTCCTCATTTTATCTATTATGTTCCACAATTCCAATAGGTCGCCATAGATTTAATGGATTTTACCTTTCTAAAGCTTTTATCATGTTCCCCCTTTTCTCTAGATTTCCCTTTCCGTGAGGCTCAACCGCGAAACCACGCGCATTTCTTAGAATTTGTCTTTCAGGGTAAACATGCCTTCCAATAAATGCTCAGCCTTGCTCTGTTTGTGTACCTCTATTAGCCTTAATTCAGTACCTTTCAAGATTCAAATGATTTCTAAATACTTATGTCTCTTAAAAGGGGCGTATCCCAGGGAATTTTCCCACGATTTCTTCCCTTTTTTCCTCATTCCCAGTCCCCAAGGAAGCCAAGGAACCAAGGTAACGCATGCGCCGTACCATCGATTCTGCCACATAACCATTATGGCTGCCAAACATTGCCGATGTTTTTGAAATGCTGTGAACTTGTTCCTCTTTTTCTCAAAACCCTGGATGATGTACTCCTTGAAAAGAAAACTACTTATGGACAGATAGAAGCGGAGTTGTTCTGTGAGGAGATGTATTACTCGGTACAAGTGGGAGATACGGTTTTTGTCGTGTTAAAGCGCTACCAAAACCTCCAACCTATTGGTTCGGGGGCGCAAGGAATGGTATGGTAAGTCCATCACGAAAAAAAATTTCTCTTTCCAGATTCCATACTTCTTAATGTAATGCTAAGATCTAGGTTTCACAATACCACTTCTTCTTATTCGTAAAGATTTTTTCCTTTATTTTTCTTTTAAACGTTCCTAAAATCCATCGTGATCTTTCGACTTTGCCCTTCAAGATCATCAACTTTTCTCGAGCGAGACGCAAAAATTAATGGTTCACTTCTTGCCAAAATCATTGGACTTGGACGATTTTGATTAGTTTAATAATTGATTCAGATTCTAAAATAATACCTTATCGATAAATTAAGCTTTTAGAACTATTTCTCTCTTTTATGTTGTATATTTTATTGGTTAAATCTTGAAGAAATTCTGCTTGTGAAAACCCAAGGTCAAGAGTGTTCCATTTTTCGACATAACTAATAGTTGTCGTCAGGTGACTCGATCGCTTACAATCCACCGATCTCTAAAAAATACATAAAAATAAACGTATATTTGAAGCTCTTATAACTTCAATAAGTCTCATTTCGATCGGCTCGTTTTATTTTATATCCCGATCGTATTTTCTTTATAATCTGTAATGAGCCAAAAACTAGACAACATTAGACAAATTATTTTCGTTCCGAAAAATAATTCACTTCCATTGAGCAATCATTTTCGAGTGATAGAATACTGATAACTTATCTAGTTTACGGAAAATTTCCCTTATTTTTACCGCGATCGCAAACTTTATTTTGCCGACAACAACATTTTTATTTATAGAGAATGTGATACTATCCCGACATACAATTATTCAGCTGGTTGTCTATTCTCTAATAAAAGGGTTTCATTGTCAGTTGCTTGTGGGATTCGAGTGTTCTTCACTAGTTACTTGACATTCATGTTTTAAAACATTTGCATTTTTGGTCTAAATAAAAACTTTTCCAATCATTTGTAGAATGTGTGAAATTTTTTAGATATTTTGAATAATATTTTTTGTTTTTATATTTCTTTTGTGCCAAGGAAGAAAAAGGAAGTGGTTTTTTTCCTTAATAAAGTCGCTCTTTTTTGTAATGATCTTTTTAAAATGATAAGTACTAGGGGCATATATTCTTGATGTTCAAAAATTTAATTAAAATACCTTATTTATTGTACTACTTGTCAAATTATATTTTATCTTGATTATCGCCATCCAAAATATTATCCATGGTACATGTTGATACCTGAGTGGAAAAGTGTTACATTGACAAAATTAGGTGCAAATTCCCTCACCTTCCCCCTTCCCTTCTCCCATGAAAAAATATCTGTCAATGGATAATATTATAATTCCACTATTGAGCCAAATAACATAATATTACATAATACATCAATTTCCCTAATGATTTTCATTTGACCTTTGACCCTGGGCACTGAAAACATTATACAAACTCAGTATATGCTTTTATGATATAGACACTAGTGTTTTACAGAGAAATATGCCACTCATATTTTTCATGAATACGAACTACATCTGGGACCTCGACACTTGACATATTTTCCATATCCTCACACATGAAGATATCAGTGATGTCACATCTCTTATCTCAATCAGGATCAGTCAATATGGACACCAAATGGCATGGTTTTTTGGGATGTGTCTATATAATAAAAAAAATTACATGTTGGCTTGAAGATATGAAATCTCTCATGTTGAAAAATATCTCACTTATTTGCTACACTCATAAATAAGTGCAGTGAAAACAATGTTGGGGTATTTAGCATACTTCACTATATCTTTCCTAATGATTGTTCCTCGTTAAACTTTTGTATGGTGGTTTTAACATATTCTTACTGGAATTTGATTATGATTTTAGTGCTGCTATAGACACTGTGACAGGTAACAAGGTTGCCATCAAGAAACTAAGCCGTCCTTTCCAGAATGTTACTCATGCTAAAAGAGCTTACAGAGAACTGGTTCTCATGAAAATGGTTAACCATAAAAATGTAGGTAGAAATGGATGATGATGATGATGATGATATCTGCTGCTGCTGCTGCTGCTGCTGCTGCTGCTGCTGCTGCTGCTGCTGCTGCTGATGATGATGATGATGATGATGATGATAATGATGATGCTGATATCTGCTGCTGCTAATGATGATGATAATGATCAGGATATCTGCTGATGATGATGATAATGATGATGATGATATCTGCTGCTGATGATAATGATGATGATGATATCTGATGATGATAATGATGATGATGATAAAAGTGATAGTGATGATGATGATATCTGCTGCTGCTGGTGATGATAATGATGATGATGATATCTGCTGCTGATGATGATGATGATATCTGCTGCTGATGATGATGATGACAGTGATAGTGATGATATATCTGATGATGATGATATCTGATGTTGATGATGAGGACAACAATGAGGATGATGTTGATGATATCTGATATTTATGATGATGATGATGATAATAAATTGATTTGAATATCAACAATTAAATATCCCAACTAGAATATTGGTAATATATATTTATGCACCTATCAATGGTAAACCCAAGGGGGGGGGGGGAGGGAGATATTAGACTTCCCTAGGTAATTTTTTTAATGTAAACAGCACTATTGTCTATTTTCTTACTATCTTACACAGATTATTGGGCTTTTGAATGTCTTCACACCTGACAGAAACTTACAGGAATTTAATGACTTGTAAGTGTAATAATAAGGTTGAGTTTTAAAGTCTGTTGGAACCCTATGGTAGCTCACCACAGGGAACCCAACATGGACTGCAAGAACATGAGATTTATCAATGTTTTTTATTTGTTTCCAGGTATTTAGTGATGGAACTAATGGATGCTAGTTTGTGTCAAGTGATTCAAATGGATCTAGACCACGAAAGACTCTCATACCTTCTTTACCAGATGCTTTGTGGAGTAAAGGTACAAATTAGTTTGCATTTCTTTTTCACTTATTTCATAAAACTTGCCTATTCTTGGGGTGCATGTGACATAGCCCCTATATTGGTTGACTTTGACAAAAGATTTGGTCTTGCTGTGTTTTGTTACATGTATGTCAACCAACATGGCAGCTATATCTCTTTTCCATTTATTCTCATGGCAAGGGATGCACATCACCAATAGTAGTCCCTCAGCTTTGAAATAGTAATCTCCAATTAATTTAGTGTTGGGATCCCTGTGGTAGTGATGAAAGTCCCATAGAAAAATAGAAACCTACTTTCATTTGGTTTGTATCCCATTTCTTATAAAATAGTGTTGGAATGGTTGTTAATATGATATGTTTGTTTGATCATCTACAGCACCTTCATGATGCAGATATTATACATAGGGTAAGGAGAACTCTATCATGTTCAAAATTTAAAATAGTCCAGAATATTCAATCTCATTTTGAACAATTTTGAACCTGTGTTTTCAGGATCTCAAACCAAGCAACATAGTTGTCAAGTCTGATTGTTCTCTCAAGGTTTGTATTATCAAATCTAGAAGTATTGTTTACTATCAAGTTACCACTGATATCTTGAATTCCCATTATATTGAACCTTTTGTACAGGCACTGTACAGTACAGCCCAGAAACGCGTACGCTGAATAGCACCAAATGCTCACAATCTTCTCACATAAAAGTCACAATAAATGTACATGTTTCTGGGCTGTACTGTACATAGTGTTCAACCAATCTTTTGTAACATACCTATGTTAACTTTATACTGACATTTGAATTCTATCAGATTTTAGATTTTGGTTTGGCCAGGACAGCAGGATCTGCCTTCATGATGACCCCATATGTTGTAACACGGTATTATAGAGCACCTGAGGTCATCCTCGGTATGGGATATAGTGATAACGTTGATGTCTGGTCAATTGGCTGTATATTAGCTGAGATGATAAGGGGACACGTCATGTTTCCTGGAAGTGATCGTATCCTTTAATTGTCACTAACATAGCACTGGATTTTAAGTCTGCATTGTGTTTACACATCAAGTCAAAAAATATAGCAAACAACTCACTGAATTGCATTATGAAATCTGTTTTGACATTTACTGTATGTCACAATACTGTAGTGAACCTTTTTTGCACATTTTACAGTGGATTTCACAAAACTTTGGCCACTCGGATTCCAAAGTTTGTTTGCAAATTCCCAAGTTGTTACCAGGGGTTTCAATAATATTTGAAGTAGACGGATGGGATTCAAATGTAGGCGTCTGTTTCCACTAATTTTACTTCTTATTTATTGAGACTGATTCATAAAATAGCCAGTAGTATAAAGTTAAGTACCCAGCGATTGACCGCCGGTAACCACCTTCTATTGAAACCCCTGGTTACTGGTCAAAATGACTGGCAAGGCACAGATTTGACCAGTCAAGTTTCAATTCTTCCCAGACATTGTCCAATGACTGACTGTTATGTTAAGTTCTGTATTTGTGAATGTTTTGATGGTAAAATGAGGCTTAGTACAGTATACCCTGAATATATGAGTCTGTAATGTAAAGCCTTAATTCAAATAACCTATAGACATTGATCAATGGAATAAAGTTACAGAACAGCTAGGAACTCCATCAGAATCCTTCCTTAACCAGCTCCAACCATCGGTAAGGAAAGCAATGGTTTCCTACTTCAATCTGGAATGATAAATATTGGAAGAACAAAAATATTCTTAATTTTGAATATAAAACCATCAGAATCCTTTCACCAATCAAAGAGATTTTTTTCATAGAACTAACTTAGGTGCATTTTTTACCCAACAGACCTCTTTACCTTGGGCGTAATATATTCCCATTTCAGATCAACCACTTGTCATTTCCTTGAGAATAAGATTTTTTGTTTGAGTCATATCCATATTCATGCATCTTCTTATGTGCAACCGTTAAACAAAGAAATGATACTCTAGGGAATGACATGTGATCTGAAATAGGAAATAGGTCTATTGTATAGCCCATTAAATTACTATTTGATTTTCTTCTATTAAGGTTCGAATGTATTGCACCAGAAGACCAAGACAGCCTGGTTATTCCTGTGAAACTCTCTTCCCTGATGAACTCTTCCCTCCTGGAAATAAACTTAAAGGTAAAAGCAAATAGCCCCACGTATATTTAACTTGCATAGTTTCTTAACTTGTAATTTATCATGAGCTCGACCTGATAAGCTCACTTTGATGTATGCTCATTTAGTATACTGCTGAGTTGCAGGAGTATATGCAAGTTATAAGGGCTATTGATATTGACATTTTATTGATTAAGTTTAAAGGCTAAAAGCTCAATACATTTGCAAGGAAAAATTAATAAATATTTTTGTTTATTTCAGCTGCCCAATGCCGAGATTTACTATCCAAGATGCTTGTTATTGATCCTGCCAAGAGAATTAATGTCGTTGATGCAATGCATCACCCTTATGTGCATGTCTGGTATGATTCAAGTGAAGTCGAATGTGTAAGTTTTTCTAACAGGGTTTGTTTAAAAGTGTATTAGAGTGCATTTAGTCATGCTGTTGAATAGATAACTTTATCTAACTTAGATAACTATTTAGGTGATGTCACCTAAATAGTACATCTAAATGCTCAACAAAGCAACGTACATGCAAATCTGGTGGTTAACTTTAGCAGAGAATGCGCGAAGAAGAGGTCAATCATATATCATCGTTGGCATGTGAATTTTCAATAACCCACTTGTCATGCACAGAAGTTTCAGTACATGGCTTTGTCCTAAATTCTTTTCTCCCGTCACAAATCACTGAGCATTTAGTATGAAGCTGCACATTGAAACCTTTGTGCAAAACCTACAAGTGAAGCATATTTCAGAAGTGGGTTATTTAATTATGACGTCAGCTAAAATAGTAAATAATTTATCTAATTTAGGTGACGTCAACTATTCAACAGTTAGACCACACTCTATCCTACTCAATGAAGGCTCCATCAAAAAATACCAGCATATGCTCTTCTGAGGTACAGTACTGCCTAGGTCTTGAGAAAGAGACACACCGCACTAAATTAACCAACGTGTTGCCAAGTCCAGGAATCAAACCAAAGAGAGGGGACTGCAGTATGTACCACTAAACCAACCAACCAAAGTTTCTCATGTTGACCACTTTGTGATAATCTTAAATTCCACAGCCTGTTACAAAGAAATATGATCACTCAATAGATGCACAAGAACACACTGTAGAAGAATGGAAAAGTAAGTTGTTGGTTTATTTTTATAATTATGATGGACACTTTTTTCCCTTCAGGGGCACTTGGATGAAAATCGATGAAAATTGGAATTGAGAAAACTTGTTTAAACTTTTATATATGGCCCTAATTAAGTAGCCAAGCAACATATTTTCTTCACAGTCAAAATTGGCAGATAAAAATTATCAATTTTTTTCAGCATCTAAATTGTGAGTGAATGATTTACTTAACCCTAATTAGTACAGTCAAACCTCTAAACACCTGGCACAAAATTCTGTGGCCATTGTAGAGAGATGGCCTTTGTGGAGAGGTTTTAGTTACATTATATGACGTCTATGAACTCATTGGTAACTGGGACAAAAATTCCTGGCCGTTGGGTAGAGGTGGCCATTGTGGGGAGGTGGTTGTTAGTGGAGGTTTGACCATGTTTTTCTTTCATTGACCTGTGACTATAATTTATAAATTTGTTTTCCCACCATCCTCACCCATCCAATATTTAATTGTCTCTTAATTCTTCTCCAGAATTAATATATCAACAAGTATTATCATATGACAGTAGCCAGCATGATGCAATGGCCATGGAGGGTAATGGTGATGTGACTCAGTCCAACTCTACTTCTAGTATATCATCAAGTGGTATGTAAATCGCATTCTATAACAAAAGCATATTAGGTACATGTAATATTTACATGAGTAAGAAACAAGAAATTTAATGTGCAAACACAATGTAATTTTTCATGACACGCTGCATGCCACATCACAATAATTAGAGATCACACCATGCAACACTGCATGCGACAACATTGACACCGTAGAAATGAGTTCTATATTTGCAACGTTGTGCATAATGAACCTCAACATGTGAACACAATGTTGCACTGGTTGTCATGCGGTGCGATCTAGTTCTTGGGATGTTGCATGCAATACTGCATGAAAGATGGCATCTTATGTCCACAATGTTTATGGTACATATTGTAAGCTACTTTGCCATGCTGGATGAAGCAATTTTGAAGGCACACTGATTACATATACTGTAGTTCAACAAATATCATGAAGTTACAAAAGCTATAATTTATTTTTGTATATTAAGTGCAGTGTTTCTGGAAATTAGTATAGTCAGTGCTTGCATAATTATTGTCCATCACATCTTCTATAGTATCCTGAATCCAAACACTGGATTTCAGGAAAGTAATTTTAAATGTGTTCTGACAATTATTATTGAAAAGAGCTGGGAATGACAATGTATTGCTTAAGAATATTAGATATTACAGTATGACGCCTTGCACCGACTCCCAATCTGGGGCTCAAAACAAAGGAATTCCCTTAATCTTCAATACTTTTCCATTGTTTTGACCCCCCAGGTAGGAATTAAGTACAAAGGGTCTTTATAAGATACTTACATAGTATTTCAATGTTAATGTCAAACCTAAGAAAAAATGACAACTTTTAGCCAAATCAGGTAAGAAAAGGTTGCTAGTTATTATAACTGTTAGTAGTAGTATTCTTTACTTGGTGGGACACTTTGCATGAATATAGAAGGTATTCTTTACCTGTATCCTTCACTGTGCTATGAATTGTCCCATGAAAACCATATGCAGAGTGTCCCCAAAAGGTTAATTCAGTCTACATGTAGAACAAAATGCATAGAGGGTGAACAGCTACTTGTTATAACACATTTTGAGAAATGTATTTATTAATAAACATACCACTCTACAGTATCGCTGATGGGATAGAACTCTAGAAATATCATGAATAATGGCTGCAAAGACTACTGTCCTGATCTTCTGCCCATGAGTTGTCATGTTTTTTATACTACAGTAATATCATACTGTAATTAACATCCTTCTGTTAAAACATTGACAATACCCAAATGCTAAATATTAAACTCTACCCCAGTTTTACAGTCATGTATGCGAGCATTGTTAATCATCACCACTAGCATTGCATCAAAGTTCCTCTTACTATAGTATGCTATGGAAGAAAAAAATATTCTAATATTTTCCTATTTCAGACCATGTTTCATTCATTATCATTATATAATGATATTAGAGTGTCATTTCTTTGTTTGAGAACATAAACATATAAAACTTAAACAAAGAATCTTATTCCCAAGAGAATTTACAGCTTTCCATACATCGGTTCACTGGTCAAACACAAAGCATTCAGTCAAGGCAGCAAGGTTCAGATTTTGAATAATCCTTTGAAACTACCTTGCAACCTCGCTTGATTGCTTGAGAGATGTATGGAAAGTGGAGAATGACCCATGGTCTGGAATGGGAAAACATTACACCCAAGCTAAAGAGCCTATTCTGAACTATGTGAGGGGAACAAACTTGTTTTGCAAGCAAAAATAACTGCACGTTGACACTATGCAGATTCTAAGTAAACATACCATTAGTTAAATTAAACTTCACTCATAGTAAAACAATGAAACACACCAAATCCTTATGTTTAAATTACCAGGAGGCAAGCATAACATAATAATAACAATCTAAAATAAATTGTGGAGTACTAAAAACTTGTACTAAGCAAAAATACTGCAATTTAAAAAATGTAAAAAAGACTAATTAAAATTTAATTCTAAAAAATAATTTTCATCCAAAAATCTCAGTCTATATTCTGTTCTTTTGATTATTCAATGTCATAAGCAGATGATAAAACACTAAACTTACATGACTGTATAAAACTAAGTTGATGTTGCCGCTTCGTGTGTAAATCCCCAGGGTCTGAAGCCAACAAAAAGAGACAAAGTAAACGTAAAAAGAAAGAAACACCAGGGACTTCCAATATTAGTGCCAGGTTAGTAGCCCCTCCCCTCCCCCCTGAAAATTCACTCTTCTTTGTAATTAGCCATCCTGAGGTTGAGGAAAAAAACTGGTTGGAATTGGCATTACAGTGCATTGTGGGACTGTTTGAGGGGACATTTCCAAGATGTTGTCTATTTTGCCCCCTAAAACAGTCCCACAATGCACTGTAATGCCAATTCCACCCAGTTTTTTCCTTAACCTCAGAACGGCTAACAGACCTTTCTGAATTCACTTGTCTATTAAGATTAGTGACCAAGAAACAATGGCTCCAATTTGAGGTTTGACTTGATAAAAATTGATACTAACAGTAAATGTATGAACACATCAAGTCAAACCTTGACTTGGAGCTATTGTTTCATGGTCACTCAAGCGAATTTGGAAGAGGTATATAATATGGACCAGTATTGACTCGGTAAAGGATTGCAAGGTTCTCATATAAGACCTTCGTTATCTTTCTTCTTGACTTTCATGGACAATACCCAGGTGCATACATAAGGTTTACCATACAAATTTATGCTGTATTCCACTGTTACTAATGCTTGTCCAAGGAGTAAGAAAAAAACCTCATGGATTTTCTGAAATATATTCTATGGCAAAACGATTTATCATTTATGTGTTTCCAGCTTTAGAAATGACTGCATTGTTGCCTCTAGAAGAAGGGGTAAAGAGAACCTCTCACTTTCTTCTAAAGCCTTGCCCCCTCTCCTTCCATTGTCGTGTTTACTTAGTAATCTTGTTATCTAAACCAAGGAAGAGTGAATTGAATCCCTTCCATTCTGGAGCTCGTCTCAGTAGGACATCAGAGAAAAAAATCAAGATATTGTACGAAAAATAAATGTTTTACTCACCAAGTAAAAGACCCTAATATTTGCCATAACTGAACATTAGAAAAACTAGTCAAGTTAGGCAATAAATCCAAATTAAAGATAATTTAATTCTGTAAATTATTTTGTGAAATAGTAACTAAACTTCCTTTCAGTGCCTCCTGACGCATCATTCCCACTTATTTTCTTTTCACAAGTTCTCTTCCATTCTTTACTTTCGTTTAAGTTACTTTTAATTAAAATTTGTTACAGTGTGAATCAAAAAACCGTGGGCACCTAGAAATATTCCAGGAATACTCTATTGTTCTTTGGCCAAGCAGAAATGACTCTCTAACCACAAGATGATGGAAAGATAAGAATAACGCTTCTGATTGGTTAAGAAACATTGTTGAAATATATCTAGGTGCCCTAGGTTTTTCGATTCGCTCTGTTATATGTAACAGATGTGCTAAAATATTTTATCTTTTACCATTGAATTAGAAAACAAATGCTTCATGATACTCAAATCTTACACCAATGACAATATGCATTTACAAGTATTAGAAAATCTGTTTTAAATGCCCACAAATCCTTAATACTCTGTTGTAACGATGACAAGATGACACAGGAGCTCAGTTGGCACAGGAAAAGCCTAAATTTGTAATATAGTATCCTAAAAATGGAGTTTTTGCTGGGCCAACCTACTTTAGTGATGCCTGAATTTCAAAGCACTGATTTTTTTGTAGATTTACTTCATGTAACTTTTTGATGTCACCTGACACTTTCGTATACCTTAAAAGAGTGTTCAGGGTGAAAGAATGGACTCCATTGACGATACGGCCGCCATCTTGGTAGAGGGGCAAATATACAAAGCTTTGTTACAGTAATTGCATCAATTAACATTAGCAATTCTCCACAAGACAATTAAACACTATATACTGTAATATCTGCCATCTTTGTTTTGTTTTGCCCTTTTGAAGCCCCATAGTGCCTTGCGATTCAAGATGGATGCCGTATCGTTGAACTAGTCCATACGTGACTGTGGGACAACAATGATCCCTTGATCACACTGCAGCAAGAGTTATAACTCTAATCACAACTATGAGTTAGAATAGATCTCTTATGACTGTGAAATAATGAATTACATTATGGTCACTCTTGGCATGCAAGGTTATTGCCCCGTCATGGTCACGCCACATTGCGTGCGGTCACAGTTATACGAAATCTGCTCTACCGCTGTTTTACTATTTCTAGACACTACATTACGATTGTTTGCTTTATCATTCACTATTACCTTGGTAGTATATTGTGGTCTTGTTCCGTGATAATCTACTGTTTATCATCGCAAGAAACATCCTTGGTTGACAACTTGTTTTTCTTCTCAGAATCAGACAGATGATCAAAGGTGATGAGCATTGATTGATGACTCATTGAAGACTGAATCCAACCTTAAGCATTACATAACAGCAGACCAACCCAAGAGCGTCCTTCACTGGTTCGGTATTAAACCATTTTATCAACGATAACCATCATCACCGTTACATCTGAACTGTTTGAAAACTTTTAAAACAAGTTTGAGGAAGATTGTTTGGAGCCATCAAGTGAGAAATGCAAGAGTTTTATACAAAAAGAATGTGAAATTACAAGTCAAGTCAAGGATTCTGATAGATCTAGTGTTGTAGAATGGCTTTGGTAGGAGTGAGAACTATGAAGAAGTATGCAGTTCAACACAACATAACTATTGATATTATTTGCCACTGTTTTCACTCAGTAGACTTTTTTCTCACAGTTGCACTTGCTTCTTAACACAGAAAAGAATCTTTAAATTACTTTGGCTAAAAAAAAGATTCAATTTTTTGAACTGGGAACAACCTCCTTACAGAGTTAGGTTAATATGTGTTAATATTATATGTGTGCATATGTGAGAAAAAGGTTTATTTATCTTATCACAGCATAGTACAAGGTTGGAGGTTGTAAAAAAACCATTGTATTTTGTACTTTGCTTTAGATTCTCTCAAAGAATCACAGTCACCCAAACATCTACTTTGTGACCATTTGATGTCTCTCATTTTTTCGGTCAGTCCAACTGTTTCATGTCTACATGTCTGTCTGCCATCGTTTTTGATCTGTCTGTTAGTTTGTGCATCTATTGGCTGATTTTAGTTCAGAAACTGCGATATTTTTTTCGGTATATATGTTTGTGCATCTGCTTGTCTGTCTGTCCATCACTCTGTCATTCTGTTTGCCTCTTATTGTTCCTGGGTCCAGACATGATCTATCAACCATCTGAACATTCACTTCAAAATGAAAATAACAATTTCAATAAACAAATTTAAATATGTCGCAGGGACATTCCCACCAATAATTATTTGTGCTTGCAAAGCATTTTGGGTGATTGTAAGGCTTTGTAAAAACAATTCCATTGAACAGAAAGAGAATATATTATTGTTATTATTAATTCCATAGATATATTTTTAATTGTCATTAGTTACTAGAAATTATATGAGTCATTTGGTCAAATGAGAGTATCCTGGATTCTAGTATTAAAAATCGAGAAAGTACTGAGCACTAGTAGTTCAGTAGCAGAAGGAATCTGATATATATTATTATTATATCTGATTATAAAGTACAAACACTATATCCATGAAACAGTACTAGAGAGTGATTTTACTTGGCCCATGAAAAATTAGTAATCATAATTAACAATTAGTCCTCGAGTCCGAATGGTCTACGAGTCAATAGCTATGGGCATGGGCTATTGACTCGTAGGCCATGAGGGCGAGAGGTCTAATAATTAGACCTCTCGCCTTCATGGCCTACGAGTCAATTATTGTTTTAGTAAAAACCTACTAATTGGTCCGATAAAAGGATGCAAAAAGTTTTGGATTTTGCTTTAAATATATATTTTTTGGGTTTTCAAAACCGGCGCTTTTCGCTACTAGAGGTCTATCGCTAATAGACCCCTAGTAGTTCAGCCAATCACAGGGCTCTATTGGTGATAGACCATTAGTAGTTTTTTTCTAATACATAGTAGTAGACACTTATTCCGTTATTTTCTTTTTGTTTTATGGGCCAATTTTAAATCACGGGCCAAGTAAATCACTCTATATAGGCAGGCGTACGATGGCCATGTTTATAAACAGTACGTCCCCCTATAACAGTACATCTATTGTAGTACTAAATAGCACTGATGAAACAGAAAACAACAAACATTCTACTAGAGTGTTTCTCATAAACCCGTGAAATACACTTTAACGTATTACGCATTACTTCACTCTGATTCTTTTGTTTTCTATTGTGTTTATCTGACTATTACACTTTAATAAGCACACTTTGTTTCATGGGTTAATGAGAACCACTCTAGTAAAGTTATATTATTATAAACATTTCACTATTTTGTACTATTTAGGATAAGCTAAATTGAGTACTACTTCATGGATGAAGTTTGAACAGTTGCTGCTAATCCTTTGACTTGCCTCATTTTTCTCCACCAAGGGAAGGGGGGTGGGGTGGGGGTTATCAGTAGTATAGACCCCTTGCAGGTGACGTCAAAGCAGCTCAATTAGGAGGACAAAACAAAAGAATTTCAATCTCTTGAGAATTGGAAAGCCAATTGTTTTGCCCTCCAAATTGAGCTTCATTCCTCCGTGCTGCAAGGGGTATATACCAGATTCTGACCCTCCTTCCTACTTCATTTGGGGGTTGACATGGTTCGCCCATTAGTAAAAGGTCATGAAATTTTAATTTTGATCTTTAAAATATTTTTGCCAAATTTAGATTAATGATTATTTAACAATGAAACACATTATTGCTGTTCTAAATTTTTTAGGTTATGAAATTGAATGGAAAGTCGTGGAATGAAATGTGGTTTCCCATGTTCTGTGTAAGCCCTGTGGAGAAGTGGCAGTAGAATGGTCACACCTCGACCACTAAGGGAGGGAGGGAGGGGTTAGCAGTAGTTGTACCTCTGCTAAATTCTTTATTAACAAGTTCATAGCAATTTTACTTGGCAATAAATGCCTTTTCATTTACTCACCAAAGCTCATTATTAAAATTCTTTTTTTCGTAGAACAGTAACTTGATTTAGAGTTTTTATTGCTTTAAATATTGAAATTTCTTACTGTGGTAGCTGTGTTGAGTAATTCCTAGCTTGGGCTTTATGCATTGCAACAAAATTTTGTTGCGCGACTTTGTTGCAGAAGTAGAAGCTCTTTCTACTCTGCAACAAAGAATTTTTTTTGCGCGCGGCCGCGTGGTAGAACGAGTAACATTCGCTCTGCAACTTGCAATGCAACAATGCTGCGCGACAAGTTGCACAATTTTGTTGCTCGTATTACCGCACCTTAGATTAACGGTTCAAACGGTAAACATAAGCAAGTGTGAAGCTGTTTCAGAATACGAATGATAGCAAATTTTTTGTTCCATACTTGGCTATGTTTTAATAGCGTTTCAAGCGATACAAAACGAGATACAGAAATAAACTCTTTTTTTTTTATGATCATGAATGCAGCTTATTTACAAGGTCTAAAATGGTAAATAAAGGGGGAGGGGAGGGGAGGGCTGATTGTCACATGCAACACCAACTAAAATAGGCCACGTTCGATATCTTAAAATTGAGATTCGAGTGTGAGGCTTTAGTCTCCTTTGCAGCCGTTTTTAGTGAGACCGACACTAAAAACGGCTGCAAAGGAGACTAGTGAGGTTTTAGTCGTGTAGTACTTCATGTATGGTACAAACATGTGGATCACCAAATACATTTATCTGTAGGAATTTGAATATCTTGAACGTGGCCTATAGACCCCTTGCACGTGACGTCAAAGCAGCTCAATTTGAATTTCAATCTCCTGAGAATTGGAACCTATTGTTTTGTCCTTCAAATTGAGCTGCATTCCGACGTGCTGCAAGGGGTCTATTCTTTGAATTGAAATGGTAAAATGCACATGTGCACTGTGACAAATACGTGCTGCTACCGATAACAGGGCTCTGGGGTCGAGATTGGAGAATAACGCGGAATCCCAAAAATAAATTATTTACGTAGCCGTCGTAGATTTTGCAAATCTTAAGGTCGCTAAAATCCGTACCCAAACGGAAAAGAGAGAGAAACGGAGACAAAAAAGCTTATTCTCACAATGACAACAACAACAACATATTTTACGTTGACGAAATCAAGTAAAGCGCGCATGTGCACTGTGGCACCTATACGCGTACTACAATAAGTATGAAAAGCTACAATATTAATATGAAAGCCAAAATGAACACAGCATATTAGAGTACTCTAAATAGATTTCCATGACAACGGGCTCGTCAAGAAGTCAGAGTTGCGTCGTACTCACACGTTGGTTGCCGGGAAAGCAGAGAAGTCAGCTTTTTGAATACAAGTACTGAAAAAATAAATATCACAAACTTACTCGTCCATATCACGCTGACCGGAAAAAAAATATGCATGAATAATTAAAAATTATACAAAAGATGTTTTGGAAGGTTTCATAGCAAAAATAAAGAATTACGACGGCCAATACGTCAGTCTCAGCCATCCATCTAAGAATATCCAAGAGCGCGCGCGCAAGGAATGGTTTAGCGCATACGTGTGCGTCTTCCACGCCTTTATTATGACGTCATTAATTAAGATATCAATGGACAGAGCTAGAAAATTCAAGTCTCAGACGAGAATTGAATGAATAATGGAGAAGAAGAAAGAAATATGAATGACCAGGTGAATGAGAAGGCTGAGATTACTGAAGAGAACACAAAAGAAAGAGAAAATCGTGACAGCAAAGACTCGTTGGAACTATCCAAACGAGAAGAAAGTCAAGAAAAGAAGAGGATACCAGCACCCGATGATCTCTCGCAGCCCATCAAGACATTGCCAGACACTGTTCTACTCAAAGTCTTCTCTTATCTACCCGAGGAACAAGTATGCAAGGTGGCAAGTGTGTGCGAGGCTTGGAAGCGTGTAGCTTATGACAGCTCGTTATGGGAGAGTGTAGATTTACGGCGTTTCCATACTTCACTAGATGAGATCCGACTCACTCGACTAATACGATCGCGTATGATCCCGCTCTTACAGAAACTTAACCTCGGTGGATTGAGTCTATCGCCAAGAGTCTTTCAGATTCTCACTAAGGATTGTCCAAAGCTCAAAGTACTCTGCTTGGAATCAGTGACATTCCTTGAGAATTTCAACGCCACCGAAAACTGTTTTCCCGTTGGGCTATCGACGTTAGATCTGCGTCACAGCTCAGGGGATGAGAGTGCATTTCAGGTAATCGCACAGAACGTACGAGACGTAGAAAATCTTGGACTGAGTGATCATTATATTACGAGCTTGATTGCTTCTAACGACATAGAAACGATGTTTCCTCGGCTATCGAACGTAAGGGTTTTGGAATTTAGTTACTGTGTTGCGCTTACTGATACAATGATGGTAAACATAGCACTTTACTGCAAATCTATTCGATCTATTTGTCTCAGAAGGTGCAACACATTTCAGGGCGCTTCTCTCGCACCTCTGATTGAGTCGTGTCCACTCTTAACATCACTAGTTCTTGATGGTACATGTGTTAGTGATAGCGCACTGAGAGCTGTGGATTGGGAGGACTCAGCGCTCACAGAAGTCGATCTATCGTGGTGTCGGCATTTAAGTCCCGAGGGGCTAAAAGCAATGTTACCCCATTTACCAAAACTACGCTATTTAAGACTTTGTTGTGTTGGCTATGGTCACGCTGTGACGGATGACTTACTGTACGACATGTCCGCAACACGAAACCAAAATCTAGAGATCTTAGATATGAGTTACAGTAGCTCTATTACAGACACAGCTCTGGGATACTTCACTATCGAGCACGAAGCATTGCTATATCTTCGAATGCATCACTGTAGAATGATCACGCCGAAGTTCATGGACCTTATTCCCGAAGACTCGGAAGTTTTCATAGTTGCGAACTTTCCTATTGAAAATGAAGGGATGGTACTGAATAGTGAACTGCTTAACAGATATACGTACTGGCCGACGCCTATATACATGAGAGACTGGAGTTTGGATCAACGGATGGGCTGGCGATAAGCTAGACAAACTGTGCTGGAACATCTAGAAGTTCTCAGACAATTGAAAGAACTATAGCATTGGGTCGGTACGTAAAAGCATTAATAACGAAAATGGATATTCATTGGAGGAGTAAAGACTGATGCAGTCGTTGCCATACGATGCGCGCACGAAGGAAAAGAGATCAGAAGATGGATGGCAGCTCTTATGTCAAAATTTTGAAGTTTTCTTGGAAAAACTTCTCAATCGGTCGTGACTGAGATAAGAAAGTATCAAATGCGCACAAGTGGTGCATTTGATGTTATATAGCACAATACAGGATGAGAGACAAATAGAGATTAATCTCAAACACAAGCTATAGTGAGGAAAGATATTCCATGATATTTTGTTAATACAAAAAAATAGCTTTAGAGATTGAATTTTATAATTGTTTGTTTTCACTTTCATTCATATTCTTGTCGGAGTGGAGTAAAGGTAATGGATTTAAGACACACCCAGATATTTATAGAGCCCTCGTCTCCCTTACCCGGCTCTAACCGACACGCGTGAAAAACGTCTGCGCATGCTCTAAGTCCGCATACAAATCAGTCAAAAGCGTCTTCGTGCTATTGTCAAAATATGCAAATCTGACTTTCATACTTGCCTGAAGAATAGTCTTTACAAAATGCCAAAACTTTAAGTCAGTTCTTGAAACTTAAGGCTAATTTTTTCACATTGTCTTTATTAATAGAGTATCTTGGTCTCACAAAAGTACACCCGCGAAATTTTTTGTATACTTGGAGAAAACAAGCATTTACTTTCTCACTAAAACCCTTGTAAATTCTTGGAAAGCGTGCTGAAAGGCACGCATGCGCAAACGTTTTTCTCTAGTGTCCATCACAATAACATTAACACTAATCTATAAGCATAACAATAGTCAATCAAAACTCAGTACATACATTTTCTCCTCGGCGAGGTCTGTGAGACGATACTCGCTGATACCCTCGCGCTATCGAAGAAAAGAAACCAGCAATCCCAGCCTGTAAGACAAACAAGCAAATTTTGACTTTTATTTAGCCTGGGTTTTTACATCATGTCATGGCTTCCTGTCCTGACACAGCAAGATGGCTTGTTTTCTCAACTAATCAAAATAGCCTCCCAAGCCTGCCTGATACTGCACAGGTGGCCAAAACTCTCTGCTTGAATGGGTCAAAATGTCAGTTTGTATGGCATTTCCTTATTACTTACTCGTATGGCGGCCATAAATCCCCTGGATCCCCCAGCTGATCCTCCGCTTCCTCTTTCTGCATCAGTCCTTGTCTTTGCTCCCTGTTCAAAAATATTGAACAAAACATATCAGAACAAAAAATATAACGACAATAAAGCTACGGACACATGGTACAACAATGCTGTAGGTAATCGATGTTGCGGCAAGCCATGTGACACAACGCAATATTTGTTGCACGCAATGTAGCATGAAACAATCCTACTTTAGCAGCATCGGATGCAATTTCTTCCTTTCTTCCTTCCTTCCTTCCTTCCTTCCTTCCTTTCTTTCTTCCTTCCTTTTCTTTCTTTCTTTCTTTCTTTCTTTCTTTCTTTCTTTCTTTCTTTCTTTCATGCCCCTCCACTCTGGGTACATCACTGTTACAGTAGAATAACGTTAACTATGCACATACCCTTGCTTTTTCGAGCTTAGCTCCAGCTTCAGTAGAGCCTTTATCTCCCCAGTCGACCTATTTAAAGAAAAACAGTGATTAATAAAAGTTACTCGCATGTCCAAAGCTTTATCTGAACATCTTTCTGTAATCTTTCTTCAATATGAAACTTTATTGGTGTGACTGACAGGTTATCATGACTTACCCTGACAGGTGCGATGCCCCCAACACCTCCCCCTCCGTAATATGACGCATCTACAGTCGGCCATTTGCCTTTTCCATGACCCTGTAATATGTAACAAGAAAACGTGCATGGGAAGTAATATAAATGATGAGCAATGATGATTTGTAATGATAACAACGTGGTGGATGTGACAAAAAACGACACTTACCACATTGGTTGCTGTTGTTGGCGCAGGAGCAGCTGGTGTCTTCTTTGGTGGTTTCTGTGTTAACGATTACGCAAGTCATATTGGCGGATTTAGAGGGTGGTCACAGGGTGCCCATGATCACCTTTCTAGCTTGGAATTAGTTGTTTTGTACACCATAAGGTGCATATTCTTGATTTGTCCCCCCCCCCCCCTACTCAAAATCCTATATCCGCCCCAGAATCAACACTAGCATACCGCCGGGCAAAGTTGAGCCATGTGAGCCATGCATGTACAGTAAGTTTGTATATATATTTCATATATTTCATTTATTTATTTGATGATTAACTAATACAAGGACTTTGTGTTATATCATATTTCATGTTTTGCCAATTGTACATATACAATTTATATAGTTTTATAGATTTTTATTATTGATAACGAGACGTTTTTAATAGGATTAACCTCAAGCCCCTCCTTTTTCAAATCCATTTTTCTTTGAATTTGAAATAAAGTATCATTGAATTACTTTATATAGTCAGTGTAATTAACGTTTGCGCAACATTCAGTTAATTAACCATATTCACATAGAGTGGTATAAATGTAATTCTTTTCCGATTCAACCTCCATGACCAAATAATTTGTTATTATCAAATGAAAACTTTTGCTGCGCACTAAGATGGGGGAGCCGTAAGTAATTTATTTACCTTTTTATACAGGAGAGGGGCGAACCACCACAGAAGAGCTGCGAGTAGAAGCAGGAATAGTACAGCGAGTAATAGAGCTAAACCAAGACTGATATCTTCTCCAACAGACTGAAATATAAAAAGAGATATTTGATGAGCCAAGGTGCCACGTATTCTGATCAGTAGCCGTGTATAGTCAGCGCATTGGGCTTGTCAAAGTTATGGGCAGAATAACACGTTTCTATGATAAAAGTTTCTTTGACCGCCTCCTCAGTCAAGGTTTCTTTACATGGAGTAAGTTCAGAATATATCAACAACGCGCACCTCAATTCATCCTTATTAATTGTCCAGTTTTTCGATGGTAACATTTAGTAGCCAGTGGCCAACAAGCCTGTAGCCTCCTAGTTCAGAACTGGACACACTTTTCTCACTAACTTATTTATCTCTTAAAAATAAAAGGAAAACAGCGCGCGCGTACGAAATAAAAAGAATACAGAGAAACAATTTTTACCAGTCTTCTTCCGCTATTCTCGGTTCGTTCTCGCAGCAAGCGCATCGATAAAAGTTGGCCCAGTTTTAGACTAGTAGCCTCCTTTCATAATTGTAATTCATAAGCGAGTATTTTGCGAGTTTTTCTTATCAGCAGTAAATCATAATTACGTTCGTTATATGAAGTGGTTTGCATGAAGGTATGGTGTCCCTACTATTAGCTATAGGGCTGACTCTTTTGCCTTTTCGCGCCGTCCCTTTGGGGAAAGAAGCAAAAGACTCGTTTTCCCCAGCACCATGGTCATCCTACCTAAAGTAATTAAACGGATTTTATTTTACATACCGCTTCAGCAGTGCAATGTTCTGATGTGATGGTTACATTGCTGGACACGAATGTCAGCCCTTTGTTGACGGAAACTTGGAGGATAATCGTGCTTGAAAGAAAAGAATAGTAGTCAAGGTTAAAGCACCATTCAGGTGCAATTTCAAGCTAGAATAATAATTACAGGATTTGCAATAAAATAACCGCTTGCTGAGGTCTTTTTCTGGCCGCTCAGAAATCAAATCAAAACTGACTGTTTTAGAGACAAAGGAAAGTGTTAACATTTGCGCATCTATCGCATCATTCACTTGTACGACTTCCGATCGATATTAACGACGATTACGACCGCATTCAAGAGTTTGGAACACTTACCTGCCCGTCTCATTCACGAGAACTCCTGGACATTCAAGACGATTTGGCTGCACTTCTGTTGGAGTTTGAACTACGAAGAAATTGAAATTCCAACCAATTATAAATGCCAAATTTCTTATGGAGTGTAGTTCTTAGTGGAATAGACTACCTCTTTGCCTTGGGCATAATGTTTTCACTTCTTTACCTTGGACGTAATGTTCTCCCATTTTAGACCACGTGTCATTCCCTTGAGAATAAGATTCTTTGTTTCAGTCGTGTCGATATTCATGAGTCTTTTCATGCGCAACCGACAAAGAAACGATACTCAAGGAAATGACACGTGGTCTAAAATGGGAGAACATTACGTCCAAGGTAAAGAAGTCTATTGGATTAGTATTAAGCTACGGACACACAGTGCAACATTTGTTGCACTCAATGCTGCTGAAGTAGAAAACGATCTTGCAATTTTGCTCTCAATTTTGTGCCGTGTGTCCGCGCCTCAAGTTCTCACCTCTGCGGTATGTATCGTTGAAACTGTAGCTACAGATAACATTGCTTGTATTATCTGTTTTATCAAAGCCATTACCATACAATGTGACTGTGTATGGTTCTGAAAAATAACCGCAAATAAAATAGAAAAATAAGCAATCAGAGAGAACCGGTGATATGCTTCTAGCAGAGGAATACAGTTAACAGCAGTTACACTACATAGTTGGATGATACCTTTAGTGCACACTTGTGTTGGATTAGCAGACAGAATCTCGATGCAAGAATTGTTGATAATCTATGATAAAAGAAAGCATTCTATCATGAATGGAATGGAATGGATTAACCGCCATTGCAGACATATCATCAGTTCGTATAAAATTGTCCTCTTATAATAAAGAGAGTTGAAAGGCCTATTTACACTGGCGATGTTTGCTGCAATTTCTGCGGCAATTTTTGAAAATATAAAAAAAATGTGTCTTATGCTTCTAAAGAGACAGTTATCTGGTTAATCTTGGTGTCCTGAATAAAACTTTACAAGTTATTCCTTTACCATTTTTGACTATGACCCAAATCGCCGCAAAAATCGCATCTAAAATCACCGCAAAATCGCTAGTTTAAACGGGCCTTACGCATCTCGTTTGTGACAAACGTGAAATGTCAGCTGACAAGCAAAAAGTTCTTCAGAATTCAGTGAAAAAGAATGAAATAAAAAAATCTCCAAGTGGTAGAAAAATAAAAAAATAAAAAAGTGAAATGCAGGGAAACGATGAAAAGTTAGTCATATTTGCCGTTTGGGGAAGAAAAAACGTGTTGCATAACCTCCTCTAATATAGACTTACAGAATCAATCATGTTTGTTAGAGACTCGTAGCTTGGACCAGTAAAGACGTGCTGTCCTGATGGCTGACTTGCTAACTGTTTCAGCTAAGAAAACCAAAGGGCAAAAAAGATTGGAAGACAATATTAAGATGCATCGGTTAAACGGTTATAATGGGTAAGATGCCTGTATGTATTTACCTGGTCTAGATTATAATTGGCGACACCAACAGCTATAACTGATGCGCCGAGCTTCTTTGAAATGTCCGCCTGAAACGACAACAGTCAATGATAGATGTTTATTGAATGTCAGGAGACATTCAGGGAATCGGCAGTCGTAACATGATTAAATATCATGCTTGCGCAATCATAGCAGGCCACATGTTATATTTTAGTTGTATTTTTCTTGTCAAACACAATTTTCATTAAATATTCAAGATCACGTACCGTTAAGCGAATTTTGAGTCAAATATACCAAAAAATTGCATATTTTACAAAATATTATCCCATTTTTTAATCCCCTGAGCATGCGCTTATAGCAGTAGCGCGGAATGCTTGATGCGTCTATTGTAATGGTGAAAATCACTAGCTTGTCGAATTTCCGTTAAGAGGTAAGGTGGTGCTAAGCCATTCATGGCTTTGAAGACTAGCATACACTTAAGATATAGTCTCGGCGAGACTGCAAATTGGGCCAGCCAAGAACAGATGCGATTTCAGATGTATCAACGGCCCTGTAGAGCATTCTTTGTAAATTTTTGATACTTAAGCTAGCCATGTTGTAAGCACCAATCTGTTTGTACTAACCTGCCCGAATGATTCCGCAGCATCACTGAGAATTCCATCAGTCAGGATAAGAATGACACTGGCAGTTTGTTTTCCTGATCAGAAGAATATGTTATTATCATAAAATAACTGTCATAAATCCATAAATCTCGCCTTCTGATTGGTTGATGGCGCTGCATTGTGATAACACACAGCACGCTTATGTAGATTATTATGGTATACCTACCGAGCTTCCTTATTTGATCATTTGCCTGGAAAATATAAAACTCATGATCAGAAAATCAATGGGTGTCTGTCAGGGTCTGATTGAACTGAGCTATTGGGCATTGTTTGTTTACATTAATTAGGAGTATTTGGATCGATAGGAGTTATTGGAATGTGTTGGGGTATATTGTTGGGTTTCAATCAGCTGATAAAAGGCTTTGAATCTCATTATCTGCTCCAAACGGTGGTCAAACACTGACAAAACAGTAAACAATACTCCAGTTTCACATTCGGTGGAAACCGCTGTTTTTGAAGAACGCAGACTCATTTGCACAGGCTTAACCTCGTTTATAAGTCATCTATTCAAATACACCATTAAAAGTCCGTGGGATTGGTATTATTCGACTTGCACATTCTTTACATTACAGTTGTTGTTGCTAATGATTTGCAAAAGTCAACCGTAATGTAAAGAATGTGTAATTTGAACAATACTAATGTTTTGAAATCCCACGGACTTTTAATAACGTCGTTGAATAGCTGACTTATAAACGAGGCTAAGCCTGTGCAAATAGGTCTGTGGTCTTCAAAAACAGCGGTTTCCACCGAATGTGAAACTGGAGTATTCAAACAATTTATGATCAATTTCCGCGATCAGGGTTTTAAGTTACGAGATATTCTAGCTAATTTGTTGAGCTTGTGAGGCATAGCAACAGTAACTAAGGGGAGACGGAACCATGAATTATCTTATCCTTTACCTCTCTGATAGCTCCAGCCAGGAGTGTATCTCCATCGGGTACTACACCACGAAGATCATCAAGACCCTTAGCAATTTTTGTCCTAGATAAAGAGATCGGTAAAAGTAAGTAAGGTGAAGTCTCTCAAGTAAAACTGAGAGTGGAGAAAAAATCCTAATCTTGTCGGCACCCCCCCCCCCCCCCCCCTCATCCCCTCCAGGAAACCTTAGCCCTTCCCCTCCCTTTTCCCCTACCTACCCCATCCCCCAGAATAAACGCAAATACCTGTTTTTGGTCAACTCTAGTACGACGTCCGGTGCATCAGAAAATGTGATGAATGAAATGCCGAGATTTGGACTGCCAGTGAAAAGACAAAGAAGATGTTTAAATAGTGCGCCGGCTAGATAATTGTTTAATAGAATAGTTGAATTACTTCTATATACTTAGGCTTCCTGAACCAAACAGAAAACAAACATCATGATCTCCTCTAGATGGAAATGAGACCCTGGATACGGCACTGACAATGAAATCCTTAGGTGGTTGAGAAACCCTTATCAAAACTGTGGCGTGACACGCGGAAATGATCCCAAAAGAAAAGTAATCGATATATTCGTATCATGGCGGATTACCTTATGAAACTTTTTGTAACGTTCTCGACAAAGCTGACAGTACCATCTTGAAAGTCATCTTCCACACTTCCTGATCTGAAATGAGAAAGAATGAGATTTGTTTTTTAATTAGCAAAACAAGCTCAAGATAATAATTTTTTTTCAGAAACTCAGAAGGTCTTAACAATAACAATATTTTCCCTGTTTCAGCGAAGTCGGTGAAAAGCATTTTGAAAAACATAGGTATCTGGTTATCTTGGTTCTTCTCAACAAACAGTTCAGTCAGGCAATATGAAGAATCATTTTCGAAAACTGAAATGACCGCTTTGACCCCTTTAATTATAGCTTTACTCCTAATAGTATGGCTGATTAATTATACCTTGGGAAGAAAATATTTCAGACCGGACTGTTTAAGCATAAGTTGCCCATTCTTTCACTATTGAGGGCGGCTTTTCCCAAGTTTAGTACAAAAGTTTTCATCACTTTGATGGTCGTCATTTTGTTTGCGTAGTTTGATATAAGTTTCGTTCAGTGTTAAAGCTGTCAAACTGTTAAAGTAAACCTTCTACGAATAGAGAAAAGTAAAGGAATTTACGTACTTGTCAAGTATGAAGTATATATCGAACGCTCCAAGACATTTTGGACTAGACTGGCTGGTAGCAAACGAACAGCAAAGAAGAAGAAACGAGATAGAAAGATAAATAGAAATGATTCTAACTCGATGGAAAGCCATGATCTTTGGTGCCTTCTGTATATTGATCTTGGTATGGTTTACTTGGAGGGTTCTTATGTTTCTATATAAAGTCAACCTAGAGGGCTTTCCCGCTGATTACATAGTCTCAGTATGGTTATGCTCTCTGCGGTTTACTTCCGTTTCGAACGATCTTGTTAAAGAATGAAAATAAATTACCAATGAAAGAAAAATAATCCCAACTGAACACGACTGGAAGCGTGCCATGGCATGTTTGTTTCAGTCAGGATCACATGATCAGGCTTGGCTTTATTTCGTTGCAACATGGAAAAGATTATATACCGCCCATGACGACTGTATACGAATGTCGCGTGCCGTGATCTCGACGGTGACCGTGTCAATGAATTTTTATTGGATGATTAGTGATCAAGAACGCTATGATTGGTTCAAATTCATACGGTGACCGTGCCGTGTAGCGTGACTCTTACAGTCATACGAAATTTAATCTAAATAAACGTCACCTCATAACGGCCAATATTTGCTTATTGACGACATCTCACAGTTGTCTTAGGATGATAAATATCAAAGCATATTAAATCCCTAGTGGACTAAAAATAATATTTAATCCGTCAATAAGTGACACGTGTATACTCTCGCACCATTCACTATTTGCACTAATTACCTCATTTTCGCAGGTTGTCGCAGCCGAAAGCAACAAGAGACAACCAACAACACAAAACCAACTGCAAACAATGCCTTAAATAGCCGAAGATTCGGAACAACACTTAAATAATCGAAACAGCTGCAGCCTACCATTACAAAAACGAGTAAAATAACCGCGTCTAAATGATGAATAAGGAGTAAAATAGAGGTGTTCTTTGCCGTCTTGTGTTGTTGCTTTTTGTTTTCAGCTGCGACAACGTTTTTTGTTGAAATAGGTGTATATCTATCTGTAGCACAGGGCGGACCCAGCGATGGATTGGGTTGCCACCTCCCCTTGTATTTTTAGGAACAAGACTAAAGAGCTAGTACTGTAAAATCTAAATATAGGAAGCTTACTGAACCGGCACAACGTGCCATGTCTTGTGCGCGTTCAATGATTTATTTGATCATCAAGGCCCATCAATATCAAACTCGACAAAGTAAACTCAAAAAAGGAGAAGTTGTGACAAAACGGAATTCAAGCAAACATTCGCAGATTAGTTATTAAGTCAATTTTTATTTTCTATTTCTCATGTTTGTCTTTTCGTTTCCGGTTTCATGCATGGTTTCCAACCTTCCCTTGGATGGATATATTTGACTTACAAAAGACGAGAAAATTCGCCAAAGTACGTCTTCAACGAAACCTTAGTTAAGCTTTCATAAGCTGAAACCAATGTATTACAAACATGGTTCAAAATGATTGCGGTTTTATTCCATTTGATTGTTAAATATTTTAATAATAGACCCTTTGGTCCAAGTTAACGTCAGATGTAATCAGCTACCGAGTCCATTGTTTAGTTGAGGGGGAATGATACGGAATTATTAACATTTAATATAATTTGGATAAGCTATGTACCTCATATGTGAGTTGAGT
The DNA here is from genome assembly GCA_023349425.1 of Anthopleura sola. Lineage (NCBI taxonomy): Eukaryota > Metazoa > Cnidaria > Anthozoa > Actiniaria > Actiniidae > Anthopleura > Anthopleura sola. The sequence continues at coordinate 7,832,664 of JALHLI010000008.1, forward strand.
TTGTTTGGTGTGTTCTTCTCTCCTTTGCCACGAGAGTTTTTCTTCGGTTTTCCTCCCTCCGTAAAAATCGACATGAGCCATTGCTCAGTATTGTGTGCTGTGAATATAGAATGTAATCGTAATGCGCGTGGAGAGAACCCGGCTCAACAAACAGCCCATTACGTGTTAGCAGTAATGGTTGTAAAATATTAGCTAAGTTTTGAGTTATTAAGCCTCACTTGCCGAGATGAATTTTGAAGCTGTAGTCTATTTACGATATATAAGGAATGAAAGAATGAAAGGAACCCCGTGGGGTGGATGGATGTACATCAGCAGTATTTCCTACCTCGACCACCCTACATACAAGTCCAGCTGATACACTTTCCTTGTTAGATATTTAAAATTCGAAATAGTAAACTCAAAATAGTTGTGTAAAATTCGAAATAATTGTGAGATTATAAAACCGACCATCAAATTAATCAAAGCCGCTCGCATTGTTTCACAACTATTCGGCCATTCTCGATAAGAAAGTGAAATATCTGAGTCGGTTTACATAGTCGGAATACCCAAATTAGGATAATTGCTACCAAATTTCAAAGTTATTTTCAATGCTTTTCATTTATCTAAAACCGCATCATTAACAGTCAAGAATCGTTCGTGTATCTACTAGTTTCTTACCATGTAAAGCGAGCTGTGAGGTGACAGGAAAACTCTTCAAAACTCCAAGGACCACAACTGAAGCTTCGAAGCTTACGACTTTAGGATGCAGCCATTGGTTCAGTCGAAAACCAAGCAGTTCATCGTGCAGTGCTAATGTGATAAACTATCTAGCTGTTCGACATGGCAGCACAATTTGAAATGCTTTCCAACCCTTGTACATGTAATACTGAAAATGCTAATTCAGTTCGTTGAGAAAGCTTTTACGTCTCAGAACACATGGTCATTCTCTTGTGTATTGTGTGCTCGAGGTTTTTACTCGTTCATTGTGAGACATCTTACTACAAACCCGAGCTGAAACAAAAGGGCTTACAAGCTTTACTCCGTGAAAAAATAGTTGTAATTATCTCAGTAAATACCGTAAAATACCGGCACAGCATTGAAGCAATAAGAATGTCTCTATTCTTGTACTTCACGGCTTTATCACTACAACCTTCACACATATACGCATCTTGATAATGGATATTTATGGTGATTTTACTTGGACTGTGAAATAGACCTCTTTACCTTCGTTGTTTGTTGTGCCCATTTCAGACCATGTTATGCCACTCTTAGGAGTTGATTCTTTCATGTGTAAATATTTTGACAAAAGAATATTTCTCAAGGGAATGTCATGTGGTCTGAAATGGTAAAGAGGTCTATTGCACACCAAATTCGAAAATAGTTGTCGCATTCAAAAAGGTTTAATCTAAGAAGCTAAGAGTGAAGGGCAATATGTATATTAATATATATCTATACTTTAACAGCTCTCGAACATTGATTCAAGTTACCGAATAAAGCATTTTGTTACTCTTACTTTTTTTCACAAGTCAATAAAAATTACTCTATTACGAGCTAGAGTGCAACCAATATATCCGTGAGACATTAGTTATACTAAATAGTACTATTTCGAGCAAATTCTATTGTTTTCTATTGTTTAATTAGCACTATTTTGTACTATTTAGTAATTTGTATTTCACGAATATATTGTTTGCACTCTAGCAAAATCACTCTACAATATACACAGTTTTTGTCGTCCAAATTAGGGCCTTTAAGATATGTAGAGGTGTATGCTACTGGAATAAATGAATGAATGGATGTTGCTAAAATGAATACTTAGATGAATGAGAAATAAATCAGAGATATAAAAGTTAAAATTCTATTTAATAACAATTTGTGTATCGCTTTATCTACATTAGTAACATATCTCCAAACCCTACTACCTTTGCTGGTCAGCCTTAAACTAAAAATAACTTAACTCTATAAAATACCTTAAATGCTCATGCAAGCTAAAAAATGTCTAAAGTTGAAGCGCGATATCATTTTTCTTTCATATTTGTACAAGTATCAAAAAAGGAGGGTTTTTTTATCATTACTTTTTCTTTTCTTCAACCTCTCCCCCTACCATTACCACACCACCACACGGACCATGTTACCAGAGGTTCTCATGGCCTCTACTTTATCGAGGGAAAATTTCTCCGTTAACTTTAGAAAGAGATGTGTTTTGTAATATTCATGCTTTACTTTTAAATTCGACTGTCAGCGCAAAGGTAAGCGTTGACTGGTCCAAAAATAATCTTGAAAGAAAAAGTATTTCTCGCGGTAACTCATTTCGTTTAAGCGTTGACATTTTATCCTGAAACCAAAATCGCTCGCGAAAAAGCTGCTGAAGTTAAAACATCGTCAATGGATGCACCGTTTCCGCGCCAAAAATCGAACCGCAAATTGTCGATATACAACCTCGTTTCACTTTTGGCGCGAAACTATAACCAAATATGGCTAACGAACAATTATTAACCGGAAGCAGCCGTAACATTCCTTTAGCTCAACATTTAGAATCCTTTTTCCTTTTAGGAAAACCACAATTGGTGCACTTGGGCTAAAATATTGTAAAAACTACTGAGATTATTTGGCAAGTGAAAAAGATACGACTTTCTTGGATAATCTGAAAATCTTTGTCTTCGTTCCCATGACAACAGGAGTGATTATGGTTACGCATGCGCATCAGGAGATGAATATAAAATCTGCGGAAAAAGAGAAATCATATTCATCTTTTTTGAAATATATGAATAAGGTGAACTGTAAGAGAGTTTCTTCGAACCCTGAAACAACCTCTGGGCTGATCTAAGGGCAGGGCATGGCTAACTCACAGATCGAACCCTGAAACAACCTCTGGGCTGATCAAAGTCAGGGCATGGCTAACTCACAGATTGAACCCTGAAACAACCTCTGGGCTGATCAAAGTCGGGGCACGGCTAACTCACAGATCGAACCCTGAAACAACCTCTGGGCTGATCAAAGTCAGGGCACGGCTAACTCACAAACGAGTTTAGCTGGTACGTGTTTTGGGGGGAGGAAAATAAGAGCCGAAACCCGTAGAAAATCCCTCGAATCAAGAGAGAGACGTATCAAACTTTCCGTAAATGAGATGCTGACATGGCCTCCCGAGACCCCAGAGATGAGATGCAAGTGCCGTACCACTATACCCACTCCTTGATTCCCAAAGCTTCAAGGATTCACAAAAATACATACATTTCCACCAGGACGAGGTCTGTAGGAGGCTAATCGTTGATACGCACGCAACATGGCAGCCTTACATCCAGCCATGGCAGCCATACATCCAGCCACACATCCAGCCATCTTGGCCTGGAACAGAAAAGAAAGATATTCAAACACTCCACAAAGACTCTCACGACAAGTGTCTTTCAACCTCCCCACCCCATCCCTCATACCTCCCTGACTGTCAACCTAAGGGAGTCAGTCTACTAATCCATAAAAAGATTGTTCATGTACTCGTTTCAATAAAGTTAGTCACCAGAAAAGCTACAAAAAGCTGAGACCGACAAGAATTATGCTTTTGATAACTATTGATGGACTTGAGATCTTTTACCAGTGAGTTAGTTTGACCTCCTGTGAGCATCCTCAAGCTGCATTTTGTATCAAAAGATTTACTTGTTGAACATGTAATGTTTCCTTGGACCTCAGTGGTCTCAGCTTTGTAGGATCATCGTGAGCATCCTCAAGCTGCACTTTGTATCAAAAGATTTACTTGTTGAACATGTAATGTTTCTTGAACCTCAGTGGTCTCAGCTTTGTAGGATCATCGTGACTAACTTTATTAAAATATGATGTATATACAAAATGGTAATCTCAGCTAGGAGATCCTTCATCCTCCCTTCCCTCAGTCACCTACTCTTCAGTTTCTAACTACTGAATACACTATGTTATCATACCCTAGCAACAGCCAGGCAACCAGGTGATCCTCCTCCTGCTCCTCCTGCACCAGCCCGTGAGCCTGACCCTCCTCCTGTTAGTTTTTCTTTGTCTTCAGCTTCTTTTGTGTTGGCACCCTGGAAAAGCAGTAGGGATATCAATATGTGTATAAGAGGTTCAGTAGTATATGGCGTATCAGTTACACACACATTGATATGGTATAAGACAATTTTGGGTGGTTCTGGTGTTGGAAATACGTTGTACCAGTTACAGACAGCTGATAAACCTTATTTGTTATAGCGTAATGTTTTCCCATTTCAGACCACCTGTCATTCCCATGAGTATAATTTCTTTGTAATGTTGTTCATGAGAAGACACATGAATATGAATACAACTCAAGCAAGAAATATTGTTCTCAAGAAAATGACAGACGGTCTGGAATGGAAAAACATTGCACCACAACGAATAAAAAGCATTATTTTTGGGAGGTTTTGGACCGTGTGGAAGATGAGTGAACAATGGGGGAAGAGATTCCTCTTTTAAGCCCAAAACCCTCCCGATTCAGCAGGTATATGACAGATGTGTCATGATATATTCGTACCTTGGCTTTAGCTAGTTTCGATCCTGCTTCTGTTGACCCTTTGCCTCCCCAATCAACCTACAACACCAACAGTAAAATGAAGTCAAAAACGCTGTTCAACAAGATAAGTAAGCAAAAATAGAAATGATTGGTCTCTATGCATCACAGAGAGAATAATATAGCACCATGCTGGATGATATGACAAAAGCAAACGAATAAAAAATATTTTTTAAATTCATCCAATATGGTGGCCATGACATTACGTGCACGTTAAGGACCATCCACATCTCCCATAATACATGAGAACACTGCATGCACTAGTGATACTTACCCTGACAGGCGCAATACCACCCACCCCTCCCCCACCATAGTATGAAGCATCAACAGTCGGCCATTTGCCTTTTGGAAGACCCTGAAACAGATTGTACATGTACAATATCAGTTATGATGGATGATGACAGTTTTAACATTCAAGGAAAATTAACATGTAAATTGCTTGCACATTCGAGAAGAACGATAATTAAGATCGATTGACATCGAAATAGTAAGATATTAAAAGTTGACATACTATGCAGTTATTGGAACACTACGATAACTTTACCAAGCTGATGATTGTGTGATGTGATTCACTGAGATGATGTCTTGTAATGATCACGCATGGTTATGGTGGTGGCAAGTGATGCTAATGATGCTGATGAGGAAGGGTATTTCTTTGTAATGATGATAGGTGATGATGGCGATATAGTGACGATGATGGTGGTGATGATGGTGATGAAGATAACATGCTCTAATGATGGTGTTGTTGTAGATGATTAAGATGCTTTGATTCAATAACTTGTAATGCGCAAATTTTGAGAAATCGCGTAAACTTTCTTACTACAGATTTTTATTGATTTAACACCTATACACCTCCATGATACTGATTTTCCAGCCCGTCGAGTAATCTAGACTCAAATACGTTTTATCAAAAGTTTTGTTTCAGGCTTACTGTTTTGGGTGGTGGAGGTGGTGGTCGTGGTGGTGCAGCTGGTGCTGGTCTGTACTTGGCTGGCTTTGGTTTCTAAAATCAAACAAGGTCATCGTCACACATCAAGGAAAGGATAAAGGTCCTTCACGACAGCCATGTTTAAGGGCAGGAATTAACAATATAATATTTTTGCATGACAAGAGAATTTATTTCCCAAAGGAGAAACTTTCTATTGTTTTGCCCTCTAACAAGCCTGCCTTGAAAAATCTCTATAGAACAAAAAACTTGAAGACCCGTTTGATGAAGGTAGGTTTCCCTGTTGGAGGTAGGTTCCCCTGTTGGAGGTAGGTTCCCCTGTTGGAGGTAGGTTCCCCTGTTGGAGGTAGGTTCCCCGGTTGGAGGTAGGTTCCCCTATTGGAGTTAGGTTCCCCGGTTGGAGGCAAGTTTCCCTGTTGGTGCTAGGTCCAGTGTTTTGTTGGCAATGACATCATTCATCAAACGCTGACCGTATATTTCCAACTCACACGAAAACCACTCTAAACTACTAAACTTAATTTGGTTAGTATACGCTCATACTTGTGTTCCAAGTATCAATCGGTTCTTACCGGTTTCCAGATAAGAGGAAGAAACCACCAGAGAAGAAACAAAATGAGAAAAAGGAATAACAGCACAAGGAATAGAGCTAAGCCAACATTACTTCGGCTTCCTGGTCCCTGGAACAAAAAAAAAAAGTATTTTGGAGAAAAACTTAGACATTATGGTACCATACTAGGCACTACTCAGGAACACGCGAGGTATGATGGCATTGAAATGGCTTCTTCTTTGAACCAATCAAAACATGAAAAACTCGAAATTAACGCTTGCAAACTCGCAAAATGGTAGCGCTTTTTCGGAATTTGCGAGTGAAAAAAATATGCACTAGTAAACACTTATGTGTAAGAATCAATCATTACTTCAACACTTTTCCATATGCTAGTAGAACGCTTTGCTAGTGGAGTAATAACTTAATTTCAGGCGCTGAATAATCCAATCATAGTGGTTGAATATGGAAACCCTTTTAAAGCCATGGCATGGAACGGATTGAAGCGGCTGGCACAGATAAGATATCTGTTGTATGGCTTACCCGATCAGCAGCAACAACAGTTGTGTTTGCTATTGTAGTTGGTATTGGTGTTGTACAAGATATGGATTTCACGGTTACACTACTGGACACAAATGTTAAGCCTTTATTTACAGACACTTGTAAAGTAATCGTCCTGTAAAAAAACAACACAGCATTAGCTATAGTTTCCACGCCTTTTCCCTCTAGGGCAACTTGTTTAGATTTTTGAATCAAGGGTAGCGTAGTGGTAGTGCACTCGTCTTTCAACTACGGTCTTGAGTTCGATTCCTGGACTCGGCATTTTATGTGTGTAGAGTTTGTTAGATATCTCCCTTGATTTGAGGGTTTTTCTTTGGCTTCTCCCTCCGCAAAACCTAACACGCTTAATTTCAATTCAGTGTGTGAGTTTAGCTATCTTGTGATCAACACAGTTGCTGTTTCAGGGTCTCGATAAAATTTCAAGGTTTGCAACAAAGATTAGAGAGAAGTCAAAACAATACGTACGATACGATAGTTTACGATATAATACGATAATCTTGTAACGAGGGAAAATGCATTAACCATAAGAAATCTAACATACAGCCCTCAACAAACAAGTGTACGAGGTTACTTGAGACAGAACTAAAGACCTCAGGATTAGAAGGTCGCGCACTAATCAACTTAGCAATTTCAACAGAGAATCTTATTTTCAAGGGAACGACACGTGGCCTGAATAGGAAACATTACCACATCACCTTTTAGTTTTATTGACCCTGAATCCTGGACACACCAAACGGTTCGGTTCGACTATCGTTGGTTTCTGGACTGGAAAATAATGATCAATAAAAATATGTTAACACCTCCAAAGAACATCTTCATAGGTCCCAAAGCAAGAGAAAATACGATACATTCATTCATTGGCGTTTTCTCTTCTCCCGAAAACTTTTTCTTGCTGTTGCTAATGGAGCGATTGACTGTGATAACTGGCATTACAGACGTAAGCCCAGGGAAGGGTGCAACCCTCAGAATCAAAGAGAGAAAACATTATTTGGTATTCTCTGGGTATCTTCAAAATAGGGGGACAAAGTTGCACCCCTGCACCCCTGCCCTGGATCCGCCCATGTTCTAGGCAACTAAAGTATGATCTGAGCTGATCTGAGAAAATAATGCCGTTAGCCAATCAGAATCGAAAAGAGACTGAGGTATCATCCTTAGAAGCCTTCTCGCTACAGAAAGCACTGCATGCTTCTTTGCTATTGTTTGTGTTTTTGCCCGGATATTTTCTGTAGTATCGGTATAAACTTGACATGTCTGAACAAGTACTAGAGCAATAGACCATTTTCGAGATGCGCGAGCGCTTTCAAAAATATCGCAGGCGCAGACATGAAAAAGAGGCATTTTCGGGCAAGATCGCGCGCGCTATTGACTCTGCCCGAAAATGCCTTGAGATCATGTCTGCCTCTGCGATATTTTTGAAAGCGCTCGCGCATCTCTAAAATGGTCTATGGTCGCAGGTTTCATGACACCTAATTTTGCAATGACTTCATTTCTACGTCACTATTCAGTTCAGATCAGCGGGCTGTGCATCTGTACGTAATAAGTGACGTAATAAGCTATTAGAATTCATCTTACCTTGGCGGTACTTGTCGCTAAACCTGTAGCTACAGATGACGTTGTCTATGTTATTGGTTTTAGTAAATCCTCTCCCAGACAAGGTTATCGTGTAATTTACTGTGTAATAAAAAATACGATGCAGTTTCAGGTTCAGTAGGTTCTTACACATCCACTTCAATTATAATTTGCCAGCAAGCCCAAATTCGAGACGTATAGGTTTAAGTTCAAAATATGTTTAAATGGCCAGACAGTTTCTTATTTTCGGGGGGATAAATAACTTTGGAGCAAAAATTCCTCTGCTATTTTATTTTACCATTTGGCAGTTCGAGATTTTTTTTAGCCTGACAGTAGTAAAACTTGACCTGCATTTTGGCCATTGGCAGGCCCCTATTTCGAGCCCTGTACAGCTACAGAATACCCCGCAAATCATATGCACATATTAAATAACAATGACTTATATTGTCATATGACTCGTTCTTCAAAGAGTTCCTACAAATGCATAATATGTTTGGCGGGTTATTCTGTAGTTGCCATCCGTGATGTCGCTCACTTTGGTGCTCCAAAGCAGAAAAGCTTTAATTAAAATATACTACGAATTCAATCAAATTTAAGCTTACTACTTTGATTACGTACCACCGACGCAGACTTTTGAAGGGTCAGCTGAAACTATTTCAATACACGCCTTTTCGATAATCTGCAAATCATTCAATATTTGAAATACAAGCATGAGTTCTAAATTTGACAATTCTAGGCCAGCTAAGACAATAATCAATCCCTGTACCGTGCCGTGCAATGATCGTCATTGGACAAGCAGAATCATCTTGTTACAGGCAATCGATGTTGCAAGCCATGTCACATGAAGCAATTTGATGCAATCCGCAATGTTGCTGAAGTAGAAAACGATCCTACATCAGCAACATTGTCTCCAATATTGCGCGCAATGTTGCACCGTAAGTCCGGCCTTTAATGTCCTTGGTTCAACTTCTGACATCATTTCTGCCACATCATCATGACGCAACATTTTTATCATATATAAGGTACTTACTGTCTTGATAAGGCCCTTTAAGGAATCAAACTTGCTTCCGACAAAGACATACTGATCAGATGGCTTGTTGGCAATTTGATTCAGCTGGAAAAAGTGGATATATTTCTTTAGTCCCCCATTCATGGTACAGTTCTCTTCCTACTGTCCGACTCAACTGCTTTAGAATTGCAGGATGCCTTTTTCTTTCTTTCACTCTCTCTCTCTCTTCCTTCCCTCCTTTCTCTTTTTGTTTTCCTTTGTCTTTTCCAATTCTTTCTTCCTTCCTTCTTCCTTCCTTCCTTCCTTTCTTTCTTTCTTTCTTTCTTTCTTTCTTTCTTTCTTTCTTTCTTTCTTTCTTTCTTTCTCTCTTTCTTTCTTTCTTTCTTTCTTTCTTTCTTTCTTTCTTTCTTTCTTTCTTTCTTTCTTTCTTTCTTTCTTCTTTCCTGATATCTTACCTGATCCAGTTTATATGCTCCAACACCAACTGTTATCAAAGATGCACCTAATGATCTTGACTTGTCTCCCTGAAACCAAAATATGTTTTGAATAATATCAATGTACCCTCATCGATTACTGTTTCTTAACCCTGTCTAATCAAACAGTAACTCGAGGTAAATTTTCTCTTCTCCTGAATGGTATTTACTTTCTTATGGTTTTGTTGGCATTAACATACAATAAACATAACCATGCAGGGACTGCGGAGGAGGAGGGGCTAGTAGGGCTATTTTCCTTTTCCAATACTAGTCTCTTATATAGCCCCACCACTTTTTCCCATACTAGTCTCTTATATAGCCCCACCACGTTTTAAGGTGCTCCACTGTCCCTGCCAAGGTATGGTCACCCTTACACCTCAGTAATTTGCCCAAGTGCAAACATGGCCTGTTTGATATTATATAATAATATTGTGGCATTAATTGATCTTCAAGATAGAGTGTGTCTTTAGGATTATTATACCTGCTTAACTGATTCCTTCATATCATAAAGCTCACCATCTGTAACTATAAGAATGACACTAGCAGTCTGATGACCTGTAACATAAAGAGAGAAACAGTTGATTTATGAACTCGCAGGTCATGTTTTATTGGGTCTAAAACCTCTTGGCTTCACCTCATGTCCTAAACCCAATAAAACACCACTGCCGCTCATGTTGTAAACATTACTTGTAAAATTCATTAATAATTCATGAGATTTCTGACCTATGAAATGTTTGCAATCCAGTAACGTGGATGGCCTGTAAAGCTGCATACAACACAAGTAACAATTGTCATGTAAATTGATACAATCACTAGTGATCTGTATCAAAATATACAACCACTAGTGAGTGTATCAAGATACAACTACTGTGATTGTATAGATCTATTAGTATTCTGTATCAGATACAGAATACTAATAAACCTGTGGGTCCGGCTTAAGGAAGATGGTTTCCCAGAGCCTTTTCAAAAGCTAGTCCCACCAACTAGATCAAAAACCCTGCATCTTGCTTTGCTAACCTAAACACAATAACCAATGTGGGATGCCCGTACCAAACAATGTGTGACGTCAAAAACATTGTATGCATGCTCCTATAAAATATCAAACTATATTTTCCTAAATAACACTGCTTTTGAAATCTATTCCTCAGAAATCATTATCTTCATTAATTATTATTATTGAATTTCACAAGTCATTTACAACATTCGCGTCCGTGTTGTATGGGCTTTACAATCTCTCGCCTGCGGCTCGAGATTGTAAAAGCCCATACAACACGGCCGCTCATGTTGTAAACATTACTTAGCATTTTAAGCACTTACCTAATCTGATTATTTGTTCATTTGCCTGTTGAAGAGAAAACAAACATCAAATCCAAATCAACTTAATTATAACCTATAACCCGTAACCTATAATGTGTATCATATGCATAAACTAAAGTTAGTGTATGAAGATTATATTTTACAAACCACCACTCCCCGTATGCACTCTGCCATGAAGTTCGCTCCACACTCACCATGGACCACTGAGGGGGAGAGGCTGCAGGTAGGGTTATTGTCCCACCCTTTTTTCCCTTTTCCCATAATGGTCTCTTAATTTATATTTTCCAATCTTAGTCCCACCTCTTTTTAGGGTGTTCAGCAGTCTGTGCACACTACCACTACATTGTATATTTACAACACACAACACTCAACTCACATGTTGATTTTTACGGAGGGAGGAAAGCCCGAGAACACAGAGAAAAACCCAAGTGGAAAGGGAGAGAACAAAACATCAAAAAAACTCCACTCACATTTGCAGTTCAACTGAGATTTGAACATGCAAATGATCCCAACCCCAGGCATGAGCTACACAGAGATGAGAGACAGCACCATAGCAGAGCATGCCACCCAGTACCCCCAGAGATATATACCCAAGTTACTGCTGGGTATATGAACTGACCTGTTAATAAACTACAGGTGACTTTGGCATACATTCTAATAAAGCTAGACTATTATTATTTCTATTTTTATAATTTACCTTTGCTATTCCATTAGCCAAGTAAGTAGTTCCTTTTGGTTGGACCTTGCGGAGATCCTCAAGTCCTTTCTTTATTTTGTTTCTGTAGACAAAAAAATGTGATTACTCATATGCAGGGGCTTTCCTCCCTATACTACTCTCCAGATTAACCTTTCCTATGCCTTTGGTCCCTGATACTGTATGTCTTTACACAAATGTTATAGAAAAAATGGAATTCAAACAACTCTTCCCATATATAGTGGTGTGTGTTTGTCCATTAATTAACAGAGATATCTCAAATGTATCACCGTACCTGTCTCTTGTTAGTTCCATTACAACTTCAGCTTTATTGGGGTCAGAAAATGTAATAAATGAGATTCCAGGACTGTGGAAAAAATAAATAGTTTACATGTTATTATTGGGTATTTAATCTAGGTCTAGACTATAGAGCTGTTTTTGTAGGGAAACACACAGTATTATACCGACTTACATCATGTACATGGTACAACAAGCCATAGAGTGGTTATCATATGAATGAGAAACGTAAGGTTCTGACTTAGGTACAGCACGTACACAGTACGACATGCTGTAACATTGAAATGGCTTCCCATTGTCTACCAGTAATTCATCCAATCACAGTGAGATACAGTGTACAGTATGACTACAGTACAGCTACGGATTTGCCATATTGTTTCCCACTTATACCACTCTATACCCCTGCTGACATGCACATATACATGTCCTCCTGATAATAGGAAATGGGGATAGGGGTTAAGCTGCCCCCATTTTCAAACATGGCTAATATAGTATACTAAATTATATGTTTTACGCTGTTATGTATGTATCCCTCCCCCTTGATCAGAACAACAGCGTATCCAGAGGGTGCAAACCCCCTGTACCCCTCCCCTTTGGATCTGCCTCTGCGGCATGACAACAGAGGTAAGAATATTTTTTAAAACTACATCAACATAAAAGAAATAAAGTACCATGATCTTACCTTATAAAACTTTTGGTAATGTTTTGAACAAAGTTTACAGTTTGCCTTTGAAAATTATATGTCGGGACACTGGAAGATCTAGAAACAGGAAAAAATAAATGTTATCTGTGACATTGAATATCATATGAGTGAGAAAACATTTGGTAGATATCCACTTTGGAGTGTTATGCGTGAGGCGTGATTGGGCCTTTTTGGACCGTGATTTATGAAATTTTAAAACAATTAGTCTGTGATTCGTGAATTTTAGTCCCCCTGTGATGCGTGATCTGCTTACTTTGAAGACCCTGATTCGTGAAAATTTGTATTTCACCCTAAATTCCTGTATCAAGGTTTATTTTCATTAATCATATTTTGTAACTCATGAATTTATGAACAAATTGTCCATGTGTGCCAGAGGTCCTCTCACTCTGTGGGCGAATGTAACCACAGAGAGAAAACCTTTCATAGACATCTGTTAATTAAAGGGGGCATGACCATATCTTGACTATAGATATTAGGTTACTATACCATATGGTCAAGTATACTGACAAATCTGCTCAATTTTTCTAGCCAGTTTTTGACCATGTAGAAGACTTTTGACCCAAATTACTATGCTCACGTACAATCCAAGGGCAATGATTAGGTCTCATGCTAAACCATTCTTGTTAGTATTATCCATTTTGTAATAGGGAGCACCCCATATATCTAGTAGAACACTTTGTCATATACATGTATGAGTTTCAGTACTATTTTATCTTAGCTTTATGCTTGCCAAAAACATTATGGAAACAGTAACAAGACATTCCTGTAGGAAGTACAGTCTTTCCTTATTTATTATCGTGATAAACACGTGCACTTCCGCTTTGTCAATCTGCCAGCCACTCAAAGCATACTAAGGCTAAGTGAGCAGAACAAGGGTATTCGAATTGTTAACTGTTTATACGTGTACTAATATGGAATTGTATACACAGTACGATCTCTATATCTCAAATATACTTCAAAATACAAACAGATTATAACAGTAAGATGACAAGAGAAGTACTGAGGGCGAATCGTCGCGAAATACTTTACGATTTTATAATTGAATCCGTTTCATTGAGTTTGTATGAGTTTCTTGTAGATTGCTAAAACTACTATAATTGTTACGATCTAAAATCCTTAAATACACCAACGATTCGCTCAGTTAATAACTTACTTGTCTAAAATAAAGAAAATGTTGAATTCCCCAAGACATTTCGGCTCTTTTTCGCCAGACGTCAAAGAACAACTCAGCCAAGCTACAACAAAAATGCAGATAAACGCCAAACTAGAGTACGCCATATTGGTGGTTTTTAAAGGGCTCTGACTGCGAGATCCCCGGCAGATTGGAGTTATCAAAGCTGATCCTATAGCTGTACCATTGACTCTATGAGGTATTTGATCTTTGTTTTACGGCGTTGTTCAGTTTTAGAAGCTTATTAATGTCATTTATATGGAGAAAAACCTTGGCAGAGTCTCAATGTTGTGTCACGTGAATCAGGCTTGGGCACTAATGGCGTTTTTATGACGTATTTCCGGTTGTATGAAGCAGAACAAAAAGTAACAAATGAAACTCCCCTAAAATAGTTATATCAAAGCTAAAGCAGGAAAACGAAGAGATTCAAGGCAAATGAAATGTTCAGAGTAAATGTGGCTTTCTACAAAAATATCATTTAGCGTTTTCGGTTTTCCTGTTGTCACTGATGGGTGTGGTAGGACAGTGAGAGGGGGAGGGGATGGGGGATAAGAGAGTCAGGAGGCGAAGCACATATTATTGAAAGTTTGAATTAAACTATCTGAGAGTTCCACTTATCGTCTTTAGGATGCACTTCATATTGAAAACAAGCAGCCCCTCCCCCCCCCCCCCCCCCCCAAAAAAAAAAAACAAAAAAAACCAAAACACACCAGCACAGCGACATGTACAAGAGAAAGACTGCAAAGAAGAGCATTCTGGTGTCGGGCCTAACTAAAATAGAACTCTATCAAGCTCACGAAAGGCGCATGATATTTTTCAAGAATGTAGAGAAGATTAATAGCATCGAATTGGGTTGTTTTGCGGAATTATTTGCAAAAATACGAACTGCCGGGCATTTAGTTTATTTCAAACCGTGCCCGGCAGTCGCCAATCCGACGCTCCTTTAAGAAAAAGTCCGATCGAAGATCTCAATCCACGGTTGCGCATATTCCACAATTATGGAAATTCGTACTGAAAGCACCAAATTCTAAAAGAGCAGGTTTTAAAAATAGGTTTCAACAGTGGGGCAAGTTTTGTTAATTTGATGCCAAAAAATGGTTTTGCGAGTATCGATTCCTAAACCACTTATACGTCATAACTCAAAACTCTCACTCCCCTAAGGGACTGGGTGAACCAAACATGCCCGCCTTTAGCGGCAAAAACCATGCAAAGTTTTGAGGTTGACACAACATGCAAATCTACTGGACAACATCTGGGACAGTCTTATCTGATAACATTATGGGGTATCCAATCATAAAAAATCTGGAGTATCCGACCAGATCGAAGGATTGGATGAACGCATAGGAATAAGAATCTACACGAGATCGAAGGATTGGATGAACGCATAGGAATAAGAATCTACACGAGATCGAAGGATTGGATGAACGCATAGGAATAAGAATCTACACGAGATCGAAGGATTGGATGAACGCATAAGAATAAGAATCTACACGAGAAGGATTAGATGAACGCATAAGAATAAGAATCTACACGAGATGGAAGGATTGGATGAACGCATAAGAATAAGAATCTACACGAGAAGGATTAGATGAACGCATAGGAATAAGAATGTACGAGGGAAGGATTGAATGAACGCAAAGGAATAAGAATCTACACGAGATGGATTGGATGAACGCATAGGAATAAGAATCTACACGAGAAGGATTGGATGAACGCATAGGAATAAGAATCTACACGAGAAGGATTGGATGAACGCATAAGAATAAGAATCTACACGAGATAGATAGGATTAACGCATAGGAATAAGAATCTACACGAGAAGGATTGGATGAACGCATAGGAATAAGAATCTACACGAGAAAGATTGGATGAACGCATAAGAATAAGAATGTACGAGGGAAGGATTGAATGAACGCAAAGGAATAAGAATCTACACGAGAAGGATTGGATGAACGCATAAGAATAAGAATCTACACGAGATGGATTGGATTAACGCATAGGAATAAGAATCTACACGAGAAGGATTGGATGAACGCATAGGAATAAGAATCTACACGAGAAGGATTGGATGAACGCATAGGAATATGAATCTACACGAGATCGAAGGATTGGATGAACGCATAAGAATAAGAATCTACACGAGAAGGATTAGATGAACGCATTAGAATAAGAATCGACACGAGATGGATTGGATGAACGCATAGGAATAAGAATCTACACGAGAAGGATTGGATGAACGCATATAGGAATAAGAATCTACACGAGAAGGATTGGATGAACGCATAAGAATAAGAATGTACAAGGGAAGGATTGAATGAACGCAAAGGAATAAGAATCTACACAAGATAGATTGGATGAACGCATAGGAATAAGAATCTACACGAGAAGGATTGGATGAACGCATAAGAATAAGAATGTACAAGGGAAGGATTGAATGAACGCAAAGGAATAAGAATCTACACGAGATGGATTGGATGAACGCATAGGAATAAGAATCTACACGAGAAGGATTGGATGAACGCATAAGAATAAGAATGTACACGAGATGGATTGGATGAACGCATAGGAATAAGAATCTACACGAGATGGATTGGATGAACGCATAGGAATAAGAATCTACACGAGAAGGATTGGATGAACGCATAGGAATAAGAATGTACACGAGATGGATTGGATGAACGCATAGGAATAAGAATCTACACGAGAAGGATTAGATGAACGCATAAGAATAAGAATGTACGAGGGAAGGATTGAATGAACGCAAAGGAATAAGAATCTACACGAGATGGATTGGATGAACGCATAGGAATAAGAATCTACACGAGAAGGATTGGATGAACGCATAGGAATAAGAATCTACACGAGATGGATTGGATGAACGCATATAGGAATAAGAATCTACACGAGAAGGATTGGATGAACGCATATAGGAATAAGAATGTACACGAGATGGATTGGATCAACGCATATAGGAATAAGAATCTACACGCGATGGATTGGATGGACGCATATAGGAATAAGAATCTACCCAAGAAGGATTGAATGAACGCATATAGGAATAAGAATCTACCCGAGAACGATTGGATGAACGCATATAGGAATAAGAATGTACACGAGAAGGATTGGATGAACGCATATAGGAATAAGAATCTACACGAGATGGATTGGATGGACGCATATAGGAATAAGAATGTACACGAGATGGATTGGATGGACGCATATAGGAATAAGAATGTACACGAGATGGATTGGATGAACGCATATAGGAATAAGAATCTACCCGAGAAGGATTGGATGAACGCATATAGGAATAAGAATGTACACGAGAAGGATTGGATGAACGCATATAGGAATAAGAATGTACCCGAGATGGATTGGATGGACGCATATAGGAAGAAGAATGTACACGAGAAGGATTGGATGAACGCATATAGGAATAAGAATCTACACGAGATGGATTGGATGGACGCATATAAGAATAAGAATGTACACGAGAAGGATTGGATGAACGCATATAGGAATAAGAATGTACACGAGAAGGATTGGATGAACGCATATAGGAATAAGAATCTACACGAGATGGATTGGATGGACGCATATAGGAATAAGAATGTACACGAGATGGATTGGATGGACGGATATAGGAATAAGAATGTACACGAGATGGATTGGATGAACGCATATAGGAATAAGAATCTACCCGAGAAGGATTGGATGAACGCATATAGGAATAAGAATCTACACGAGAAGGATTGGATGAACGCATATAGGAATAAGAATGTACCCGAGATGGATTGGATGGACGCATATAGGAATAAGAATGTACACGAGATGGATTGGATGAACGCATATAGGAATAAGAATCTACCCGAGAAGGATTGGATGAACGCATATAGGAATAAGAATCTACCCGAGAAGGATTGGATGAACGCATATAGGAATAAGAATGTACACGAGATGCATGGAATGAAAGATTTGATGATTGGATAGGAATACGAATGTACACGAGATGGATTGGATGAACGCATATAGGAATAAGAATGTACACGAGATGGATTGGATGAACGCACATAGGAATAAGAATGTACACGAGATGGATTGGATCAACGCATATAGGAATAAGAATGTACACGAGAAGGATTGGATGAACGCATATAGGAATAAGAATGTACACGAGAAGGATTGGATGAACGCATATAGGAATAAGAATCTACACGAGATGGATTGGATGAACGCATATAGGAATAAGAATGTACACGAGATGGATTGGATCAACGCATATAGGAATAAGAATGTACACGAGATGGATTGGATGAACGCATATAGGAATAAGAATGTACACGAGAAGGATTGGATCAACGCATATAGGAATAAGAATGTACACGAGAAGGATTGGATCAACGCATATAGGAATATGAATGTACACGAGATGGATTGGATCAACGCATATAGGAATAAGAATGTACACGAGATGGATTGGATCAACGCATATAGGAATAAGAATGTACACGAGATAGATTGGATGAACGCATATAGGAATAAGAATGTACACGAGAAGGATTGGATGAACGCATATAGGAATAAGAATGTACACGAGATGCATGGAATGAAAGATTTGATGATTGGATAGGAATACGAACGTACACGAGATGGATTGGATGACCGCATATAGGAATAAGAATGTACACGAGATGGATTGGATGAACGCATATAGGAATAAGAATGTACACGAGATGGATTGGATCAACGCATATAGGAATAAGAATGTACACGAGATAGATTGGATGAACGCATATAGGAATAAGAATGTACACGAGATGCATGGAATGAAAGATTTGATGATTGGATAGGAATACGAATGTACACGAGATGGATTGGATGAACGCATATAGGAATAAGAATGTACACGAGATGGATTGGATCAACGCATATAGGAATAAGAATCTACACGAGATGGATTGGATGAACGCATATAGGAATAAGAATGTACACGAGATGGATTGGATGAACGCATATAGGAATAAGAATCTACACGAGATGGATTGGATGAACGCATATAGGAATAAGAATCTACACGAGATGCATGGAATGAAAGATTTGATGATTGGATAGGAATACGAATGTACACGAGATGGATTGGATGAACGCATATAGGAATAAGAATGTACACGAGATGGATTGGATCAACGCATATAGGAATAAGAATGTACACGAGATGGATTGGATGAACGCATATAGGAATAAGAATGTACACGAGATGGATTGGATGAACGCATATAGGAATAAGAATGTACACGAGATGGATTGGATCAACGCATATAGGAATAGGAATCGACACGAGATGGATTGGATGAACGCATATAGGAATAAGAATGTACACGAGATGGATTGGATGAACGCATATAGGAATAAGAATGTACACGAGATGGATTGGATGAACGGATATAGGAATAAGAATCTACCCGAGAAGGATTGGATGAACGCATATAGGAATAAGAATGTACACGAGATGGATTGGATCAACGCATATAGGAATAAGAATCTACCCGAGAAGGATTGGATGAACGCATATAGGAATAAGAATCTACCCGAGAAGGATTGGATGAACGCATATAGGAATAAGAATCTACACGAGATGGATTGGATGAACGCATACAGGAATAAGAATCTACACGAGATGGATTGGATGAACGCATATAGGAATAAGAATGTACACGAGATGGATTGGATGAACGCATATAGGAATAAGAATGTACACGAGAAGGATTGGATCAACGCATATAGGAATAAGAATGTACACGAGATGGATTGGATCAACGCATATAGGAATAAGAATCTACACGAGATGGATTGGATCAACGCATATAGGAATAAGAATGTACACGAGATGGATTGGATGAACGCATATAGGAATAAGAATCTACCCGAGAAGGATTGGATGAACGCATATAGGAATAAGAATGTACACGAGATGGATTGGATCAACGCATATAGGAATAAGAATCTACCCGAGAAGGATTGGATGAACGCATATAGGAATAAGAATGTACACGAGAAGGATTGGATGAACGCATATAGGAATAAGAATGTACACGAGATGGATTGGATCAACGCATATAGGAATAAGAATCTACCCGAGAAGGATTGGATGAACGCATATAGGAATAAGAATGTACACGAGATGGATTGGATCAACGCATATAGGAATAAGAATCTACACGAGATGGATCGGATGAACGCATATAGGAATAAGAATCTACCCGAGAAGGATTGGATGAACGCATATAGGAATAAGAATGTACACGAGAAGGATTGGATGAACGCATATATGAATAAGAATGTACACGAGATGGATTGGATCAACGCATATAGGAATAAGAATCTACCCGAGAAGGATTGGATGAACGCATATAGGAATAAGAATCTACACGAGATGGATTGGATGAACGCATATAGGAATAAGAATCTACACGAGATGGATTGGATGAACGCATATAGGAATAAGAATCTACCCGAGAAGGATTGGATCAACGCATATAGGAATAAGAATGTACACGAGATGGATTGGATCAACGCATATAGGAATAAGATTCTACCCGAGAAGGATTGGATGAACGCATATAGGAATAAGAATGTACACGAGATGGATTGGATGAACGCATATAGGAATAAGAATGTACACGAGATGGATTGGATGAACGCATATAGGAATAAGAATCTACACGAGAAGGATTGGATGAACGCATTTAGGAATAAGAATGTACACGAGATGGATTGGATCAACGCATATAGGAATAAGAATCTACCCGAGAAGGATTGGATGAACGCATATAGGAATAAGAATGTACACGAGAAGGATTGGATGAACGCATATAGGAATAAGAATGTACACGATATGCATGGAATGAAAGATTTGATGATTGGATAGGAATACGAATGTACACGAGATGGATTGGATGAACGCATATAGGAATAAGAATGTACACGAGATGGATTGGATGAACGCATATAGGAATAAGAATCTACACGAGATGGATTGGATGAACGCATATAGGAATAAGAATCTACACGAGATGGATTGGATGAACGCATATAGGAATAAGAATGTACACGAGAAGGATTGAATGAACGCATATAGGAATAAGAATGCACACGAGATGGATTGGATGAACGCATATAGGAATAAGAATGTACACGAGATGGATTGGATGAGCGCATATATGAATAAGAATGTACACGAGATGGATTGGATGAACGCATATAGGAATAAGAATCTACACGAGATGGATTGGATGAACGCATATAGGAATAAGAATCTACACGAGAAGGATTGAATGAACGCATATAGGAATAAGAATGCACACGAGATGGATTGGATGAACGCATATATGAATAAGAATGTACACGAGATGGATTGGATGAACGCATATAGGAATAAGAATCTACACGAGATGGATTGGATGAACGCATATATGAATAAGAATGTACACGAGATGGATTGGATGAACGCATATAGGAATAAGAATCTACCCGAGAAGGATTGGATGAACGCATATAGGAATAAGAATGTACACGAGAAGGATTGGATGAACGCATATAGGAATAAGAATGTACACGAGATGCATGGAATGAAAGATTTGATGATTGGATAGGAATACGAATGTACACGAGATGGATTGGATGAACGCATATAGGAATAAGAATGTACACGAGATGGATTGGATGAACGCATATAGGAATAAGAATGTACACGAGATGGATTGGATGAACGCATATAGGAATAAGAATGTACCCGAGAAGGATTGGATGAACGCATATAGGAATAAGAATGTACACGAGATGGATTGGATGAACGCATATAGGAATAAGAATGTACACGAGATGGATTGGATGAACGCATATAGGAATAAGAATCTACACGAGATGGATTGGATGAACGCATATAGGAATAAGAATGTACCCGAGAAGGATTGAATGAACGCATATAGGAATAAGAATGCACACGAGATGGATTGGATGAACGCATATAGGAATAAGAATGTACACGAGATGGATTGGATGAACGCATATATGAATAAGAATGTACACGAGATGGATTGGATGAACGCATATAGGAATAAGAATCTACACGAGATGGATTGGATGAACGCATATAGGAATAAGAATCTACACGAGAAGGATTGAATGAACGCATATAGGAATAAGAATGCACACGAGATGGATTGGATGAACGCATATAGGAATAAGAATGTACACGAGATGGATTGGATGAACGCATATATGAATAAGAATGTACACGAGATGGATTGTGGATGAACGCATATATGAATAAGAATGTACACGAGATGGATTGGATGAACGCATATATGAATAAGAATGTACACGAGATGGATTGGATGAACGCATATATGAATAAGAATGTACACGAGATGGATTGGATGAACATATAGGAATAAGAATCTACCCGAGAAGGATTGGATGAACGCATATAGGAATAAGAATGTACACGAGAAGGATTGGATGAACGCATATAGGAATAAGAATGTACACGAGATGCATGGAATGAAAGATTTGATGATTGGATAGGAATACGAATGTACGCGAGATGGATTGGATGAACGCATATAGGAATAAGAATCTACACGAGATGCATGGAATGAAAGATTTGATGATTGGATAGGAATACGAATGTACACGAGATGGATTGGATGAACGCATATAGGAATAAGAATGTACACGAGATGGATTGGATGAACGCATATAGGAATAAGAATGTACACGAGATGGATTGGATGAACGCATATAGGAATAAGAATCTACACGAGATGGATTGGATGAACGCATATAGGAATAAGAATGTACCCGAGAAGGATTGAATGAACGCATATAGGAATAAGAATGTACACGAGATGGATTGGATGAACGCATATAGGAATAAGAATGTACACGAGATGGATTGGATGAACGCATATAGGAATAAGAATCTACACGAGATGGATTGGATGAACGCATATAGGAATAAGAATGTACCCGAGAAGGATTGAATGAACGCATATAGGAATAAGAATGCACACGAGATGGATTGGATGAACGCATATAGGAATAAGAAAGTACACGAGATGGATTGGATGAACGCATATATGAATAAGAATGTACACGAGATGGATTGGATGAACGCATATAGGAATAAGAATCTACACGAGATGGATTGGATGAACGCATATAGGAATAAGAATCTACACGAGAAGGATTGAATGAACGCATATAGGAATAAGAATGCACACGAGATGGATTGGATGAATGCATATAGGAATAAGAATGTACACGAGATGGATTGGATGAACGCATATATGAATAAGAATGTACACGAGATTGATTGTGGATGAACGCATATATGAATAAGAATGTACACGAGATGGATTGGATGAACGCATATATGAATAAGAATGTACACGAGATGGATTGGATGAACGCATATATGAATAAGAATGTACACGAGATTGATTGGATGAACATATAGGAATAAGAATCTACACGAGATGGATTGGATGAACGCATATAGGAATAAGAATCTACACGAGAAGGATTGGATGAACGCATAGGAATAAGAATCTACACGAGAAGGATTGGATGAACGCATAGGAATAAGAATCTACACGAGATGGATTGGATGAACGCATATAGGAATAAGAATCTACACGAGATGCATGGAATGAAAGATTTGATGATTGGATAGGAATAAGAATGTCCGCAAGATCAAACCCGACAGTCGTCGATTCATGATCAAATTGTGTGAGTGCCACGAAGAGAGTCGTTCGTATTCTATACCGAGAAAAGACAAAGAGTGCAAGCCAATAAACCGACGAAAGAACTATCACTGCCAGATTTAATTCAATTTATACAAAGATGACAGCGATAGCCTGCAACAAATGATGGAGAGGATGAGGTTAAAGAGAACTTTTTCCAACAGCTTCAGAAAGAAATTGATCGCAAGCCCGTCATCTTATGATATGCTTATTATCATGAGCGACCTTAACGCTAAAGTATATAGGAGCGAATAATGAAGGAAGAGTTAAGAATATGGGAACGCATGGTTGTGGATGAAGATGAATGAAAATGGAGAACGGAAAAGGGAAATTTAATTTCACTGTTTCAAATCTCAAAAAACTTGTTGGAAATCAGAGCGCTGTCGAAAATGGTCAAAAAAATCCAGTTTTGGAGTAAATTAACGATGCGCGCCAAAAATGAACAAAACTGCCTCAAAATCCCATATACTTCCCCTTACAAGTTTGCCTTCGCGTGTGAGGGAAGGAATATGCTAGGGGAAGCTTGAATTCGAATATCTTTGGTTGTTCATAAGCTAGAATCGTAGGATAAAATGTTTCATCGAATACTTTGAACATCAGGCCATCTGTCCAGTTGGTTGATATATGTTGCGCGATGAATGAGGGTTTGTCTTTAGTAACTGTATCCATGTTAAGGAATTCTTTCAATGTCTCGTACAAACACACGAAATAAATACCCTAACAGGTGGATGATGACCTAGTGATGTTGTCTTGCATAAAATATGATTTTTCGCTGTGAACTTGATCAAAACAAAACAAAATCTACGAGCTCGAGAGACTTCACGTATTGTTGCAACAGTAACACTGAGGAATTCCTGTCGAGAACAACCAAAACACACTGAGAAATCAAACATTCTAGGTAGGTTTGTTGTCCACTCTTTGGAAGAGAATTTTGTTTTTCTAGGCACGAGTATTAGCGTTATTCTTGGTGGATTGTTTGGTGTTGTTTATGTTCATGGCGTTACACTTACAAGCGTAACAGGTCATTTTTAACATGGCTAGCGCTTGTTTCTTTTACGTTTCTAGTACAATTACCCCGTTCTGGAAACAACGCCGTAAATATCGCACCTCATATCGCCTTAAATATCGCATCTCAAATCGCAAAGTGTACGACCTCTTTAAATTAACGCTATACTTCCAGACAGTAAGTTTTGTTCAAGACTCGGAAGTGTAAGGGTTCGCGATCGTTTCACGACGCCGGTTTTGTAGGGACTAAAAAGCGCGCGAGGAGCAACGGAAAACAACTGGGGTGATCATCCTGTGTTTCATTAGTGAGGATTTCCGTGAGGGAGCACTGGGGTGATACCCTGTGTGTTGACCTTTGAGGATTTTCTAATGAATGATGTAGGGGGTACGGGTGGTGTGCGCTGCTAATGCGCCACCTCTCGCCGCTCTGATCAAGGGTTCAACTTTCGCATCACGAGCGAGTGTAGTTATTTGTTGGTAAGTTCTCTGTTGTTCGAGGCCTACGTTTCTCTCCGGTTTTCGCGCATCCCTCAGCAAAACTCAACACTTTCAAATTCCGAATCCATCATGGAGGAGGGCCATCGGGTTGTTATCCTCACCTTTGAATAACAAGGACGCTTTTTCTACTAAGCTACGGTGCATTAAGTGAAATATCATTATTTCTCGAATATTTTAGATAAATCACAGTTGAAATATCATTCTGATTAAAGGTTTTGGATTTTTCTGAGACTTTTAAAAAATGTATTGGATTCAATTGTCAATAGTTTTCAGGTAGAAAAAGTGCTCGAACGCAGGGCAGGCCATGAAAAATGACAACGGACTGTGATTGGTTAGAAAATTTAATGCCGCTCAACAGCTCACTTTCAATATTCTGGTGGAGTGACCACGTACAAAGCAATTCAAGGCGAGGCTCCGGGGAAACAATGGAGTAACCTAATCTATCTTTTATTTCCCCGGTAGCCTCGTCTTGAATTGCTTTGTGCAAGGTTACTCAACCAGAATATCGAAAGTGGGCTACTGGTAGCTCATTATAAGCTCAGGTCATGTCTTTAATTATATATAATGGTAATTGAACTGAGTGGAGTGCAATTTGGTCTGAAATCAAATGATTGATTACAAAATTGCACGACCGCGACTTTTGTTTTCTGTGATCTGATTGGTCAAATTTTGTTTCGTGCAATTCATTGGCTCTTTAAAATTCGAGAACAAAACGCACTGCGGAGAACCAATCAGATATCAGGATTTGCTTGTGATTTCAAAAAAATTGATATAATTAAGTCTATAATTCCTCAGGATCCAGTACAATAGACCTCATCGGCTTCGGGGCGTAATGTTGTCCCATTTCAGACCACGTGTCATTCCCCAGAGTATCATTTCATTGTTTAACGGTTGCGTATGAGAAGATACATGAATATGGATAAAACTCAAACAAAGAATCTTATTCTCAAGAGAAAGACTCGTGGTCTGAAATGGGACAACATTATCCCAAGCCGATGAGGTCTACGCCTTCTTACTGGCTGCGTCATTGACCAAGCACCTCTCGTACTTAATTAGTGTTTCTAATTTTCATCTCAACTTTTTTTTCCAGATATCGATTTTTCATTCCCGCCATGTCGAAAGTAGTAGACGCATTCTGTAGTTTATTCTGGGGTATCATCTGGCTAATCATCCTCTTCATACTGGCCTTCCCTATCGGTTTTATCGCTGCTATACTATACGTCCTAATCTCGCCTCTCAACGCATGCTGTGATTGTACATCATCGCTGACCGATTTCCTCAAGAAAGGAGTGGAGTTTCCTTACAATGCGGCTCAAAATGCAGTTAATGGGAAAAGAGGTTGTTAAACTGAGATAATCCTGGAACATATTGATTCCACCGCAAAGGCACCGCTGATTTGCCGACAAGAATGATAAGCTATGATCTTCATAGTGAAAGCTCTAGAGCTCAGTTAATAGCGAATTCAAGCTTTATAAGTTTACAAGTTAGGGGGCTTTCATGTATTAGTGTATTAGGGGGGGGGGGGGGCAAAATTATCTGTTGTCTTTACCAAATATCATAACCCCCCTATATTTCACCAAGTCTTTTTCAAATATCACCCAACCCCTCCCCCCTTTCCTGGTTGGCAAAAATATCATAACCCCCCTATATTTCGCCCAGTATAAAATTAAACCCCAATAAAGCTGCATACAATTAGTAACAACTCACCCCCCCCCCCCCCCCCTATATATATTCTGAAAATAATGTGACCCTGAATACGGTATTGCCAACCCTCTCCCCTCCAGTAATAAATGAAAGCCCCCTGCACTAGCGTGTATAACTGCACAGCAACGACCACAACCAAACAAAAAAATCAAACAAACAAAAACAAACCAAAAAAAACAATAAAAAGGCGCAAAATCAATTCTTTGGAGATAAAATCAACAACAAACAAAAAATAAATAAAAATAAAAACACACAAGAAAAAGCCTTGGGAGAAAAACATACATACTGCATAAATTTACAGAGCTTTCCATTATTACATGCATAAAATCAATAACCCTTCCTCTATATGAACACTAGCATCCCTGAAATGCTGATCCCTAGACTAAGAATCACAGTGTAACCCACGTAAAACCAGTCATCAAAAAGTAAGAAAACTAACAAAAAACAACGACACGAGATTGCTCTGTAAAAAAAAATTTGCTTTTTCCTCCTAGCAATTTATAGTTTACTTTTAGTTAAAACAACAAGATTCTAAAATCCAGGCTAAAATAGCAAGGATTTCTGTCTTATTTTAAATAATCAGAAGCTATAATATACTGCATAAAATCCTGCATAACATAATGATTTCAGTAAAAATAATATTAAAATACTGGTAAGATATCATTAATCTGTGGATACTAGTAATTCTTTCTGGGCTTTCTGTGCCCGGTTTAAGGCCTTTCCTTTACCACCAAACGTATCCTCGGAGTAGAAACGGTCTGTTCTACGGAGTGTCCCGTGGAACTGGTCAAAAATCAGGGAATTGAAGCCAAAGTTGCAATGAAAGTACCTGAAAGTTAAGTACATGAAATATCTTGAATGGTAGTCTATTTGAAAGGAGTGGAGCTACAAGTTATTTTTATATGTAAGTAGAGAGGGTGGGTAGGTAGTTACGTAGGTATGTGGGAGGGTGGGTAGGTAGGTAGGTAGGTGGGTGGGCGGGTGGGTAGGTGGGTAGGTAGGTAGGTAGGTAGGTAGGTAGGTAGGTAGGTAGGTACTGTACGTAGGTGGATGGGTAGGTGGCTAAGCTAGTTAGGTAAGTAGCTAGGTGGGTTGTTAGGTAGGTAAGTAGGTACATAGGTGGGTGGGTAAGCTGAGTGGGTAGGTGGGTGGGGAGGTAGGTTGGTGGGGAGTAGGGTAAGGTAGGTGGGTATATTGACACAAAACTAACACAGGCACTCCAGGTAAAAGTCTTACTTGTGATGATCATCATGAAACATAACTGGTGGTTGCCATGGCACAATAGAATACATGTTAATACCAGAATGATCCACCATGCCGAAGTAATATAAGTACATTAGAATACCAACATATACACCTGCATTGATTGGCATTATGAACACTGCAAAAAAGATTTAAAGATAACATGGTTTTTGTGCTGTAAATATATTATTTATCACACACCCATTTTAAAGGAATTGTCAATACTTAGAGTGCATAATTAAGTGTTTTTCTCCAGGTTCTCCGGTTTTCCTCCCTCCACAAAAATCAACTTCTAAATTCCAATTCCAATTCGATCATGGAATGATGGCCACAGGTTTGTTAGCCACTGGCTATTAAGTGCTACCCTCACAAAAAAACCATGAATTGAAAACGTGTTCATGTCATCGTACACTGTCACTGTCCTTGCTCTTGTTGTTGTGGATCTTAGGTCCCTAATACTGTACCTGGAGCAATTATGAAAACCTGAAATCCAAAGAACTCGACAGGATGCATTGCTGTAGCACTAAAAGCAGTTGGAGCCTTGTAGCGATGGTGCATCTTATGGAATCGCTTGTAGAAGAAAGGCCAGTGGAGCATGCGATGGTAGTAATATGCACAAGCATCTTCAAACAGGAACAAAAGTATGACAGACAAAAACAGATAGAGCCAACCTCTTTCCAGTGGGTCGTAGTAGAGGGTAGTAAAGCCACCATTGGCAATGTAACAAGAAATGACCCCAAATATAGCAGCACCACTCATCATGTTGATGGTACCCAGGGTGATCTCATGAATCTCTTCTTCTCGTGAAAGAAACCTACAATAAAAGGGAAATGAAATATTCCAACATCAATTGCCAGTGCATTTCAGTAGTTTTAGATTTTCAGCCAAATAAATATATTTTGTACCTTTTTGGCTGACATTTCCAGTCCTCTGGTCTCTTTCTCTGTCTGACATAGAAGTACCACTGTAAGAAGCCCCCAAGTGTGAAGTAGATTACAGTAGAACTGAGTACATTGGTCAGTATGTACCAATGAATATCCTTTAACCCTATTGATTCCATTAGACCAGGTACATCATTGTCTACTGACTCACTAGCTGGTATCTTAATACCAAGTTGTTTGCAGGCCAAAACAAGAACTAATGTCCACTCTCCTGTTAAAATATGGTTATATAAGTAAATACAAGATCACAAAATATATACTATCTTATAAAGGGCTGTAGTAAGGCCAAAAATATAGGGGACCCTAGGTCAAAAGTACTGGGGGTGTTATATTCAAAAACACCTTACGCACTGTATTTTATTAGTACATGTAACTGACCTAAAAATCCAGGGGACATCCATTGTTACACTAGGCACCTCCCAAAGAAATGTCAGTAATGTAAATAGGTCAGATCAAGATTTGATGACGTCACTATATTGTCACTTTATTTCATTTCTCTCGCAAATTTCTGGATCTGTCGCCGCTATTATTATATATAATGCTTTGGAGTAGCATACCATAGAATACATTACAGTTTGATCAATTTGAATAAAGAAATAATACTCAAGGTCACTTAAGGGATAGACATGATCTGAAATGGGAAACACTACCCCCTCCCCCCCCCCCCCCCCCCCCAAGGGAATGGTTCTATTAATTTTGTCGTTTAAAGTACTTTATAGTTAACTCTGATTTAGCTGTTAAGAACTATAATTTTTGTACATTTATATAAGAAATAACAGGAATATTTGTGGAGTACTGTACCTCTGAGAGCGCTACCCAAGATCATGGTGATGATACCAGCAATGACAATGCCACAAGTACCAGGCATGTAACGCCAGAATATCGAGAATTTATCCACAAACGCTTGTGAAACCATCTCTGAACTCGGGATCCATTCAAATACACGCATTTTGTTCGACATATTTGAGGATTTCTATCAATTAATACGACTTTACTTTGACTTAATTTAAGCTTATTTAACGAAGATGAAGAGATGACAAGAAGTCGTCGAGGGTTCTTGATTCAAACGACTCCTGACAAGTTTTTAGAGACCTTTTCAAGCTAGCAGCTCTATGAAGCAGTAGTTTTGGCATAGGATGAAACAGCTATGGTAGGAATTTCAATTCCGTGCAGCGATAAAGCAAGGAGAACGAAACAAAAACCCCAAACTTGATTAACCTTCTTCTATGTCCAGTTGTTGTCTGGAAAACAAAGTCCCATGACTTGACAAACTTTTCCTAACAGGGGAGGTGTAATGAAGCAATTCAAAAAATTCCATAACTTGGATGTACTTTGTAAAGAAACTCAAATTTGTTGACCTTTTTAATATTCAATAAGACTATAAGAGCAAAATATTTTACATTTATGAAAATCTGATACCTATTATATGTGTAATCTTTTATCATTTTTCTTGTTATACTGGCCCTCCCCTCCCTAAGGTCAGTTTATGTTAAGAGCCTTGTAACCTCCCTCGACACACCTCCGATCCAAGATGGCGGACGTAACTGGTCTTCTTTCTTGGTTCATCAATTTTCGTAATCCAATCGAAATATGGAAGAACGAACCAACCTTCTTACTCTGCGAGATCGTTTTTCTGTTAATGGCGGCTATGACGCTTAAACATGGTGAGATTTTTTTACAAAATCTTGAGTGCTGAAGGGTCATTGTCTTGTGGGCCATGGGAGCTCAGCTTTTGAACCCCAATGGATGTAACTTGGGCGGCTATGCTCAAGACGATGAGCTTAAAAATAAGCAAGAAACTAAAGAATCTTAATGCAATTGAGGAAATTCTAAGATCAGAGAATGCTGACCTCCCCCTGAAACAAATTTGCATATATTTTTCCCAGAAACCAATGGAACAAGTGGGAATTCCATTTCCCATATTTTTGGCATTACTCACTCAACTATGGTTTCTTTAATATTCAGCTGTGAATCATGGTGGCTGTAACATCCTTCTATGGCTTGCCATATGTCTTCATGGCCTGACGACTGAGTGTGTGTCCTATTTTGTACCTGATGTTGACAATTTTTGGCATGCACAGTCGACTGTGATTCTTGTTGAAAAGAGGCTTCCATTACATATCTTCTTTTTCTGTAAGTATACTTTTTGGGATAATAAAGATTAGAACAAGTGTATGCATGAAAATTGCATGGATACAAATCAGAAATGGGCACAGGATTGCAATGAAGCTAAAAAAGTTTTATTCCAAATCCGAGCTGTTATACTGTAGACTTGCCCGAAGTTGAACTCTCTAACTCACTGAGAGTATTGCTCACTCTCTCACTTTTCAGTGCAGAGTAAGACGTGAGCCTTGGGAATAAAAGGGACCAAGCCAAGGTCAAAGTACATGTAATTAGAATGATAATGACAGAACACCAAATCCTTCTATGCACATACATGAGGTCTTTCTATATCATTTCATTGTCCTTCAGATCCAGCAACACTTTACACTGCATCTATTGCTGTATCAAAACTCAAACTCCCCTTCAGTGCAGAACCATTTGCAGTTGGCTTAGCAGATGTTCTATTAGATTTTCCCTTTGACATCATGGGTATCAAGCTGTTATGGTGGACGTGGCATGATACAGATCCAAACATCTTTGATCGCCATTACTGGGTTCCTTGGACCAGTTACATCTTTCATATGTCATTTGCATCAAGCGTTGCATTTATTTTCCATGGAACGAGAAGGCTCTTGATTGGTGCTGAAAAATATCAGCCGTCAAACAGGTATTGTGCCAGGAAATAGACATTAACCTCTCCCTTCAGGGAGGTTCTGAGGATTGTACATTGTTCAGTAATTAGTAGTACTAAAAATTATAAAGTAATGCAAAATTCGATTTTAACTGGACTTAAAGTTCTGCAAAATTTCTTGCATTGCAACCCTTCATTTTTTCAAGTTTCAGTTGGATTTGCCTTCTTTGATTTTTTGTTCCATGACACATATGAGGAAGTGAAGTTTATGCAAGCCAAGAATAGTCTGTGAAACACCCTAAAAAATGGGGTAACTTACATTAGAAAATATAGCAGACTAGTACGCAGGACTTAGTGGGAACATGATCAAGACTTGAAAATTCAGTGGATTTTAGCAATAATTTGGGATTCCAATATATATAGCCCTTGCCTCTCTACCTCTGTGGTCCCTGTAAAAAAACTATGGGTGTGTGGAGAAACAAAATGAACATACAACAAACTTGGTTCAAAAACAAAATTCAATTGAAGTTTGAAAAGCAAAGGGTCCTAGTACAAGGAACTTTGCAGTAATATCTTACCTTTTTTCAGCTGGTTCAAGGAAGCGTTGTGTGTGGTTCTTACTGGTTTGTTCTCGATGCCCCTTGGTGTAATCCAGTTCATATTCTTCTACCACATTCCTCATGATGTCTATGGTATCCACACAGAGGTGGTAGTGTGTGCTATGATAATGGTATATGGTCTGATTGTGTGGAGGTCAGATAGGAACCCTTCGCTGAATGCTAGGGGTGATAGTATGTCTGCGCATGATGATGTGTCAAAGAAGAAAAAAGGTAAGAGGAAGATTTTTAGAGTTCCATCCATCCATCCATCCATCCATCCATCCATCCATCCATCCATCCATCCATCCATCCATCCATCCATCCATCCATCCATCCATCCATCCATCCATCCATCCATCCATCCATCCATCCTGTCTTCCTTCCTTCCTTCCTTCCTTCCTTCCTTCCTTCCTTCCTTCCTTCCTTCCTTCCTTCCTTCCTTCCTTTATTTATTCAGGAGTTCATTTTTAACCCATTCAAGCTCTCATTCCTAGAGTATACACATCCCACATGCCTACTACGTTTTGACTATAGTGTTCTTCTACTTTACAGGTCAAAGTAAAGCAAAGAGAGGTTTTGATGAGATTAGCTTCAATGTTATCCTACACTTCATATTCTACTTACTACTAGTTATATTTGCCAAGCCAGAGAATACCAAATCCACAGGACTGCATCAAGAGATTGGGAATTGTACCCATGAGACAGCAGTCCACACCCCACTAGGACAGGTACTTGATACTTTAATTTTAGTAAAACTCTGATTAACTTCATCCTCCTCCTGCTCTTCCAACATCAGTCGAGAATGCACAGCATCTTTGTTGCTTTTTGGACAAACCTATATTCAGGTAGTCTCCCCCGCAGCAGTTTTTAGTGTTGTCACCAAGGCTTCCAGAGAATATTCATTTATTTCAGGCAGAATTTCACTCTTTTTCTTTATCTTTAATTCTTCTTCCATTTCTCTATCTTGTTGTCTTTCTTTTCCATTTCTTCTTACTTTTTTTTTGATTTTCCTTGTATGCAACAGTCTTTTTCTTTTCTTTTTTTTTTTGTGATTTTTTTCTTTTCATTTTTCTTCTCTTTTCTCTGTTCCCATTATTTTTCGTTTTTCTAATTTCCCTTTCTTTTCTTTGTTTTCTTTCTTTTATGATCTTTTCTTTTATCCCTTTTCTGCTTCCTTCATTTTCTTATCGTATCCGTTTATCCAACATTTCTTTTCTTCCCAACTCTTCCACCCAGGTGTTATACAAGAAAACCTACTTGTGTCCCAGTGATTACGATGAAGGCTATTTTGACTGGCATTGCACACCTAACGGACAAGTTCCAGTATCTGGCAGTAAATGGTATACTCTGTGTGGTCTACCCTACACAAACCATGCAGAATACATTTTTGTAGTTAGTGCCTTTTGTGTATTAGGATTCACTATATACTACCAAATGCTGTTGTGGTCAACTCAATCTGTCACATCAAGGAAAAAGAAAGTTAAAGACAGTTAAGAAGAATAACAAATAGGTAGAGTGTAGTATACGATAAAGCCATAAAAAGTATTAACTAATGACATAGACGGTACTAAACCTGTGAAATAGTTAGTAAGTTAGTAAATCCATTGTTTTCTTTTGTACCTATTTCGCTATTACACAATATCGAGTAATTTTTATTTCATGGATTTTACTATTGGTTTAACTTCTGCGCTTTCAAAAAATGATTTCGTTTTGTAAAACTTCAGTGAAAATAAACCATAGGTTTAATATCTGTATTCCAAAACAAAGTGTTCTCTGGAGCGGGTCCAGGATTTTCTTCAGGGAGGGGTGCACTGAACCAAAAAAAAAAAAAGAAAAAAAGAAAAAAAGAAAAGACGATACCAAAAAAAGGCGATATCATCCAAGAAAGAGAAAGTTATTATGTATTGGATATCTCCAAAGCTGAAATAGGGACACAAATTCGACTCAGAGAGGAGTGCACCCCTTCGAATCAAAGAAAAAAAAATCATTTGTATTGGTTATCTTCGAAGTAGGGTGACAACGTCAACCCTCTGCACCCTTCCCCTGGATCCGCCCATGGTTCTATAATAATATACTTTTCTTAAGTCTTAACTTCTGCATTCTCGAAATTGAAATCGGTTTGTAAAATGTCAATGAAACTGAAGCCATAGACAAACATATGCTATATCTAGCATCATAGACATAATGTGTAAAATGATTGTATGACAATGTAACAGATTTTTGACGCATGCTATAGACCGAATGCCAATATGGCCGCCACTGACTTTCAGAAATAAAAACCTAATTTGAAAAAAATAAGCACCACCATCAGAAAGAGCAAGCAAAAATATGTCTTTTTGGAAAGTTTCATTGGTATTTTGGTATTTCATTGGTAGTAATAACATTTTACTATTGTACGTAGCTAAAACGAAACATCCAGAGTAGAGTGACTATGGTATTCAATTAATGTAACTTTGCTGAGAGATTTGTTCACAACCTTTTTTATTATTATTTCTTATTCCTCCTTACTCATTTCATCTCTCAAATAAACTGTTCGTCCTACCAAGTCTTTAGGGACGTCGGTAAAAAATCAACCAGGAATGTTAAGATGCAGCTAACCTAAGTGGAAGTCGTTTCCTTTAACATCAAAACCTAATTTTCTGTTAAAAATCTAATTTATTAAAGATCAAAATCACTTATGCCACTTTTGTTTTACTTTAAAATCATTAGGAAACATTACCACATTGAACTGATTACTTCTCAATAAGATATTAGGAGGATATTATTAAAGTAACGGTCCGAATATTGGACCAGAATGGGCTATCAGTCAGTGGGTAAAGTGAGCACTCTCGTCAAGTTATCAGGAAAAACAACTTATGTTCTAATTTGCTCCGAATATAAATCATTTACCATTTAATACTAGACAGACTTACAGGAGTGTGTCCACACGACAAGCGTGCGTGTCTTTATTGGAATAATTAATGTTATTATAATATTAGTAACATGATAATTCAGCTATATTTAGCTACTAAATATTATTGTGAAATTCTTACAATATGCTCTTGTATATATAACAAAGAGAGAAGCTAAAATTAGCTATACCATTTTATTAATTTTGTAAGTTTATAGAAATTAATCTTGCGCATGGGGTATTTAATTTTTTAGGACACGACGCGAAGACGTTGGACGCGAATGATAATTCACAACTTGGCAACCTTTATATATCAGCGTCCCTTAATGAACTATGAACTCCCTTGAGAAACATACTTGCACACCCTGTGCGCTAGTTACGTCCCAATGATAAATACATTTACACTTCACTTTTTTTTTTTTGCTTGCTTGCTTGCAAACAAAGCATGTTCTTCCAAGAGAGGCCAAACCATATTTCTAATGAAGCCATTTTTTACATGCCAATATCTTTTTAATTCATTAAATTTTCCAATGACCTCAATTACTAACACCCTTCGACGGCCCTGACAACCGCAACCTATTACTATGCAAGTATATTTTCCAATTATATACAGTATATGTGAATGTTATGAGTGTTACAGCGCGAATAAGACAATAAATGAGCGTATAATCACCAGCTTTCAATCTCGCTCTTCAGTTATCTCAAGCTCTTATAGATAGAAATGTTAAAACACCCGTAATGGCCGTAATGATGGCCCAGTTTAGGTCCTTCAAGTATCATTACCTTCAACATTATTTTCTTGTTACTCTCGTGTTATCACGGGCTCTTCACATTGATGGAAATTGTTGAACAAAAAGGTTGACTTTTTTGCCTAATTGACGCAATCAGTGTCCTTCTTGAAGTCTACCAAGTGTCATTAATAATTGATCATAATTGTTTTGTTTACTGGTAACAGCAACACTCGAGAACGTTCGGTGCAACGTTAATTATAACCTCAAAATTATAATACCTAAGAAATTAAGAATTGGAGCTCAAGGAATACCAAGAAGAAGAATTTTCTTAATTGCCTTAACCTTCCCTTGATCTTACCCCATAGATGTAAACTCGAAATCCTAATTTCGACTTCGAAGAGAATAAAAATTGGAGTTTAAGGAAATGCTAGACGAGGAGGATCTTTTTAAGTGCTTTAACTCTGCGCCACTCTAATGCGTTTTGAAGAAGCATTCTAGACTCATCAAGTTGGTTAATAGCCTTATTTCTCATTGGTTTCTAATGACAGTGACTTTGCTCTAAAGCATTGCTAAGTGCACTGTGATTTAGTATCTCTCTGATATTCGGCAATTATCAGACGTTAATCAAATGACTGGGCAGCAAGTACTAGGATAAATAGACGATGTTCTTCGTAGCATCGATAGCAGTTGAGCCAGACTTTTCTGACAATCAAGTACAGCAGAGTTTCTAGCATCAGCATCAATACAGGTAGGCTCTAATATGACAAAGTTTAGATTCTTTTCTTCATTCTTTTCTTCATTTAGTTCGAGCCCTGCTGGGCTCGGTGTCGTATGTGAGTAGAGTTGTTTGTTGGTTCTCTCCTATGCTTCGAGGGTTTTTCTGGGTTCTCCGGTTTTTCCTCCCACCTCAAAAATCAACTTCTAAATTCCAATTGGAATCCAGTGGAGGAAGAGCCACTCTCATTCATTCATTAATTCACATGCTGAGGTACTATAGTTCCAGCAGATTTCAAGTCCCGGGCCTCTCATGCTTTCAGTCTTAAACATATTAGTCTACTATATTTTCAAATCTGAGCCTACCACTTTTGAGTATGCTCAATGTATGCAATCATTGTTACGAAAGGATTATAGTTTGTCTTGTAAGCCTTAATTCTTCATTACTATTATGTAGATCTTGCTGAGTTGATCGCATCCCCCGAAAGGAATTATGGGTCAACAATTTTTGGTTAACATTTTGCGATGGACCGAGTATAACGTAGACTTCTCTTGTCGATTGAAATGGAATTCCGCCATGAGTTTGACTAGCGTTTATGATCAATTCATTCAAAGAAGGAAGAAGTTGACAAAGAGCTTATCAAAATACAATTTTCGTGGGAAATAGGATTTGAATTTGATCGATTACCATTATTATTGCACTGGGTTTTTTCTCATCCCTACCTCCATAATAATCAACCTACCTTAAGCTCACCAATCTTGTGTTAAGTCTCTGCTTAATTTCTCCACTGCGATCGGCGTAAAGTAATTAATGTTACACTTCCACTAACTTCAGTCAGTCCTTTCTTCCAGTCACGATGAAGTGGTTCCTCTTTGTCGTTCTTGTCGTCCTCGTGACAGTGTCGTACTCAGGTAAGATATATGAAGCCAATTTTGGTCATCCAAAACGGCACCGCTATTGTTGTTGTTGCTTTTCTAAACGTTTTGATATCGCATTATTCTGAAAAATAATCTTTTAAACGTTTTTAAAACTGTCAAAAAATGTCATATGCTTAGGGGGCTTTCATTTATTAGTGTATGGGGGGGGGGGGGGGGGTGGGGTCGCCAAATTCAGACGTTTTCTTTTTCAATTTATTACCCAACCCCCCTTTTACTAGTTGGGAAAAATGTCATGCATACCCCGTATATTTCGTCCAGTTTATTACTAATGCAAACCCCCTCTACATAGGTTCCGAAAATAACGTTAATCCCCCTCCCCAATTTCGCCGACCCCTCTTCCAATAGATTAATAAATGAAAGCCCCCTTAAGTGAAAATGAACGATGAATAATATTTATTTAGAAGATGAACTTTTTGTTATACTAACCATCTAATTCCAACCTAGAAAGAGGGGGGGCACTAAGTTTCACCCTCGTAAAAGCAAGGGTAATATCTTACTCGTTATGGATGATATTAGAATATTCCTGTTGGTCCTTCTTTATAGCTAGGATTCGGTACAGACAAAATGATGGGTATGTCTGTGTGATGAAAGACGTCGTCACAAAAGAAGGTTGCTACAAAAGCGGTGGGCAAGACGTTGATACTCCGAGACTTCTGACTGAACAACTGGTCAACATCCGGGATCCTTCTAGTCCTGTATACGATGAAGCTCTTGCTCTTGATTGGAGTGATTGGAAAGGAAGCCTCAACGGGTGAGTATTCAGTACTTTCATACAGCGGTTTACGTATGAGTGGGAAACATACGGTAGTGACTTACAGCACGTACACGGTACGACATGCCATAGAGTGCTTTTCGTATGAGTGGGAAACATACGGTACTGACTTACAGCATGTACACGGTACGACATGCCATAGGGTGGTTTTCGTATGAGTGGGAAACATACGGCATACTGACTTACAACACGTACACGGTACGACATGCCATAACATTGAAATGGCTTCCCAATCCGCACAACGCGTAGTTACCTTGGTAAGCTCATACAAATACTTTGTATCGTTCCCCACTGAGAAGAAAACTGCTACATAAATAACTTTTACGTTACCACGTGAAGGCTTATTGAAACATCCTTTGCGCAAGACCTGACCTCGTTGTAATGAAGCTAACGAAGTATTTAGAAAAACGTAAGGAAAAGGTCTCTACTGGGAGCAAATAAAAGTGAGTAGCGCTCGCCTCTTACCAATGCGACACGGGTTCGAGTCCCGCTGGGCTCGGTGTCGTATATGTGAGTAAATGGTTCTTTCCCGTGCTTTGAGGGTTTTTCGCCGGGTTCTCCAGTTTTTCTCCTTCCGTAAAAATTAACTCGATCTAGAAGGCCCAAGATAAAAAAGCTACTCTGTGTAACTTTAGAAACCCTAAGAAATTGTGAATTCTTTTTTTTAAACAATACTCTTGTGGTTCCGACAGACCGCCGATGTTTCCCGAGACGTGGATGATCAAAAAGCGCAACGTTAAGGCACAGACACATGATATTGCGATTTTTCTTGAATGCCACATCGTAAAAATTAGAGATCGCACCTTGAGACCACCCGTGCGACGTTGCATCGCCGGCGAAACGCGCGACGAACCTCACCTTGTGAACATGACGTTGAACGAGTGGTCATACGGTGCGATTTAGTGTTTGCGACGTCGCATAAAAAATCGCAATATCGTGTGTCCTCATCTTTACTGTGGAGAGAGGGGGTGGGGTGAATGATGGGCGATTCAGGGCTTTACTGATCTGTACGTATATTATCTTTAAAGGCTGATATGTAAGTGCGCAGAGAAGGCACAGGCAAAGGGCTATGCATACATTGGAGTACAATACTATGGCGAATGTTGGAGCGGCCCTAACTCAGGGCAGTATGCTAACATTGGAGAAAGCAGTACATGCATTCAGGAATACTACACACCGTGCGATGTCGACAATGAAGAACATCCATGCGCTGGCCCAGCATGGACCAACTATGTCTACAGCGTCAATAGTCCATACAAATAAAGTAAACATGCAGTTAGCAATCTACCGTAGTAACAAGACAGCAGTCTCGGACGGTATGATGCAAAAGCTGACCTAAACAAAGACGCCATGGAAGCTGATATAATAATGTAATCGGTGTAATAAAATTAATTTTTTTTCCTGGCATGAAATATAAAGAGCATACATTCAAAAAGGAAAGTGTTTTTTTATCTGAATGTTTTCGAACAAGCATTTCTACATTGCGCTCAAGATAAGAGCTGTAATCAGGAATCAAGGGTCGTGTATCGGTAGTGCACTAGCCTCTCACCACATGGGTATGGGGTCAGCGAATTCCGGCTGGGACCTGGCATCACTTGCGAGTAGAGATGCGAGTAGAGTATACTAGGTCTCTCCCTTTTATTCCTGGGTTTTCAGTCCGGATTCTCCGGTTTTCCTCCCTCCGCAAAACATATAATGCTATATTCCAATTCTATCTCTAAGTTAGCCATGCCCTGACTTAGATCAGCCAAGAGCTTGTTTCAGGGTTTGATCTGTGAGTTAGCCGTGCTCTGACTTAGATCAGCCAAGAGCTTGTTTTAGGGTTTGATCTGTGAGTTAGCCGTGTCCTGACTTAGATCAGCCCAGAGGTTGTTTCAGGGTTTGATCTGTGAGTTAGCCATGCCCTCACTTAGATCAGCCTAGAGGTTGTTTCAGGGTTTGATCTGTGAGTTAGCCATGCCCTCACTTAGATCAGCCCAGAGGTTGTTTCAGGATTTGATCTGTGAATTAGCCGTGCTCTGACTTAGATCAGCCAAGAGCTTGTTTCAGGGTTTGATCTGTGAGTTAGCCATGCCCTCACTTAGATCACAGACAGCCCAGAGGTTGTTTCAGGGTTTGATCTGTGAGTTAGCCATGCCCTCACTTAGATCACAGACAGCCCAGAGGTTGTTTCAGGGTTTGATCTGTGAGTTAGCCATGCCCTCACTTAGATCAGCCCAGAGGTTGTTTCAGGATTTGATCTGTGAATTAGCCGTGCTCTGACTTAGATCAGCCAAGAGCTTGTTTCAGGGTTTGATCTGTGAGTTAGCCGTGCTCTGACTTAGATCAGCCAAGAGCTTGTTTCAGGGTTTGATCTGTGAGTTAGCCGTGCTCTGACTTAGATCAGCCAAGAGCTTGTTCTAGGGTTTGATCTGTGAGTTAGCCGTGCCTTCTGGAATTCTTGATCGCCCTGAAACTTGCGCGTACCTTGTCGAGCCTCTGCTACTATTCTGTTGTTAGGTAACTTCGGATCATCAACCTTCCAGAGCAAACCTGTCTCGTAATGCCCACATCGCTTAACGCTGGTTCACACTTCACATAAGGACAAACAGAAGTGGTCATCCTTTTGATGCTGCCCAACATGCCAGCTAGGCATAATGGGTAGTAAGTACACTTCACATAAGTATAGACATTAGCTTAGGAATTGTTATGTTGTACCGGTTCACACTTGTATTTTTTCAACAGAAGCAGAAGCAGAAGCAGAAGCAGAAGCAGAAGCAGAAGCAGAAGCAGAAGCAGAAGCAGAAGCAGAAGCAGAAGCAGAAGCAGAAGCAGAAGCAGAAGCAGAAGCAGAAGCAGAAGCAGAAGCAGAAGCAGAAGCAGAAGCAGAAGCAGAAGCAGAAGCAGAAGCAGAAGCAGAAGCAGAAGCAGAAGCAGAAGCAGAAGCAGAAGAAAAGGAAATGCTTCCATTTTCTTATGCTTATGCTTATATCAAGCGTCAACAAGCCTTTAGTCTTGGCGTTTTCTAAAGGATATTCTTTGCGCTCTTCTACCCTTCACAGACGCCTATGTATCTGCTATGTCTTCTAGTCCACTACCCTGCCCTTCTAGTATTAGCAGAGTTCTTTGTTACCTGGTTCTTGATTCTGCTGGAGTTCCTTCTGTTTTCATTCAGCCAAGCGATTGTCCATCCTAGCACAGATTTTGATGGTATACGAAACGCTCTGTCTTTCATCGTTAGGCACGACAAGGACTTCCTGTGTCATGTACGCATTTCTTTAACGTCCTCGCCGATAATAATCCAAACTAAGACACTTTAAGCTGTCGTCGAAAAAGTAAGAAAAAAACATTTAATGTAATTAGGAAATAGAGTTTTTTTAAAGCTTAATACTCTTTCGTAGGTTTAATGTCTGCCATAATCCAAAACAAAGTGGTTTTATAATATTAAATTATAAATCATCATATTAAATATGAAATCATAAATTATTTTTAATAACTTTTTCCAGTCTTTTAAAGTTCTTAAAAGTTCTATACGTTCTTGAAAGTGAAATCGGTTTGTGGAATGCCAGTGAATAACACAACATAAGGCAGACTGTTTTCTCTGTAACAAGGAGAAATTCA
Source organism: Anthopleura sola (assembly GCA_023349425.1). NCBI lineage: Eukaryota > Metazoa > Cnidaria > Anthozoa > Actiniaria > Actiniidae > Anthopleura > Anthopleura sola. Next base: position 7,874,648 of record JALHLI010000008.1, read on the forward strand.
TTCACAATTTATGTCTTAAAACAACTCTCAAATAACACTTTCGTCATACCAAGTCTTTAGCTCTCGTTGCTACAGACGTCCTTGGGACGTCGGAAAAATTCAACCAAGAATATCGTAGTCATTTTTTAAAACATGAAATATGATTTGCTATTAAAAATCAGATTTACTGAAGATCAAAAGCGCTTCTACGACTTTATTTTAATTTTAAAACAATGATTAATTAGAGCACGGATGATTACCACATTGGACTGACTGCGGACGGCTCCTCAATAAGGTATTAGGAGGATATTATCAAAATAACGGTCCGAATATCTGACGAGAATGAGCCATTAGTGGATGGATGGCAGGGGCGGATCCAGGATTTTACAAAGTGGGGTGGCTAACTCTAAAAAAATATTAAAAGGATAGGTCTAGGGTTGCGGACAACTTTCTAGGTCCAGGCTTTGCAAAATTCATATCATTATTTTTATACAATGGGACACATTCAGATGTATTTTTTTCTTTTATTTACTGAATTAACTAATCGTTTTATTTTTCCTGTTTTAAACCCTGCAAAGAGGGTGGTGGCTAGCCACCCAATCCACCCCCTCCCCCCTGGATGGGTAAAGTGCGAACCTTCGTCATTGAGTTATTCTTGACTTATGTCCTGAGAGACCGGTTATGCGATTTACTTTCCTTTTTTCTGTAAATTATGGACGGACAGACAAAAAATGTTCATAGAAATCATGGAAACGGTCGCCATCACTTCTAACATATTGTCCAAAAGGTTGGAAGCCTGACTTCCAATTTATTTTCCAATATATATTTACAACATCTCAAAGCAATATTCCCCCGGCCCCCAGTGAATGTGAGTAACTTTTTTAATCACATACAGCATATATATAAATATCCTGAATGTTACGATGAGAGAAACCAATTAATGATCCTATAAAATAATTACCTCCGGTTTTCGACTTCCTGTAAAGCTAGCTAGCTACACGTTAATATTTTTCCTTTTTTTCTTTTCTTTTCTTTCCTTTTTGGATGAACAAACAAGCGTTTGTTCATTATATGTTCATTATAGGGAATTATATTTATGATGGAGCCACTTTTCACATACCACACAGTGCCATGCCTTAATACCTTTTAAATTCATTTTGAAGGACATCCCTTAACGAACACTAATGGACCTAATGCCAACGGCAACCACAACTGAGCTATTCCTATATTGTACATATAAAACAATTGAATAAGATAAGTGGGAATTAACAGAGTGGCTCTTCTTCCACTGCATTCCAACTGGAATGTAGAATTCGAAGTTGAATGTTATGAATGTAAAAGTGCAAAAACCAATAAATGAGCGTATAATTACTTCGGCTTTCGACTTCCTCTTATAAACAATATCGGTGTTGCTCTTTTGATGTCATCACGGGTTAATGATACAAAATTATTGGAAACGGTTGAACAAAAAAAGAGACCGGTCCAATCCTGTTTTGAGTTCTCTCTTGCTAGCAAGACTCAGGGATAATTAATTTCAAAGTGTTTGTATTGTTGAAGTGGTGCATTCTTTACTTTACCGTTCTTTACCGTTACAATTCGTGAATATTCTGAAGCTGAAATGATTCCAAGGCCAAGTTCGAACTTCACATGAGCCTAACGCATTGAAAACAATGTATGATAAGGCGGTCTTCTTTGATGTCATTAGGATCGGCTCATGAGAAGATCGACGTTTGAACTGGGGCCTAACCCTGAGTAAATGATTCTGTAATCAAGAAACAAAGAAGTATTGTACGAAATTTTCTATCGAGTATTATTTTTGGTTAACTCACTGGTAACAGCAATACTCGAGAAAGTATACCATAGACGTAACCTCAATATCCTATACCCTAAGAGATTAAAAAAACTTAACTTTGCGCCGGCCTAAACAACGCCCATGAGGGATTTAGCGAACTTAAACAATCATTCCAGAATCGCCACTGGCAATACAGCCACATTTAAACTTCTTATTGATTTTTTAAATTACAGTTATTGCTTATCATTCAAAATCTCTTGTATTAGATTTGCCTTAATTGTTTCATGAATACTTTGTGACCTACTATTTCCCTGGTAATCGGCAATTAGCAGACGTTAATCATATTACTGGGCATTGAGAATTGGCATAAATAGACGACGATGTTGCCTGCAGCATCGACACATAGCCGTACGTTGAGTCAGTCTCTTCTGCATTCGAATACATTCAGTAGAGCTTCTAGCGTCGAAATCAATACAGGTAGGCTCTGAACATGAATTAGTAGACTTATCAGTCCAAGAAAATGATAATTGAATTACGTACATTGTATATAGTTGTCTATTTTCACCCTTTATTCGTGTGTCGGACCTGCCCCATATGCTAATTCCACTGTTTGTTTTTTGTTTTTTGTTTTTTAATCTGAGTCTGCCACTTTTGAATGTACATGTGCTCGGCTGTGGTCCTTGGTACGGGAACGTTAAATAGTTTGTCTATTTGTAAGCTTTGCCCAACATGACCTGTCCATCCCTTCTTGATAACTACCATGTAGATCATTATTACTGAAGCCTCGCAGGTTTCACAATCATCTGATTACACATAGTACACACGGTATGGTATGAGAAATGGGATTTGCACGTGATGAGCATTGTCCCAAAGTATCCCTCTTCAGCTACAGGGGCGTAGTTAGGACATGACCTCAAACACTCCCACCACAAAACTAAGGTTTTTGCTTTCCATATCATTGTGTTTTTTGGGAAGTTTTTGGAAGGAGGTTTATACGCTGACCGACTGATATCACGTGCTCTCGGAACTTTCTCATCGGAAAATAGGATCAGTTTCAATTCAAATACTTATTAATTATTACGTGAAAAAAGCTTATCCAATCTGAATTTTTTTTTTTGGATTTCTCAAGTACGTATTTTTTGCCTAAAGAAAGCTACACCCCTGAGCTACCAATTTGTTGTGAATTCTCTGTTTCTGTTTCTCTCCTGCATTTGATTTGCGTAAAATAATTCACATTTCCCGTGACAAGTTTAAAGACACAACCCTAACTTAACACTTTCTTCCAGTCACGATGAAGTGGTTCCTCTTTGTCGTTCTTGTCGTCCTCGTGAAGGTGTCGAACTCAGGTAAGGTACTGTATATGAAGCCAATTTTGGTAAACGAACAATGCGCCGATGTGGTTGTGATACTTTTATAAACCATTATCAAGCTGAACCATAATGGGTGTTGCGGTCAAAAGAGTGAACTGAATCCTGAGAATCAACCCGCTAGCAATTCCTTTTTGCAGCAGCGACGACTCCTCATTATGCCGCGCTTAGGTCAAACTGTTACGTGTATTCCACTAAAGACATAAGTAACCCGTCTCAGAAAGAAAGGCAGTTACATTGAAACATCATTTGCATGCATTAGCTACATGTTTGGGTTTGATGACCACGGAGTTCAAAATATAGGGACCAAAGCCACTAGCTTTATTTTCATCTCCACTATTCACTACTGTAAACATAACTAAACTTCTAAATTTCTATTCGATCATGGAACAAGGGCTACAGGTTTGTTGCTTACACTAAATGCCAAGTTACACTTTCGTAAAATTAACAATAACAATTTCCTTAATAGTTACGAAAATTCTTACGATATATTTCTGTTGGTTCTTCTTCGTATAGCTGTGATTGGGTACAGAGAAAATGATGCTGATGGTGTCTGTAAGATGAAAAACGTCGCCAAAAAAGTTGGTTGCTATAAAGACGGTAAGGGAGACGTTGGTGGTACGAGACCTCTGACTAAAGAACTCGTCAACATTCGGGATCCTACAAACCCCGCATACGTAAAAGATCTTGCTCTTAATTGGAGTGATTGGAAAGGAAGCCTCAACGGGTGAGTATTCAGTACTTTCATACAGTGGTTTTCGTATGAGTTGGCATACATACGGCACTGACTTACAGCACGTACACCGTACGACATGCCATAGAGTGGTTATCGTATGAGTGGGAAACATACGGTACTGACTTACAGCACGTACACGGTACAACATGCCATAGAGTGGTTTTCGTATGAGTGGGAAACATACGGTGCTGACTTGCAGCACGCACATGCAGTACACCATGCCGTAACATTAAAATGGCTTCCCATAAGAATGGTTATTGCCGTCTGAGTGGGAAACATACGGTAGCTGACTAACAGCACATACTCGGTACCACATACGGTAACATTGAAATAGCTTCCCATTGCAATGTCTTCCAGGTCTTCCTGAAGCGCAACATTGGTACGGGGTACAAGATAAATTTCAAATAACCTGGGGATCCCACCGATCGAAAATATATTCTATCGAAAAGAGGGGGTGGGGCCGGGTGATAGATGCTTTTCATTGATCTGTACGTATATATTAATTATCTTTAAAGGCTGCTGTGTGAATGCGCAAAGAGGGCACAGGCAAAGGGCTATAGATACATTGGCCTGCAGTTCTACGGCGAATGTTGGAGCGGCCCTAACTCAAAGAATTATGCTAAAGATAAAGAAGCTAGTACATGCATTCAGGAGTACTTCACAGAGTGCGATGTGGACGATACAGAGCATCCATGCACTGGCGCAGCATGGACCAACTATGTCTACAGTGTCAAGGGTGTAGGCAAGAGTGAAAGCAAGAGTAAGAGCGGATCCGGAAATAAGAGTGAAAGCAAGAGTAAGAGCGGATCCGGAAGTAATAGTGAAAGCAAGAGTAAGAGCGGATCCGGAAGTGAGAGTGGAAACAAGAGTAAGAGCGGATCCGGAAATAAGAGTGGAAACAAGAGTAAGAGCGGATCCGGAAATAAGAGTGGAAACAAGAGTAAGAGCGGATCCGGAAATAAGAGTGGAAAAAAGAGCACCAAAACTACGAAAAGAGGTCGCCGCGAAACCAAAAGGGCCGAAGCAAAACAAAAACGCCAAAGGTTCCGAAAGTAAACATACAGCTAGCCTATCAATCTACCGCAATAAGACTGCAGTCTCTGACGGTATGATGCAAGACCTGACCTAAACAAATAAGCAATAATGTAATGGGGAAATAGTATAGGGTTGGTGTAAACATATAATGATTTTTGGGATGCAAATAAAGTGCATATAGTATATAAGGCAGCTAAAAGACGGAATAAAGTTACTGTATACTCAAAACCAAGTCATTATCAAACATGTTGTTTTATACCCTGATAGCCGCAGAGGTTCTGAGAGAGAGGGTGGGCGCATTTCCCCCTGATTAGCCCCAAAATTCGAAACTCAAAACTCAAGACTCAAAACTATGATCCGCGGTCCGTGGAATAACAGAAACAAAACCTGTCAGTAAGTGTAAAAAAACTAACGCGAAAGTAGAAAGAAGATAAGGGACCTCTGCTAGCGGGGCATATTATATCTATAAATGGCCCCGGCTGGAGAATCGCAATCGGTGAACCCGTCATTTCCCCACCCTTCCCGTTCTTTTCCATTTAGACTCGTCCCCGATCTTTCTTGCGGGATGTTTATATCAAGGTCTATCAAGGTTATGTTGAGGGGAGAGAAAATGGAAGAATCATCGAATGAATGAATGAATATTGATTGCTTTTGAAAAAAGGAATTTTTGTAGGGTCTAAGTTTTGAGGATTTGAATCAGGTAAAAACTAAACATGCCCTCTTCTATATAAGGCTCTAACCGGGAGGTGGAAAAAGTTTGAAACCTGCAAATGTTACGATTTTTACTATTTGGGCTTCCTGTTTTACGCGCCCGCAATACAGTACCATAGACCGCAAACAAAGATGGCGGACGGAGGAAGCTCAGTTTATTCAAACAAGCTGAAAAAATAGCTCTGATCTTTCAAAAAATACATACATCTTGGAGTTTTTGGATAAAATTGACAGAGGACTAGCACTGTTACTTATATTTTCATTCATGAGCTATTTGAGATATCTTAGACGAGTGAAGGTTTTCTCAAACCACCTCACGTCCATCCGACCCAGAGGTGAAAGTCGCTCAATCCTTAGGTCTTTGAGTAGCGATCGTGGTAAGTTAACATATTGCATTTTACTTTCCTACACTACATAATCTAAGAAAGAAGTAAAAGATCACGTTGCACCAACAGATTTCCTGTCAGATTCTTCCGGAATTTAGACGTTAACGTTAAAGCTAAAGTTCCAGATTCATTGGATCTTTTTGTCAATTTTAGATAAGAGTATTAAGCTTACATTCTGTTAATCTTTGTAGGATATGATTATGATTTGGTGGTGATAGGAGGAGGGTCTGGAGGACTTGCTTGCTCCAAAGAAGGTAGAGTACTGCTTTTCTTGAAAGCTGCCATATTGTTTGAATAATTTAACGAACAATTTCATTTGTATTCTAATTTATGTTATATCAACTAAGGTACACTCACTGAATTTTTTGGGTGATATAATTTGTCTTTCTAAGTTCAAACTGCACCACAATAGCCCACTTTGGAGATATGCTTCACTTGTCACAGACAAAGGTTTCAGTGTGAGGCTCTGTGCTAAATGCTCAGTGATTCGTGACAAGAGAAAAGAATATATTCAATTTAGCACGGAGCCTTAATTGTACTGAAACCGTTGTGTGTCACAATCAAGTGAAGTATATCATGGAACTGGGCTATTCTATGACACCATATGGTCATGCAGTTTCAGTCTAGTTTTGAACTGTACTCAATAAAGACAATATTGCATAAGACTAGTGTACAATGTTTGTGAGATCTTACCTATTTTGTCTTTTTTTCAGCTGCAAGTTTTGGAAAAAAGGTTGCAGTTCTTGATTATGTAACTCCTTCTCCACAAGGTATATACCATTGTTTGATTCTGCATATTATGGTCTTTGATCACGCTGTGCCATGTTTATTCCTATGAGAATAAATATATTTGTTTAACCCCTGTAACCTCATTCTCAAGGGCTTGAATGCGAGGTTACTGTATGTGGGGGAAAATATATATTCCAGTCAATAAGGCTGCTGCGTGAGAAAGATCCATTACTGACTGTGATTCTTAACATTCTGCGAACTTGGTAGTTGTGAGTTGCCCCCTTGGAATTTGGTTTGTCACTGCTACCAGTCAAAAATATATAAGGTACCAACTAATTAGTTTTGATGGATGGCAGCAAGAAAAAAATTCATGACAAGCCGTTGAAATGGCTGAGTTTGCAGAATATTGAGTATCCCTATTTGAATTTTGATGCCATGTTAATATGATAATTCACATTTCAAAGGAACCACTTGGGGTCTTGGAGGAACATGTGTCAACGTTGGCTGCATCCCCAAAAAACTCATGCATCATGCATCTCTGCTAGGGGAAGCAATCAGAGTAAGCCTTAAATTTTTTTTCATAATTAGTATTTTTTTGAAAGTAATTTGATGACAGAGAATTATAAATTTTTGGCATAACATACAAATTGCATGTCTACATTATATTTTCCTTGTTTTCATTTGTTCATTTGTCGGTTATACATTTAAAGAACCTAATTTCAAATTCCATTGTCTTCTTGAAGGATGCTAAGAAGTATGGATGGGAAACACCTGACAACATTAATTTCAACTGGTGAGTCATGTGAACCAGCTTGATAAAAATAATTCCAGTGTTTCATGTACTATAGTATGTGCAAAGTATGATCAAATAAAGCAGCAATATTTGAAGTAAATTATTTTATGATTTGTGTTTAGGGAAACTCTGGTAACAGCAGTGCAAAACCATGTGAAGTCTTTGAATTGGGGACATAGAGTGCAACTAAATGACAAGTAAGTGTCAATATTATGTAATTAGGTGAATGTGGTCTGCATGAATCCAATATCTTATAATGGATGGATGGATGGATGGATGGATGGATGGATGGATGGATGGATGGATGGATGGATGGATGGATGGATGGATGGATGGATGGATGGATGGATGGATGGATGGATGGATGGATGGATGGATGGATGGATGGATGGATGGATGGATGGATGGATGGATGGATGGATGGATGGATGGATGGATGGATGGATGGATGGATGGATGGATGGATGGATGGATGGATGGATGGATGGATGGATGGATGGATGGATGGATGGATGGATGGATGGATGGATGGATGGATGGATGGATGGATGGATGGATGGATGGATGGATGGATGGATGGATGGATGGATGGATGGATGGATGGATGGATGGATGGATGGATGGATGGATGGATGGATGGATGGATGGATGGATGGATGGATGGATGGATGGATGGATGGATGGATGGATGGATGGATGGATGGATGGATGGATGGATGGATGGATGGATGGATGGGTGGGTGGTTGGGTGGATGGATTGATGGGAGGTAGGGTGGATGGATGGTTTTATGGATGAATGAATTGGCAGTTGGGTGGGTAGGTGGGTGGGTGAGTGGAGAATTGCTCTTGCAAATCATCTCATGTAACTTTGACTTAAAGGGGTAAATTTCTTTGTTTTAGAAAAGTTAAATATTTACCTGCCTTGGGTTCACTGCTGGATTCCCATACCATAAAAGCAGTCAGCAAATCTGGAAAAGAGGTAGTAAGCTAATTATATACTACTGTATATATACCTATTACATGTAGGTGTACTGACTTGAGAACATTGACCGTTGACTTACTTCAAACTGTAATAAGGATGATATGAAATCTTGACATGTGTCAGGATGTTTCAGCTGAAAGCAGCAAGCTATGCAAGATGGCAAACATATTTTGTTTTTTGTTTACTTCAGGAAATTCTGACAGCAGAAAACATTGTTATTGCTGTAGGAGGAAGACCAAGATTCCCATCAGATGTAAGTGTTGGAATAAACTTATTATGCTGCAAGCTTTCATTTTGAATTCTGTTTTCCCCAGGACTCTCTTTCTTTGTTTTCCATTTCTTTCTTTTCCATTCATTCATCCACCAATTTTTGCCTCCCTCCCTCATCCATCCTTCTTTTCTTCCATCCTTCCATTCTTCCATCCTTCTGTTCTCCCATCCTTGCATTCTTCCATCCTTCCATTCTTCCATCCATCCATCCATCCATCCATCCATCTATCCATTATCTTATTGTGATATTCTTATTAACACTTACTTTTCTAGGTCCCTGGTGTTCTTGAACATTGCATTTCAAGTGATGACTTATTTTCTTTAAACAGAGAACCTGGAAAAACGTAAGAAATTGAAAATATATTAATCATAGTAGTTGAAACCCTCAAGATTTATAAAATGCAAAGAGAATATCACAAATATCTTTTAATTCTTATTTTCTGAAATCCAATTGCATTTAGAGTTTTTGAATTTCAAAAATATATAATTAATTTCTGGAACTAATAAGTACATTTCTGTATATGATTTCAAGAAGAAAAACAAGTATAATAAGAGATGTTGAAACATTATGATACTATTCTTCTTTTGTTCATTTTTCTTTTGAATTTTTTTTCTTGTATTTTATAAATTTTGATTTTTACTCTGTTTATTGTTTCATGTATTTTCAGGCTAGTAATTGGTGCTTCTTGTATCCTTGTATAAAGTTAGAACCCCTATTCCAAGGAATCTACAGTACTTGTAGATCTTAAGAATTTCTTTAGAATTTTTTAAAGGCTGCAAAGAAATATCTCTGCCTTGACCAATATACTGTATGAGTAATGCATTTAAATTTTCTGTGATTAGAGGCAAGTAACCCTGTAAAGATTTCTTTTGTAAGCTAAATAGTTTAGCATGGTCTAAATAACAATGAAGTTGAGTATTCTACACCTGTAGCCATTCAATGGTATTAGAACAAGTTGAAGGTAGCATGAAAGAGTAGCTTACTGATGTTAGGAGATCCTTGACTGTGTTCAGATGTGGCTTTAGAATGTGCAGGTTTTCTGGCTGGTCTGGGATATGATTCTTCAGTGATGATGAGATCTATACCTTTAAGAGGATTTGATCAGGTAAGAATCATTATGTTTTCTTCATTGGAGCTTATTTTTCTTATTTCTACAGGGCTGTATATCCATAGCCTGGGTAGCAGTACATTGGGGGAGGATGAAGGGGGACTGGGGAGGAGGCAAGACAATAAATCATCCCTCTCTCCCCTTGCCAAACATTTTAACCAAATTACTCATAAACACACCCTGGGTGCACCCCTGTTGCATTAAAACTTACGGTAAACATTTATATTTAAAAAATACTAATTTATTTTAAAAAAGATTATGCTAAGAAAAACTTCATAACAGTTATGACATTCTGCTAAATACTTTCTACAGAATTTATTCTACCAATAAAGTATGTTCTAGAATATTATTTCATATGGTCTTTCTTTCTTTCTTTCTTTCTCTTTTTTCTCATTTCTTACATATCCATTTTTTACAAATCCCAAAAAAATCCAAATTCTTACGAGCACAGAATTCCAATGACATATTTTCCACTTCTTTTTTCCAAACTTTATTTCGCTTTTTCGTTTCCCAATCTAGAAGTATAGAAGAAATTCCGTTTTCTTGGTTTCGGGTTCCCTTTGCTTTGGTGAACCGAGCAGGGGACTGAGCAATCCAAACACCAGCAAGCTTCGTTGGTTTCTTCCTCGTTGTTTTTCTAATTGTCGTAGTATTTCTACTTCTACTTCGATTATGAGTACCGATCGTAGAGATAACGATCGTGAAGGGGATGAAAAGCATCGAGAGATGTTAGAGGAGAGTACTGAGAGTGTCGGGGAAGAGAGAAGAGAAAGTGTTCATTCCGATGGAGGAAGTCCAATTCCAAGAAATCAAGATGTGCACGTTAAGCTTAAGGTGCAACATGTTTTTGAGGTTAACTATTCAAGTAAGGTTTTGAGCCCATCGGATGGAGAAAAGAAAGAAAAGCATCGTGAAGGAAGCGAGAGAGACCACCAAGATATTGGTTATTCCAGTAAAGAGAGCTCACTTTTAGGAAAACGAAGCCATTCTGAAAGATCACCTCAGCATTCACCGGAAAAGATGAGGAAGATGTCTGATCAGGAGTCAAATGAAGATAGAGAGAAAAAACGCGAGAGAAGCGTCGAGGAACATCGTTATTCTGGTAAAGAAAGTTCTCAGAGTTCATCAGGTTCGCAAAACCGAAGTCATTCTGAAAAATCACCTCAATATTCACCAGAAAAAAGGAGGAAGACGTCTGAGACAACTGATTCAGAAGTAAAAGTTGATGAAAGGAGGATCGAGAAACAACGCGAGAGAAGCGAGGAACGTCGTTATTCTAATAAAGAAAGTTCTCATAGTTCATCAAGTTCGCGAAAACGAAGTCATTCTCCAAGTTCTTCAGAAAGGAAATCTTCAGATACCCGTCGGTTTAAAATTCCTAAGAAGGAGCACAAAGCTGATGATTTGAGGGAGAAGCTAGACAAGAAACCAGATAGAAGAGAAGCAGAAAGAAAAGCCAGTGAGATGTCTCAGAGTAGTAGTAGTAGTGGTAGTTCAAGAAAAGAAAGGCCCATCACCTCATCTGCCCTTAAAAAAGAGATCAAAGATCTACTTCGCACTGAGCACCATCATCTAATGAAAAGAGGTAAAATGGATTCTAATGGTGATATCCAGGGTGTGGAATGGTGTTATAAATACCTTGATCCTAGTATCAGAGGCCATATAACTGGAGGCAGAGCCATACTCCACCATCGTTGCAGACAGTGCAACAGAATATGTCTTCATCTTCTTGGGAAATATGGAACGGGGAAGAGGATGTGTCTGACTTGTGCGGCAAGAGAGAGTGGATGGAAGGAAAAAGAAGTCCCCACGTGGTACTACCATGATGATCAAGAGTGTAGTAACTGTAGAAATACAAGATATGATCGTCCAAACAGTGGTTCGTACTATTATAGTAGGTACTAATTTGAAATTTCATTGATTTGAAATGGTATGTCTATCTTATCTGTCTCTTAAGATCTACGACAATGTTGTACAAGTAATCAGTACGTATAGAACACTTTTGATCATCTTAGATTTACCAATAGCATTGATGGACCGGAGTCGAGATGTAGTGCAAAAAATGCCCAACAAGGCTATTCTGAGCATTGCAATGGAGAAAATATCTCCAGTCTTGATGGGAAAAATTCAGATAAGTACCCCCAATGCTCCCAGACATCTCGTTTTGGCTTCAAATTCCACCAATCAAGAACCAACCGACTCAGAGGGTTGTACCTTTGATGGATTGAAGCCAAAACCCATGACAACTGTGCCTGTCTGGAGTCATCTGGGTTGCTAAAACATGGAAGGTGGTACAAATATTGTTACAGTATGATGTGCAAAAGTATGACCACATTTATGGATTTACCCATTTAATGTATTTGCATACTTCTATGCAAGGCAAGTGCTTTTTGCCACCAGATGAGCTATCCCACACCTTATTTCATTGGTAAAACCAGTGAGCTTCCCATCAAAATGTGTTGGTTTAACATACAAAAGTCTGTGCATAAAAGTATGCAAATAGATTAAAATTAATGTGGTCATACTTTTGCGCGTCATGCTACAAAAGTATCATTATGTGAGTTCAGTTGAATGGAATAAAATCTGAATGGAATTCCTTGTTTGAATTTTATTAAGCAAACAAGAAAAAAACTCAAACACCATGTGACATTCAAGTGAACAATAGTAGAGAGTAGTGTTCTACATGTATATGTAACAGTATTTTCATAATTCTTAGATCTGACTCCAAACCTTTGACATTCTGGTTTCCATCAATGTAACTTATATTGGGCCAAGTTCATTCTGATCAAGTGCTAACGTAAGGGAATTCCTGGGCCAGACAGCCATTTTTACATGGGAATTTCTTTATCACTTGCAATCGGATTGAACTCAGCCCGTCGTAAATTTGAATGATGCCAAAATCATTGCTAGAAGTCTGGAGTAGGTACTGTAGGTCACAGAAATATGAAAAGGGCTGTAAGTACAGGAATGTTCTGATGGGGTATATGTTCAGCTGTGATGACATAAAATAGCATACAGTAGGTGCATGTGATTTGCCATGAGTTATGGACAGTTTACTAACAGTAATTTTGTATACTGTAATAACAATGCAGTAACTATATGTAACTATAGCTCTTGGTAACCAGGATTTTAACACCTTCATATGCACAGGTTACCTTAAGGTTGTGATATACAGTGTTTGGTTGGCATGGCAACTCATCAATGTTGCAAAAATTTAAAAAAGTACAAAAAAAAACACCATTTCTTGAAGATTTGGTACCTATTCCAAGTCATTCATTTACCTCAGTTCAAAGTTAAACTGTCATGACAACTTTATCCAGGTTCAAACACTGAACTTGTTGCCTGGCAGTATAAAATAAATAGTGATAGTATAAATAGTAATATAGAAAGAGTGAATTGGGTACATTATAGCATGTGTTTACCACCATTTGTCACATTCAAAGCTAATAAAAGACTGGCTGGTTGATATGGAAGAAACAGAGGAGCATGTTTGAGAAGCATTATACAGCTAGGCTCCTTATTCGTTTTGAAAGTGGCTTATTTGTAAAAGACATAAAAAGGTATTTGCTGTGTATAGCCTGCATGCAGCCTGCCTTAACTCTGGTTAAGACCATAGTTAATGTTGGGCATACATGACAGGCTATACATGGTCTTACCAATGGACTTGCATAGCTTCAAAAGCTTCTGAAAACATAATACTTATTTCTTTGCTAGACATTGACTATCACAATGCTTTGATTTTGAAAATACAGATTTACTTATCAAATGTAATTTGAGTTGAGATTTGCAGAGCATTGTGATAGTGCTTATAGAATAAGGATGTCATAGAAAAATATCATATCAAGCAATAGACAAATAGATGTAAATTAGAAGGTCGTCGGATCAATTTCTACCATGTTGGATTGTAAGGTTGACACAGACAGTGCCAGTGGTAGCTTGTCATAACAACATGAAAACCTTAAAAACAGATGGCAGATACTTGGAAAATAGACCTTTTTGGCTTGGGCATAATGTTTCCCCATTGTCATTATCTTGAGAATAAGATTCTTTGTTTGAGTTGTATCAATATTCATGGTGTCTTCTCACGAGCACAGTGAAGCAAATGACACATGGTCTAAAATGGAAAACATTCTGCCCAAGATAAAGAGGTCTATTAGGAACAGACTACGAAGATTCACAGACTGCTGTAGAAATAACTTTTCTTATCCAACATGGTGGAAATAATCAATTGATAGTGACGTTCAGGTTGAGTCACTTTAATTTTGATAATATAGTCATTCATTTGTATGGTACAAGTTCTAGTTAAAACAATTTTTTTGAATAGTTTAGTTCTCTATAGTACAGCCCTTCAAGGTGTTTGTAGTTATGAAACGATATAAGATACGTTAAGAGTTTAGAAAGTTTCCTGATAATCATGAACATTACAGATGAAATTAGTCACTAAATTTTCATCTTCGAGTAAAGAATGAGTCCAGTGTAAATGCTGATTAGTTGGATGCTGTCCAACTGACATTTCATTGTAGCTAGTCTCTTATAAGATGGTTAGCTTCATTTGATTAGTGAGTTTTATTAGCTAGTTATTATTTCGATATGTATTTAATGAAATTAGCCCTTGTGGGTTTTGTAGAAAAAGAGAAAAATTAGCAATAAAAAGTGAAAAGGAAAAGATGTGTTTGGGATGATTTGTTTGAATGGGAAATTAAGAATTGAGAATGGATTTCATGAATCTGGCTCAGCCTGCGAATTTTTACTTTTACTCCTGTTCTCATATCCCCTATGCCAAGAGAACAATAAATAGGGATCTAAGATGCGAGGGAAATACGTCTACTGTGGATGCATGAGGCCAAAGATGTAGAGCACCCTAACAAGTGCAGGCTTCAAAAAAGCAAGTCATGTAAAGTTCACGTAACTGTCTTGTTTTGCAAAGCACAGTTTTTCAGTGATGCATCATGCAAGATGAAAAAGAAGGCTATATAGTCCTTCCTATCGTACTCCTCAACAGTTCTTGTATTGCAGAACTGTTATGTATCTAGGGTACTTGACTGTTCCCTTCATCCTTAAGCTTCTCTAAAGAGCTATAATGGTGTATTCTGTAAAATCTTAAGCACCAATCCGCTCGTTACCGACCCAAAACACATTCAGTCATATAAATAGCTTCTAACTGAGCCGTTCAAGAAGAGCAAACCTAGAAAAATGGTTCTAAATGTTTGGCGGTTATTTCTTTCAGCAAATGGCCGAACTGGTAGTTGAATACATGGAGCGACATGGAACTCGTTTCCTTAGACAGTGTGTACCAGTGCAAGTCGACAAAACGAGCGAAGGAAAACTTAATGTTACTTGGAAAAATGTTTCAACTGGGGAGGAGAGTGGAGAAGAGTTTGATACTGTTTTAGTGGCCATTGGTGAGTTGAAAACTTGGTTTCGAGTGAGAATGTGAAGGCTTGGAAATGGGACTTCTTTTACTGAAAAGTTTGGAAAATGTCTCTTCTTTTGGTGTCTGTATTGATTTCCTGCTTGCTTGCATGCCTGAGTCCCTTCTTTTTTGTTTGTTTGCTTGTGTTTTTTGTTTGCTTGTTTGTTTGCTTGCTTGACTTTTCCCAGCTTGTTTGCTTGCCTCAGTGCTTGTCTGCTTGCTTGCTTTTTACACTGATTTACACAACATTATCTAGATAACTGAAAGGTTGACTTTTTGTAATTTCCAGGAAGAGATCCTTTGACGTCTAACCTTGGCCTGGAAAATGCTGGTGTAGAAGTTAATCCAGTAACAAGATTCGTGATAGGAAAGAACAACGAACAAACGTCTGTACCACACATCTATGCTATAGGAGATGTTCTACAGGTTAGTATCTTATTGCCTCTTCTGCTTTCATGGGCATGGGTGACGTGTTACTACAGCACTGTCTCTCAACGCTTTGTAGCTCAAGCTTTAGGTCTCTGCTTCGATGCTTGGCTGAACTAAATACAGCTTTTTCAAAGAAAGGTTGGTGAAGGTTTTGTTGCATGTTGCATGTTGCATTTTGCATGTTGCATGTTGCATACCAGGCTCGAAACGCAGTATGGGTGATGTGAATTCAAGCAGCGAAAGGTCATAACAATATGGAATTTTCCCAAACTTTGTCTGCAGGTTTTTCCAGCATATTTTCTTCTGTGTTGATATTATTTTTATATAGATATAATACATTTCAAGGCATTAGCTTGGTAAGCTGCATGCAACATGCAACATGCAAAAAACCTTCACCAACGTTTTTTGAAATAGCTGTATACGAGTTGAGTTTGCTTGATATGTTGTTCTCTCCATGGACAGGGTTTTATCCGAATTCACCGGCCCCCTGGTCACAATTGAGTAAGAATCAACATGCGAGTTGATATCGTGTGTTTTGAAAAGTGAATGTAGTCAGTGTGGTATATAGTAATGTGTTGAACCAACCTCAAGGAGAAAACCCGCTCAACGGGAGTGACGTTAGTAACATAGTTTTTGATGGTGAGCCTAGGAAAGTGCTCAAAACGTGTTCATGTATTGGACAATAAAACACAGGGTGACCAATTCTTATTTTCAATAGGACCGTCCAGAACTAACACCTGTTGCTATTATGGCGGGAAAACTGTTGGCAAGGAGAATGTTTAGTGGATCTCAGATACAGATGGATTACCATAATGTAAGGGGAAAATATTGGTTCTTCTCAATCATTTCTTAGATAAGAAAATACCATTTTTTCCTTCGCCGCTCTTAGTATTTCTTGACTTTATAGCCTCAGTAAAATAGCGCTGGTATTGGAGAAGCGCCAAAGAATTTCACAGTTTAGAAAAGTGAAAGATAGTTTCTGTATCGGTTTAAGGATTGGAGATCCCCTATTCCCAACCGCTTTTGCATAAAAAATTTTCACTTGAAATTCGGTTCAGGACTACGTGTCACTCCCTAGAGTATCATTTCTTTGTTTAACGGTTGCGCACGAGAAGACACATGAATATGGATACAACTCAAACAAAGAATCTTATTCTCAAGGGAATGACACGTGGTCTGAAATGGGAAAACATCACACCCAAGCTAAAGAGGTTTATTACTGCAAAAGTTCAAATTGATCTGTCCAGATATTGATGTGTTTAGTTTGTGTTGTCAGGTCGCAACTACTGTGTTTACTCCACTGGAATACAGCACAACTGGTTTTTCAGAGGAAGAAGCTATCAAAGAACACGGAGAAGATAACCTTGAGGTGAGTATGTTGTCACGTCATGCTGATAGGCTTGTCGTAACTGTTTTTATTCTATTAGGAACGTGCTCTCTTTGGGTGGTATAGACTCTATTACCTTCAGGGCGTAAAGTTTTTCCATTTCAGACCACGTGTCATTCACTTGAGAATAAGATTCTTCGTTTGAGTTGTATCCATATTCATGTGTCTTCTCGTGTGTAACTGTTAAACAAAGAAATGATACTCAAGGAAATGACACAGGTTCTAAAATGGGAAACGTCACGCCCAAACTAACTAGGTCTGTTCTTTCCCTTATATTCATTTTTCGTTTTTTACAAAACTGTGTTCTTGATATAAGTATTTGATGGCCTTTTTATACAGGTGTATCATGCATTCTACAAACCGTTAGAATTTACCGTGGCCGAGCGTAGCGACGACATAGGATACATTAAGGTTAGTAAACTACCTAAACTAAATAGATATGTTTACCATTTAGCAATTCTCTAAAGTGACGTCATTCGTATGAATAATCGACTTCCGGGTCCAAAGGTTGTTCTGTAAATTTTTTTTACTATTACCTAGTCTCTTTGCATCAGAGTTTTAGTTTTTGAAAATAAGTAGTATTTCACGTGGATTGAGGTGATATCATTGATTTTTAATTTTTACTTTACTTTTTTTCTGAGTGAATGGACTCGTAAATTCGATTCTTTTGTCAAATTTTTCTTTGACGTCATGTGCGAAAGAAGAAAAAGCCACGACCTTGAAAACTCTCATTATGTAATTAGCATATCGCACACGTGCTGCATGAGTATGTGTGTGCAGAGCTCATTGTACTTATATTTAGACTTTACTAAGTAGAATATATGAGTGATTTGCTATGGGCAAACAACGTTAAAACTAGCTAAATAATGAACTAGATAACTCAATTTACAAGCACAATGAATTAAAGATGTAGTTCTGCTTTGTAAAAGTATTACTAACCTTTTAAACCCAGGATTGAGTAAGAACTGTGCATGATTTAACTTTTGCTTCAGGCCGTGTGTCTCAGGGAAGGCCAACAGAAGGTCTTGGGTCTTCATTACCTTGGTCCAAATGCTGGTGAAGTCATGCAGGGGTTCTCTACTGCTATGCGGTAAGCCAAGGATTTCTTATGTGATCAAAATACCTTGTATATATCGTTGCTTCAAAGGAGAGTCATCCTGCACGTCTTACACAAAGAGAGACAACACAGGATGCCCGCACATGAGAAAAGCGCTCCACAGGAACCCCAGAAACTAAAACACACGTCATTGTTGCACTACCGACCCCAGAGCTCTGTCATACTTACTGCGCATGCACGAGAGTTCCATACTTCGGTTTACTTGTCACATACAAAGCATTCAATCGAGGCTTCAGCCCCCTCCCCCAGTTTCCCCCAGAAAAGTAAAGCAAGTATGAAATTAAATTTTCATTTTTCGTGGTCACATGTTGCTTTGTGCCCAGTTTTTCAAGGCTTGCTACGGCCCTGATATAAGAGTAGATAAGCCTCTAAGAGCTCTCGAGACTGGAAGCAATCCAGGTCAACTCAGCTGGTTCTAAATAGTGGTTCTGGTCTCTTGGGGTTTCAGGTGCGGATTGACAAGCGACCAACTGTTATCAACTGTAGGCATACATCCCACATGTGCTGAAGAAATCGTCAGACTACATATAACCAAGCGCTCTGGTGAAGACCCTATGGTCACGGGATGCTGAGGTTAAGCCCATTCTTACTGCGCATGCTCTAAACCCAGACCATCCGATTCAAACTAGTAGGAGGGAACCTGGGTTTTAGCAAGCGGTGAGAATGGATGTCATTATTATCAATTATTATTAAGTATTACTAATACCCTTGGTATGACGTAGGGCCGCTAAACTGATAATTATCAGTGTGTTCTTGCTGATGTAGAGGGTATTTAGCAAACTGCAGTATTTTCTATAAGATATTCTCACTAATTCACGCTACAGATCACGAAGGTGTTATTAGACTATTTTAATATTGATTCCTTGTGATCTCAAAATAATTATATCGATGGTAATATTAATTAATAAAATCAGTGAAACTTATCCTCGATAGGGTTGATGGTATACAAACACCGCAATACATGTTTTCTCCTTTCCTCCATTCTCTTCACTTTGTTTCTTTTACCATCATTTATCGTATTTTTATTTCAATTCAATCACCGACGCATTACTAGGTTGTGCGCTCTGTTTTTTATCTACTTTCTCAATTCAATCACCGACGCATTACTAGGTTGTGCACTCTGTTTTTTATCTACTTTCTCCCTTCCAAAAGACTTCATAAATATTTTCTTGAGAGCGTTTCTAATCATCATGTTCCGTATCCCGTAGACGATAGGATTGAGTGCTGCGCTTGCGCAAACAACAAATGTCGGCCACAGCCAATCACCTGATGCGTGCACGTGACAAACATGAAGGCCCGACAGCGCAAGCGCAGCGAACCCAAACAAAGGCACGTACACCAAAGTAAACAGACCCAGTATCATTGCCATGGTAACCGTAGTCTTCTTATTCTTGAGTGTGAAGTAAGCAGCGTTGAGAACAGTCGTTGGACTAACAGCTTGTTTCCGAGCTTCTTTCAAGATTTTAAAATAACAGTAGACAGTGATAATCAGTGGTATACTCAGTGCTACCACGATACTCCCAAGTATTATTTGTTCCAAATGCTCTTGAAGAAAGAACAATCGAGGAGATGGCGTTACGACAGCAAAAATCCACGTGCCAATCACTATGCAGAAGGACTTACGTTGCGTGACAAGTTCCTTGTAACGCAACGGAAAGACTATTGCAATATATCTGTCGACGCTGACTGTAGATAAGGTCAGAGTTGTGTTAATCAATACGACTCCCAGGAAGAAAAAAAGGAAGCTCTCTAGACGTTCGTGCTCTTTTTCATACCGCAGGAGCGTTGCCATAGCAATAGACATTGGGCTGACTAGGAGCCCTGTGATCAAATCGGATAAACATAACGACACTACAAAATTGTTAGAGACGTTTCTTAAGGAATTGTTCTCGTGGATTGCCCAGATGATAGAGGCATTTCCAACAACAGCCAGTATACTAGAAAGAGCAGTGAGCGAGACTAAGATTAGATAGGGAACAGAACTCAATGTCTCAATGCATGTGCCATAGTCTTCAGATGAACTAGTTGGTGCTGAGGTCCAAGTAGGAAGCTTAAAACTAGAATTGTTCATGTCTAGCCAATTCCAAGAGACGAGTCAATAAGTCAAGGACCCTACAAAAAGAATAGTGTAATAGATGATAGATAGATAAGAATGAATAGATAAAAATTATTTAATTATGGAACACAAGATAAAGTGGTTTTTGTATGAGTTGGAAACATACGGTACTGACTTACAGCACGTACACGGCACAACATGCCATAGAGTGGTTTTCGTATGAGTGGGAAACATATGGTACTGACTTACAGCAGGTACACGGTACAACATGCCATAGAGTGGTTTTCGTATGAGTTGGAAACATACGGTACTGACTTACAGCACGTACACGGTACGACATGCCATTTAACATTGAAATGGCTTCCCATTATCTTCATCCAATCACAACACGTAGTTACGGCTATGGTAAGATACGGTTCGACTAAATTTCGGCTACGAATTTGCATGCATGTTCAGTTTCCCACTCATACGAAAACTGCTAACTATAGCACATTTCTGGCTTCTTGAATTTAAGTTTCGACTTACCGGTGCTTTTACGTTTTATCTTGTTCTTTGCCGGAGTTCTCAAATGTGTGGACCCGGCTGTTCTAATTGTTCTTGCATCTTTTCAAGTAGTTCATCGAGATAAGTGTTTCTAAGCCAAGAATAGTATGAAAATTAGGTCCAAAGTTGGCTCAGTTGAACGTGTGTATGCATATCCTCATGCTGTTGTAAGCCATCCGGGACGTTTCCTCTTACGTACTTCTTGAAGCATTATAACTTTGATCTCTAATTTAGCGAATTAACACATTGAGCCCTCAAGAGACAAGTGGTCTGGTTAGAATTCTCCTTTTTTCTAGCAATTACGTCTTGATACGACAATTATGAGAACGCTTATTGTACAATGCTTTTTTAGCCTAATTAACGCGATCATCTAGAAAATCATTTTTTTTTGTCCCATCGTTTTTGAAACGAGATATGGCTCTGTCGGTGCAAAAAGGGGTCGGGTTTGTACTTGTACGATAATCTCCACTGACCATTTTGAACTGTTCAAGTGTTTTGTTGCTTTCGCTAAAAGTAAGTGGCTTATTACGTCTTGATACGACAGTTATCAGAATGCTTATTGAGGTAGAATGCTTTTTTTAGCCTCATTAACGAATTATCTAGGCGATCTTTTTTTTTTTTTTGCCTAATCATCTTTGAAACGAGATATGACTGACTCTGTCGTCCAAAAAGGGGTCGGGTTTGTGCCTAAGTACGATAATCTCCACTGACCATTTTGAACTGTACAAGTGTTTACATTGTTGCCTTCGCTAAAAGTAATTTGTTGTAAAATTAAACCTGTCGAAATGCAACTCTTAGTGATAAATTCCTGAAAAACACTTGAGTTTATGAACTGTGAATTTTTAGCTGTGCAAGTGTTTGCAATGTTCCTACTTCAACTTTTCACCTTCACTAAAAGAAGGAGCGAAATTAATTATATTTTTTCCAAGTGTCCAATCAATCAGTCAATCAATCAGTCAGATAAATCTGTTAAAATATAATTCTTTTTGACAAATTCCAATGATTAAAAAAACATCGAAATTGTTTTCCAAAAACGAGCATTAGACCTTTTTGCTCTAACACTATTTTCGACTTCGTGTACTCTAAGAACAATATAGGTGAAATCAAAGATTGTACGGGATTTGAACAAACATATAAGGAGGGAGGAAAAAAAAAACAAAAAAAAAAAAACTGCAGAACCTTGCGAAAACTAACATTAAATTCAAATAACACATGGCAACATGATTTTAGGAGTGAAATTTTGCCGAATCTAATACGATTGAGACAATATTTCATGTTACTCTCTTGTTAATAGTCTGTGTGCGTTCATGCTCAAGGAAAACCATTTCAAACCCTTTCTTTTTGGTACTAAAATTATATAAACTAATCGATACCAAACTGTTTATTTTTAGAAAAGATTTTTGAAGAGGGCCGCGGGAGCAAACGAGGCAAACGAAAACTAGATAGAGCAACTAATAAGTTCGAACCAGAGAACATTTTCATTTTCTAATTGGTTCGAAATCGAACCATAGACTTCCGCTTTCGTTGTTCAGTTTGAAGTTCATTCAAATTGCATATTCATATTTTCCCCCGAAGTTGAAATTAGGCAGTTTAAACTGAGTTTGCTACCGTAGATTATCTCGGATCTATGAAATGTTTACATTACATTTTACTATCTTTGAGTTTGTTGGATATCTATAGATATATATTATATATATAGTGATGAAAAACTTGAACCCTTCTAAGACCACAACAGATGGTCGTGATCACTTAATTCCTCATCGAAACCACGCGAATGATGATTTTTTTAAAAGCTATTCGGAATCTAGAACGGGAATATCAGTATCTGAACGAGAAAAGACGATATAGTTCTCGCCAGAATGTCGGTGATAATTCATGAATTATCACCGACATTCTGGCGAGAACTATATCATCAATTACACATCCTTCACCGCGTCTTGAGATCAAGAAGAAACACCTATTTTGAATTCAAGATCTTTCTCTATCATTATCATCAATGAAGAGCCAGCGATGGAGCAAAAAAATCATTGACTACTTTCAACATACATATTTCTTTTCTACTATATTAGTTGGAATCCTAAATCAGTTATAACTTGCTAAGTATCGCCAGTTTTTATATATTTAACCTACCTTTATTAGATGAATCTGTCAACCCGGACCATCTAAGTTGTTCTCGTCACAAGAGATGTTTTGGCAGTCTATCAGTGCTCATGCGTGAAATTACTAAAAAAAAAAAAACCACTTTCCACTGACTGCACAATCTTTCCTTGAAATAACTAAGGAGTTTGCTTCGCAAATGAAGAAGACAAGCTTTAAGTTTTAACTACGCTTAAAAGCTGAGGTTTAAGAAGGCATCCAATGACGGCCGGAACTCGAGCTATATAGCAATTGAACAGATTATTGCGTAGGTTATATATACGGTTTCGGCTTATCAATCTTAGCTAAGTATTCGCCTCTAATTCAACCTCAAATAGTTAGCTGGCCTGGATACCAGGATAAAGGCTATTGACACATGCATTAGGTTCTCATAGTTAGCTAAGTGCACCAACATTAAGCTTCTAAACACTTAATACTTATAGTTAATTCAGTTGATTGTATGAACCTAAAAAAATCGAATTTAGCTAACAAATCTGTCACAAACAAACTCTTCTCGCTATGCTATTTATACTACTAGTTAACAAATGGTTACTCTAATTCTGCATAAATTTCTTTTATATTGGACTCAACGTCAAAAATAGACAGGTTAAGTTATAAATACGTAGATGATTATAAATTATTAGATTTTTTTTCAGGAACTATTACGTCTTGGCTGCTTTCTATTGATAAATAAATGAGCTATTTTTCTGGACTGCCAATTAGTATAACTTAGTACCTTTTACCGTGACTACTTTTTGGTTATTTTTAAGGTAATCAGTCTTGGTATCTTTAATGATTTTAGCTTCCTTAAACTATTCAAACTGGGTAACTATGGTTGAAAACAGCTGTCGTTTTCACTTTTCAAATTAATGGGGAAAAAACCATTTGAGTGTTGAAATAAAAGCCTCGCTGGTTGCCCGATTCGCTCGATGATTTCGCTTGCATTTAAAGTGAAATGAAAAGCGTCGAAAGGATGTAAACATGAGATGCATAATTACTGAACCCTTTTCGTGATATCTAGCCCTTTTTTTCACTTTTCACTTACGGCCGAAACAAGATGCAAATGCACATAAAGGCCCTGTTACCGGCATTGCTCAATTTTCCCAGCAACGTCCCTCGCTACGTCGTTGTGAGACAAGTTGCTGGAGAATTGTACAGTGTCACGTTAACAGGAGTTGTCTCACATTTTTTTTCGGAGGCACGTAGCGTTGCGTGAAGTAGAACTCAGTTCTACTTTTCGCAACGGATCGCAGCAACTGGCAACGCCATAGCACAGTGTATCACCCCTCCAACGATTTTTCTCGCAATTTTAAGGCATATTTTTCAAGTCGCTGCAAGTTGCTGAGATCGTGTTGCAGCGTAACGCCTCACCTCGACAACCTGCAACGCTACATTTTCAAGCATCGAGAGACAAGTTGCTGAGAATATTGCACAGTGTAACAGGACCTTGACACGTAACTACGAAATTGCTTGTATGATCTGAACCTCTACGACTACGTCGACGTTTCCACAGTTATAAACGTGATAACGTTACGTTGCGCGAAACAACTTGGAATTTATCCTGTGAACACGACCTCCAACGTTGCAGACAATCGCGTGATTTTCTCAGCAAATAAATTTAAAAAACAATAGTGATAATTCTTAGTTCTGTTGTCGAGAAGCCTCTGTTTATACTATACATGTTTCCTGTGTGTTTTTTTTAGCTATTATAGAGCAGGACAAAAAATTATTTTAAGTTTGTTACCTTTTCTGTTACTGAAGAGAGAAAAACACTAAATACATCGCATTTTCATGTGTTTCTTGTAAGTCACACAATATTACACATTGTACTCCCCCGCCTCGGAACACAGGTGGTTTCCGTCAGTCCTCCTCCACAAACATCATTATTGAGAATCAATAAGTTCATTTGCGTTCATAAAAACAAAGTATCACTTCAATTTTATTAGAAATGCGCTTCCTTATACTCTCTTATAATTTCACACTTTTGATTTAGTAAATTAAATGATTTTAAAACTGATTCCTATATATATATATATATATATATATATATATATATATATATATATATATATATATATATATATATATATATATATATATATATATATATATATATATATATATATATATATATCGATACTGAATACCCTGTTAATGACATTTCTGATTTTGTTCTCAGTTACTATACTTATTCCTTCCGGTCTTGTGTCTTTGATGTGTCGAAAACACGTCAAGCGCGTACGTCAAAGGATTAATGGTGCATAATCTCACCTTATGCAACCAAATACTACTCATTACATCTTTCCACTAAACAATCTATTCATACTAGAATCCAGTTTCTCATGCAGTTTGTGGACCAATTTCATTAACTCAGTGTTGCCTAATGTCATCTAATATCGCCTATAATGGCGCCATATTGCCCAATGTTATCCACTGCCACCCAATATTTTGGCCAATTTTCCTCAAAATTTTGGTTAATGTTGCCTAATGTCGTATGGTTTCGCGACGACATTGCGCTCAAGAATAGGCCCACCACAGGTCAGATTTATTTCAAGAAATTTGGCGTGTTAAATTTACTCAGTTTTGGTGTAAAATTGAAGTGCGTACGTCGGAATAAGACTGTTAGAACAACAAGTCTGTACTTCCCATTTTCTGAAATAACAAAAAGGATGTGGCTTATGAGCAACTTGGGAGAAACATGAACAAAAGTTCAAACTGAAGTCAACGATAAGTAAAGGCTCAGATACATAGTGCAATATTGCGTGCAATTTATTTTGTTGATATTCTTTGCATTATCCTCGTAAATTAAGCGGAAAATCGAGATTTTGGTCATTGCTGAAATGGTTCTAATCATAATGTTGCTAACAATGATGTTGCACAGTGTATCTGAGCCTTGAGTAGTATAATTCGTCCAGAATAACACTCACATTTTTTTCGTATCCATAGTTTCCCTTGTACAGTGTATCTAGTGATATGATCGAGTCTCTTCTTGTAATCGCGGGCTCACTGCTCGTACGCGTCTCACACAGAGGAGTTCCCGCGTTTTCTTTCTCCGTGCACAAAGGCCAATCATCTTTGAGCTCCAGATCGTTTGCACAGTTATGACAAAACTCCCCTTCAAGTGATAGAAAAACGGGAAAAATCAAGAAGTCATATACTTACAAACACTGAATTTACTTTAAAAATGCCAAGACCCCTTGCAGTTTTTCGGAATGCAGCTGAATTTGGAGGAAAAAACAATAGGTTCCAATTCTCAGTCAGAGAATGAGATTCTATTGAATTTTTTTCTCCAAATTGAGCTGCTTTGACGTGACGTACAGAGGTCTATTATGATGAAACCGGCTATTGCCATGACCTCCGCTGGCTTAGGTCCGAAGTTTGTGGGCTCAAGGCATCATTAAGGCTCAAGGCTGATGAGGTAAATTTCGTTTATTAGAAAAATCAATCTTCGTGAATGCTTTGTTGGGTCTCTCACTTGATTCGAGTTTTCCTCTCTCCGTAAACCACACTAAATTAGATCCACTTTGTTAGTTAGCCATGCCTTGACTTTGATCAGCCCAAAGGTTGTTTTAAGGGACCGGCTCAATATATTTGATGCAGTTTGTTTATTTTAGTATATAGTAATGTTATTTACTGAAGTGTATGCAGAGCTCACAGTTCTCTTGATAGTCAGTAGTTAAGTTTGTTTTCAGACATAATCTTTCTCAGTTTTCGACTCGGAGACCTATAAAGTCGCACTTTTTAATCGTATTCACTATTACCTGTAACTATTGCCATTCCACCTGCAGCACAAAACAGCAACATCGCCGAGAAAACCACAACGAATTCAACTTTCATTATCATCTTTAGCCTCTTTGTATTTTCCCTTCAAGCGAGATGTTTCCACTTTTTCTCCCCTGGATGACTATTCAATGTCTAGAGGGCGAGGCAGTCTTGAAGACAAGTCCGTGGAAGATGAATGAGAGCACTATAAGACCCAGAAATAGTAGACACCTACCAAGCCATGAATGTTGTCAGTTTAGCATTTGGATAAATGACTCATGGCTTTGTTGATCAACAAATAATCGCTCTCTATATATAAGCATTCGTTTTTCGGTTGATCCCTCATGTCTCAATTTTTTTCTCTCGTGCACGAACGAGATAGGATTAGTGTTATTGTTGCCGTAGCAAGCAGTATTCGATCCTGAGCGGTCCTTAAGTAATGAGGATTTGTTTTAACAATAAAAAACCTGGATGGAATATTTCGATTTTTCAACTGCACGGATCATCACTCTTTTCATGTTCACATGTATGTATAAAGTCCTATTTTATTGTTTATCGTGTCACAGTGATCACTAAGACGTAACTTTTCTTCACCAACTGGTATTGGATTTGACCAGCTGTAACTATGCTACTGCGAACTGGCGCGAACTCTTGTCTGCAAACACAAGCCATATTTTCGATCCAATATTCTTGAACGTGTTTTTAAGCCTACTTCCATAAATTTCTCTTTATCTCCTTCAAAACAAAGGCCGAGATTTTTGTACACTGCAAATAAAAACGTTTTACCCGTTAATTACCTTGAAAAATTAACTATGGCCTTCTTGAACAAATTCTATTATCGTCTCTGCCTGAATAGACAAATAAAGATACGCCAATAACTATATGATAAAGAATTAATAAAGGATTTTTAAGAGTGAGAACTGAAATAGAAGTTGGCGTTTGTGATGATGTTATATCCATTTTTTTTGTGTTGCAAAATTTGCTTAATTTTATGGTCTACTTCAACTTTTAATTTATGTACGCCGATTGAATTCCCGAATGGCCTTTTAAAATTTCCAGTGCCACCAATTATCGAAAGTACGTTATACGGCTTTTGATTGGTGGCAGCGGCGTGAACCGCCGGGTTCAAAACAGTACGTGGAAATTCCGTAGTTCGATAAAAGTCTTCGATAAAAGTCAAAGATTAACATGCAAAAAAAAAACCGAATTGCTTTGGAAACGTGAATTTCCTCCTACCCGAAAAAAACCCTGGATGGTCAACATAAAGAAAATCTCGACAACAAAGGCAGGTTCCTGTTCACACTTGACAATCAATGTTGATATCAACACGTGCGATAATTAATTCATTGCTTATCTACCACGCATGAGCAATGCCCAGCAAATCTAATTCAACTAAGACATTACAGCAACAAAACTGAGGGAATTCAACGCTTGGAGACAAAATATCGCGACTACAATCTCATTAGATTTCTTTCGATTGTAATTTAATGATTTTTTGGATGTGAGGAGCAGTGGTTGATGTAGCGAGAAGTGTAAAGGGACAAGGCCATGTGGACGTCAAGAGAGACGTGGTTTTTGGCTCTGTTGCTCTTTGTTCTAATATCTGTGGTTCTTTCCTGGGGACACCAGACAAAATGGGGAGAAAAAGGTATTGAATTTGATCACAATTATTTTCTGTAACTGAATATCTCTTTCTCACCTTTCTGTTTTTATTATAACCATTTTTTTCTTTTCAACGCGTTTGAATTAGAACGTTAGTCACCCTAATCTTAATTACTCAATCAGCAAAGAAGTAGAAGGAAAACTGTTTACGTTTTCCACTGCACAGTTGACAGTTGATTGTAAACATGTCGTCAATGGCAAAGCATTTGTATCCAATAACATTTCCCTGGTCTATCGGTGCATAACCAACTGATATCCTATTACAAACTGAGGTTCTGATATTAGTTACACTGATTGTAATCGAATTTTAGACGCTCGTGTTTGCCTCTTTTCTCAAATCTTAAGTTTCTCTGCCACTCGTTTCTCGTCCCTTTACTGAAGAACATAACGTTTTGTTCTCTGTAAAGATGATTTTCGGTTAGGTACACTAGAAGACTGCAGGGCAAGAGATGCTTTATGCCCCCTCCTCTTCCTCACCATCATGGCCCACTATCGGGTACCTAATCGTGGACTGGGAAGAAGGGGGTGTTTAACTTCCAATAAATGTCATTATCTGCTAACTCTGTTAGTGTCACGCTACATGCATGGCTGGGTTTTCTAGTTTCTTCTATTTGTGCAATAATAAGAGTTTCTTATCTCTCATACAATAAATCAGTACTACAATGGCGGTGTGGAACCACTGCTTAAGTCATTATTTGCCTATGTGCACTAGCTGCCGGATGATGCCAAATTCTATATACTCACCAAAAAGTAGTCTGTTCTGAATCACAGGCTCTCCCTTTCTCCTCCCCACATTCTCCCCTGTTCCTTAAGAGATTTTACACAACTACCGACATAAAAAGCGAATAAATGTTAAAATCATAGATGTGAAGGAATTCATTGATTAAGCGCCTTGTTTCATATCTTCAGCGCCACCTGGATGTATAGCATGTCCTGCAAACAAGGAAGGACTCTTCGATACTCCTATTTGCGGTACGAACGGAATCGCTTATAATAATTACTGCTACTTGGAACTAAGGAACTGCATCGCTAAGAAACTCAATAAACCCTTGGTATCAGCATCAAAGAAGCCTTCTGCTTGTGGGTGAGTATTTGAGGCAACAGGGTGTTTTAATTTTAGGGCGATGGCATTATGGATGGAGGGGGAGGGGGAGAGGAGATTTTGTCGTGAGTTATACGGCTGTCTTTAAGAGCTCTCAGCATGATATACGTGTGTGTCAATTTTTTGCCAGTTGGGGTTGACGAATCACAAATACTTTTGCACCGATAGGGAAAAGGGAACGGAATCAATAGGGTGGGGGTTCAGTTGTAGTGGCACATCATGTGATCTAGCTAACGTTAACCCCACTCCCATAAAATATCAATACAATAGAATGTCCTCTCATAGTCCTTTTAAAGGTAGCAAACATGGCACACTTCATGACTTATATGGTATTGCATTATATTTGTACCGATGGTCAGAGCAGTCGGAATGCCCGTTATTTGTCGAACTAAGGAAATAATTGTTTATGGAACATATGGATAATGAGGAAGAAATTACAGTTAACCAGGTTACTTATAGACCTCTAATAATCTTTAGCTTGGGCGTAATGTTTTCATATTTTAGACCACGTGTCATTGACAATAAGATTCTTTGTTTGTGTTGCATCCATATTCAAGTATTAATCATGATGTATATCTTTATCAAACGCTTACTTTTTCTCCAGACTTCAGACGAAGATCTACAGCTCATTTGGAGGAACAGGACCCTTTGGGAAGAAGAAAAGAGAAATACCTGATATAATGAAAGAGTTTCGAGAACGCGAAGACAGCACAAGGTTCCATGGATATTAGCCAAGGGACACAGGGATCCCAACAAAAAAAACTGAATGGCATAAACAATATGGACTATAAATACGAATGAGATGAATAATGGGAACTTTGTAATTCAATCCATGTGTACGAGCACGAATGTCTAGCACAAAGCATGATGGGTTACGAGTCCGGCCTTACGCTTTTTCAGCTCCTCTAACAATTCATCTGACAGTTTCTGCTATGCTATTTTCTATGGAAGTGAAAGTATTTAGCAGACGAAAATTTTAAACAGGTTACTTTTTCTGATAGTTCATTTGATTACCCTCAGGTTTCCCAGAATGCTTTGTAAGTTTTGATGCACATTGTAAAAATGTCGGCTTCAAAACATAGAAAGCGAAGCTGAGACTGAAATGGTACATAACTAAAATCCCCACGTTTAGAAATTCAAATTTTTCATGATGTGTTTGTAAGTTTGTAAGTTTGTAACAGACTTGACCTGTTGTGGAGGTGTCGTGAATGAAATATATATTCTTAATATGTAAATAACGTTTATGATTATTACGAAATAAAAAACGACAAATATAATACAACTTATGTTGGAGTTTTACGAGGCACTCCGTGTAAGGATCAAACAAAGTTGGAAATGGCCCAAAAATCGCCTGTCTGCAAAAACGCAGATCAGCTTTTTGCTTTCATGTGCCGAATATTTTTTAAAAAGGTATATATTCTCGGCTTTCTTCTTTCATGTGAATTTCTAGAAAAAGGGTACCTTTTTCAGCTTTTTGTTTTGATGAAAATTTCTGAAATAATGTGTTGAAGCAAAATAAATGAAAAGTTGTGAAACTGAAAGGTAGGGAAAATCTAGACTTTGGATCCAATGAGATACTTTAAATCCTGAAATCCTGCTAAATCTAGGCAAATTCTCTGACCTGAAAGGGGAAAAAATGTTTGGAAAAAGCAAATTAAATTTCAATCAAGATTTCGACATTTTCTTAATTGTCTCATAAACAACAGGTAAAAGTGAAAAAAAAAGTATTTTATAATATTTGGTAGATGTCTCGTGCAGGTCTCGTGCAGGTTTCGTGCAAATACACTTCCGGTGTGACGTCAAATCAGTCGTTACTGTCATGCAAAGACATGCTATTATTATTACATATTATTTCATTCTTGATGTCAACTTCATCGAACCCATCTCACGATGGAAGCCAAGGAAAATACCACAATTTTACCGTCTTTTATAGCCAATGTTCCAAATGATCAGGTAAGAAGTAGTTGCTAATCTGGGATCTTTCTAGCTTTTATTGAGAAATCTGGTTAAATGATAGGAAATGTCTCATATTTCTTGTCTAAAAAGCTAAAAGATGTAAGGCTTTTCTCAAGTTGAATTGAATTTTTTACACAGCGTTAAATTTTTAATGTACGAGGTGGGAAATTCGTTTGTAGACAATAAATGTATTGATCATCAGTAAAGATTTCGAAGATTTCCTCATTTAGTGATCAATTATATTGCCAGATTCTTCGCGATCGTGCTTATTACATGCAAACTCAGCAGTCATTTCATTGTCATTTTTTCCCCAGATTATTTTTGTGTCGTGCCTTTTATTGTGCTATCCTCTGGGGATATTTTATAGCAGTGTTCTTAATCCTATGCGGGTATCATCTACCGTTAGACATGCTGTTGGCTTATTTTGGGGTATACTTTTTGGTTGGATTTCTTTCAAGTGGTTAGTAGTACCTAAGTTACTGGATTAAGGTTGTGCTAATTAATAAGACTTACTTCTTTAATAATTGTCTTCTTTGAAAATTATCTTTATCGAACAATGGCTAATTATAAGCATGCATGAATAATGTGTTTAATGTGCAAGATTTTATTATACTATGCTGTCAAAATGTAAATTTATTTTCTATTAACCAAACATTAAATTAAAAATATGTAACTTAATATAAAACCTATCGAATGCAACTTTTTTTCACTCATCTTCATCTTATTTATTTCTTGTTTAAATTCAATTTTTAGTTCATAATAGCATGTTTCCATTACATTTTTAACAATGAAGCTAATATTAAAGATTTCTTTTCATGATTTAATTGGTGACACATGATCAGTTCCCATAGAACATTGCAGAAATTCAATACAGGTGTACATGTAGCTACTATGATATTGCATACCGTTTCGAGATTATAATATGTTGAATTAAAAACATGCTGCAGCCTGCACGTTTGAGACATGTTTGAGTCTGTTCTTAAACATGTAAGGATTTCATAAACTTTCCAGTAATACTTTTAAATTGTATATAATATATATTTTAATGCACATATTTTAATTTCAAGCATCAATTAAGAGAAATTTAAAATTTAAACAAAATTTTCTTATTTAAATGCAAAATATTTGTCATGATCTTTTTTTACTATCTGCAGGCAATTTTTCATTGTTGTTGGGATGGCTTTCTCCTGTTATGTTTTAACCCTAGTTTTAAACCCCAAGTTTGTTCACAGGTAACAGGAAAGATATTAATATATAGACATTGAAGTCCAAGTTTATGGGTGCTATATCACATCAAATAGGAGCCTGCCTGATTTGCTGTGTGTTGAGGCATGTGCCTTACAAATGGTCAAATTGTCAAAGGGTATAGACAGAGGTCTCCAAATTTTATGGCCCTTCAAATTAATCCTTAAACAAATCTGTAAAATAACTATGAGAAAATCAAACCTATAATTTAAGAGCCAGATGTAGAAATTGAAACAAAATATATGTTAATAATAATTTAAAGCCATTGTTTTGTAACATAGTTGTTCAAAGGATCTGTTACAGAACTGATACTAACAGATTATTGCTTCATAATTACTATTATTTCCTGAGGAAAATATAATTACTGTGCAATACATCTTTTTTCATTATTATATTTCCTTACTTATAGTGATCATTTCAATTCCAGATATGTATTTGCTATTTCTCTGTTCATCCTATCAGTTGGACACCTGTATCGTCAATTAACTGATTATGGAAGCTACAAAATAGATTTTACTGGGTAGGTACTATATATAATAATGAAAACATCAGATTCTGACTGCATTCATTTGTTTGTTTATATGCATCATTTTGTTAGGGGTGGTTCACACTAGAGTGCAAATAAGATATCTGTGAAATAAACATTGAAAATTTGTAAAACTTTGTACAATTGTTGAAGTGTGAAGAACCACTAAATTATTGACTCCACAAAATTTGACTAGCAATTTGGTTTTGCCTTATGTTTCATGGATATACTGTTTGCACTCTAGCATGAGCATCATATATCAGATTCAATTGCATGGACCGAAATTAAGAATGTCTCATTTTTTTAGTAGCTGCAAAGAATCTGATATGATGCATGGTGCTGTTTGTACTCAAGCTAGACCACAATGCATTCTGTTCATCAAACCAAGAAAAGCCCTACTGTATCAATTTGCTACAAAGATTCAGAAATCTATTTTAAAATGTTAAGAATGATTGAATTCATGAGGAGTCAAGGTTCAGATTGTTAATATTAAACTGACTCTTATTGTATTCTAGGCCATTAATGTTAGTTGTGCAGAGAGTAACTTATGTTTCACTCAGTGTCCATGATGGTAAGCATAAGTACATATATCCACGCTGTGCCTTGTACTAATTTATATAAAAATAATTTTATGTGACTGTTTGGTCTTCCTGTTTTCCATATTGGACAGGAAGCCCATTATTCATACGTATTTGATTAAACTTTTGTGGCATAATTTTTGAGATTTATTTATGTCAATAAATGAGCACAACTTATAACTTGAAAGACATTAAAAGGAAAAAAGAAAGCAAGGAAAAGAAAAGAAGGAAAGGATAAATGAATGAATGAATGAATGGAAAAAGTGCATTAATTTATTAATAAATACTTTAATTTTATTATCAATTCCATTATAGGTAAAGGCAGAGATGAAAAAGACTTATCTGCTGAACAGAAGAAAGAACAACTGAAGTATGAATTTTCCCATTTGTTTCTCATTCCCTTTTCTATTCAGTTTTTTATTCAGTTTACCTTCGATTTTCACATTTCAGATCACATATCATTCCCAAGAGTATTGTACTTATTTTTAGTAATGCTTCAAAAGATATATCAAAATATGGAAATGAAAATTGAAAAACCAATTAACTTCACTTTCCAATAGACCTCTTTACTTTGGGCATAAGTTTTCCAATTTCAGACCACGTGTCATTCCCTAGAGTATAATTTCTTTGTTTAACGGTTGCGCATGAATAGACACTTGAATATGGAGTACCCCAAACAAAGAATCTTATTCTCAAGAGAATGACACGTGGCCTGAAATGGGTAAACGTTATGCCCAAGCTAAAAGGGTCTATACTGCTCGAGGGCTGCTTCATGAAATTCCAAAATGAGGCAAGGCAGTTTTGAAATGAGAGGCTTGGGCCACTTCAGCTTTATCCTAAATTGGCCCTTGATACTAGAGTATTCCATAATGGTTGTACCTTATATTTTCTATTTTATTTGTATTAAAACAGAAAAGTACCAAGTCTTCTAGAATATTTTGGCTACATACTACATTATAGTACGCTGCTGGCTGGTCCAGTCTGTACGTACCGGGAATACAAAGACTTTATGGATGGCAGAAATTTTATAGACAAGGTAGCTACTAGACGGTCCAAACAAAAGCTAATTCAATAATCATTATTTTAGTCTTAGATAAATCTATGAATGAAAAACTTTATTTCACATTATCCAGGATTCTAAAAGAAAAGAGCCATCCTCACTAGTAAGTACTTCAAAACAAATTTTTCACGGTTTTGGCACAAAAATATCTTATTTCAGACCATTTACTACTCCCTTGAGTATCATTTCTTTCTTTATTAGTTATGTTTGTATAGAATATATTGATGGATACAACTCTTCTTCTATTGTTATTAGGTTCGGCTCATGTGAAGTTCTACGTTTGACGTCTAACTCTTTGTTTTATCTTCCAGGTACCTGTCATAGAAAAGTCTCTAGCCAGTTTATTCTGTTTGGTTATTTATTTCACATTCGTACCTAGTTTTTCTCCCATCTTAAATGCAGGCAAGTATCCAAGGATGTAACAGGTCCCACATGGAGTAATCGGCTAATAATCTTGTCTAGTTGACAAATATAGAACACTCGCAGACATTGATGGTAACAATTTTTAATTTAAAAGTCCCACATGGGGTTTTGCCAATATGATATACATATGAGAGACTTAAATGCGCGAGCTTTAACAACAAACATACTACGCATATTGTAAAAGAATTACTAGAACACAATGGGAAGCTATACCGTACCGCCATACCATATATGCCTTACCGTGTACCGTGTACATGCTGTAAGTCAGTACCGTATGTTTCCAACTCATACGAAAACCGCTTTTAAGAGGAACGGATAATTCGTTTAATGGCTAGGAGATCGTATCCTTTTAGACAGAATTTCGCGTTTTTTGCTTCATTATGTTTTATTCTTATCTGATATATTTTTATTGATTTAGACGAGGAATTCATTGCTTCTCACTCGTTCTTATGGAGGTTGATGTTTGCATGTATTTCCATGGTAACCGTGCGCATGCGATACTACTTTGCTTATAAAGGAGGTACTTATTTATAATTACAAACTAGGAATCAAATCTCTTTGTTAAATAAGAGTAACAGTCAGTTTCTAGTCTTCTCGTTTAATAACAGACATTCTAGAAGTATTTTGGGCATCTGATGGCGCTAGCACCTCAGTGCAATGATCCTGGTTCAAATCCTGTCTCAAGTCCACCAACATTTCCTTGTACACCTAACGCAAGTCAGCTTCTACTGCAAAGCTAGATAAATTCCAATTCGATTTGTGAGTTAACCACGACCTGCCCTAGATCAGCCCAGAAGTTGTTTCAGGGTTCGACCTGTGCGTCAACCATTCCAGCCCAGAGGTTATTTCAGGGTTTGATCTGTAAGTTAGCCGCCCCAGAGGGGGTTGCTTCAGGGACGATGAAATTGAAGCTTGTTGTGTTTTAGAGAAGAAAACTTTCCTTTTCTCAGCCTAATCACCGTGTGTTTCTTCTTCCAGCTGAAGCAGTCAACAACCTATGTGGACTTGGTTTTAGTGGTTACGACGAGAGCGGCCAGCCCACTTGGAACAGCATATTGCATGTTAACATTCTTAAAGTCGAGTTCCCGCTCAACATGAAAATGGTTTTTGATAACTGGAATATATCAACTAGTTTATGGTTGCGAAGGTACTACGGGCTGATAGCTGACTTGAAGTGCTCTAATTGCTGGTTTTCCGGCCTTTCATCTTGGTTGAACTTAAAAAACGATTTGACATTAGTCTCTTTTGTTATGTCAACCAAT
Source organism: Anthopleura sola (assembly GCA_023349425.1). Lineage (NCBI taxonomy): Eukaryota > Metazoa > Cnidaria > Anthozoa > Actiniaria > Actiniidae > Anthopleura > Anthopleura sola. The sequence goes on from JALHLI010000008.1 coordinate 7,911,194, forward strand.
GCAAAGACGATGGCCATATCTCTTGCTGAGCGAACAACTAATCGTGCCGGCAAAGTATTGTTGGTCAAAACCTGCGGCCTTTCACTCTTTGTTTTTAAAATCATTTCTTGAATGGTTTTTAGATAAATCACAGGAGAAATATCACTCTGATTAAGAGTTTTGGACTTTTCTGAGACTTAAAATGTATTGGATTCAATTGTCAATAGTTTTCAGGTAGAAAAAAGTGCTTGAACACAGGGCCGACCATAAAAAATCACAACAGACTGTGATTGGTTAGAAAATGTAATGCCACTCAGCTGGAAATAATTGCTGGCATTATCAGTTCCCGCGCAAATAGTTTCCGTTGTTTTGAGTAGTAGAGGTAGCTTTTTTACAGGACATATTTTTTTGTCTCTTGATAACAGGTGTGTGTACGATCGAATGACCAAACATCGTACTCTGGCGGTGTTCTCGCTCTCAGCTGCGTGGCATGGATTTTATGGTGGTTACTACTTGACGTTTACTTGTTGTCAGTTATGTCTGGACGCAGCAAGAGCGGTAGGTCAATGATTCTCCAGTCAGGGTCAGAATAATGAATACCTCAACGACCTTCCTTTAGAGGAGAGGAGAGGAGAGGAGAGGAGAGGAGAGGAGAGGAGAGGAGAGGAGAGGAGAGGAGAGGAGAGGAGAGGAGAGGAGAGGAGAGGAGAGGAGAGGATGAGATTTATGTATCTCTCCCGTCCGTGCTTCCCATTTTAAGCAGCCTTTTAAGGACACTCAAAGTAGTTATGCATTTTAAATTGCTTTCAAAATCCAGTTTCGACGCGTTTGGAGAGAGAAATTCCAAAAGACTGTCTTCTTGTCACGTGTGTATGACGTCATCACTTGTTTCGTCACCGTCATGATTCTTGGTTACACAACGGTACCGTTTGTTTTATTGGACCCCTGGCAAGGACTTCGCTTTTGGAGGTAAGTGAAAACGGATACCTTTTGATTACACCTCGCGTATCTCTGTATCTTGTCCTCTGGGCTTCCTTTCCCAAGCGCGACCACAGAGACGAAGAGTACGGAAAATTCGTAGCCATACTGTAGCCGTACCTTAGAGCGGTTTTGCTATGAGTGGGAAACATACGTTACTGACTTACAGCACGTACACGGTACGACATGCCATAGAGTGGTTATCGTATGAGTGGGAAACATACGGTACTGACTTACAGCACGTACACGGTACATACGGTACTGTCTTACAGCACGTACACGGTACAACCGTGTGTTTCCCACTCATAAATATTGTTACATTTTGTCTGACCGAACAGCAATGATAATCACGCCTATCTGGTGTGTCTCCTTTTGTTTTCAGGTCCATGTATTTCTTTGGACACATTTTTAGCATTATAATTCTATTACTACTCCGAGGTCAAAGTTCCCGCCATAAAAGTAAAAGCTCAGAGACGACCACCACTGCTCAGGAGACCATGCAAAACGGGCTGATGAAATCCTCGGTCAGCGAGGAAAAAACGAATTATGTAATAATGGGCAAAGGTGCCTCTTGTCTCCAGTAAGTCCGCTATAGACTCCTTGCAGCACGACGGGATAGAGCTCAATTTGGAGGACAAAACAATTGGTTTCCAATTCTCAGAAATTCTTTTGTGTTGTCCTTCAAATTGGCTGAGATTAATGACAGAAGAATTACAAATATAATATATTATTTAAAAAAAAAAAAAATCACCTTAACACCAACATCGGTATGAAATAATTAATATATAAAGTTATGATGACTCCCATTCAGACCTGGATTAATGGTGATCGAAAATTGGATAAGAAATCCTGTTTTTGTAATATTAATGAATAAGAATAAAAATGTACGTAAGCTCGGTGTGAGAAAGCGCTAAAACCAATTCGCAAAAATAAGCACAAAATCTTTTTTTTTTTTTACTAGATTTACTGATTTTACTTGGCCAGAAAAAATATAGTTGTACAAGTAGTGACTTAATACGAGTAACGCAAAAGAAAACAATGGAATTAGTGTCTGTTGGTTAAACTTACTATTTCTTCACGGGCCAAGTTAGTCTAAAATCACTATAGCTATGGAATTGAGTCGTACATAAGCTAACTAGTTAGTTCTTTAGATTTATTCTGATAAACCTGGGCCCCCAAAAAACACAGATTTGATTCGTTTTGTGTCCTTTTGTTCGTTTGCATATGATAAACACTAACAGCTACTTATAGTAATGATTATGTCATGGGTTTCCATTCATGCCTACATTCTAAGTTTTGTTCAATTTCTACTTTTATCTAGTTCAATTGTTCATAGTTTTCAGGTTAAAAAGTTTTTAAGAGTTAAAATATTTTGGTATTTGGGTTTTGGTATGTTTTTCTGAATCTTTTTATGTAAGTTTTCGTAATGTCAGCCATGTTGTTAGAACCGAAATGCATGATGGATACTTGTGGCAAAATCTCGCGCCATTAGCTATAAATCCCATAGTGCATTGCACAACAAAATAAGCCACGTTCTTAAGCTATTGGTTGATGAAAAAAACTTTAAATAGGCTACATGAAATTAGAATTAGAATATATAAATTATATTAATAGTTTCAAAATTTCAAGGTTTCCAAGAAAAATATTATGTGATTGAAATATTTAAAGAAATATTTAAGGGAATAAAGAGTAATAAGAATTCTATTTTTTTATTGTGTTTGCATTTTGTTCTTATTCGTAACAAGCCATGATGTGTTTGTAAGTTTGTAACCGACTTGTCCTGTTGTGGAGGTGTCGTGAATGAAATATATATTCTTAATATGTAAATAACTTTTATGATTATTACGAAATAAAAAACGACAAATATAATACATCTCATGTTGGAATTTTACGAGGCACTCCGTGTAAGGATCAAGCAAAGTTGGATGGAAATATGGCCCAAAAATCGCCTGTCTGCAAAAACGCAGATCAGCTTTTTGCTTTCATGTGCCGAATATTTTTTAAAAAGGTATATATTCTCGGCTTTCTTCTTTCATGTGAATTTCTAGAAAAAGGGTACCTTTTTCAGCTTTTTGTTTTGATGAAAATTTCTGAAATAATGTGTCGAAGCAAAATAAATGAAAAGTTGTGAAACTGAAAGGTAGGGAAAATCTAGACTTTGGATCCAATTAGATATTCTAAATCCTGAAATCAAGCTAAATCTAGGCAACTTCTATGACCTGAATTTTAAATTTTTCAAGATCGTTAACGAAATCGAAATTAAGTATGAACTCAAATCAGCGATTCTAAATCTCAGTCTGTTTGAAAAAAGAAATTGCCGGAAGTTACTACTGATTTTTAGCCTGCTTCGCTTTAAAAAACTACCTTACAATGTGGGTTTTGTGAGAACAGCCTTTATACTATTTTATCTGTGATGGCGGCTTTCGTAGCCGTATTAAAGAAATGAGCAAGTAAACAAAACAGGTGATTTGCATAATTCAGCTCGTAAGACATGTAAGATGCTAGCGCCTGAAAAGCTACTAAATTGAAATCTGACAAAAGAAAAATGTATAAATTTATCTTCAGTTTGAGCAATATGGGCGATTTTTGGGCCATTTCTAGCTTTGCTCGATTCTTACAAGGACTGCCTCTTTCTAGCTTGGACAAAAACTTCCCCTCCCAATCCCTCCTATGGTCATTAAGTAACTTTAGTCGTCCAAATCTTTGAAAAAATTGGGGAAAATGTTTGGAAAAAGCAAATTAAATTTCAATCAAGATTTCGACATTTTCTTAAATGTCTCATAAACAACAGGTAAAAGTGAAAAAAATGTATTTTATAATATTTGGAAGATGTCTTGTGTAGGTCTCGTGCAGGTTTCGTGCAAATGGACTTCCGGTGTGACGTCAAATCAGTCGTGACTGTCATGCAAAGACATGCTATTATTATTACATATTATTTCATTCTTGATGTCAACTTCATCGAGTACATCTCACGATGGAAGCCAAGGAAAATACCACAATTTTACCGTCTTTTATAGCCAGTGTTCCAACTGATCAGGTAAGAAGTAGTTGCTATTCTGGGATCTTTCTAGCTTTTATTGAGAAATCTGGTTAAATGATAGGAAATGTCTCATTAACAAATCGAAGGTACTTTTCTATGCGTCTGTACTGTAATCGACAATGAAAATGACGTCAAAAATGATTCAAACTCAAGTGGAACCACGAGCGTAGCGATTTTTTACTATAACAGGCAAAGAAAAGATCCAAAAACGAAGAAAAAGTTTGAAAGAAAATTCGTCATCTTATCGGTCTGTCCTCTTATCGAACATGGCTCTCAGCCAATCAGCGCGCGAGAAATTTACAAGTTATGGTAAAATATTTCTTGTCTAAAAAGCTAAAAGATGTAAGGCTTTTTCTGGTCCAGAAACTCAAGTTGAATTGAATTTTTTACACAGCGTTAAATTTTTTAATGTACAAGGTGGGAAATTCGTTTGTAGACAATAAATGTATTTTGATCATCAGTAAAGATTTCGAAGATTTCCTCATTTAGTGATCAATTATATTGCCAGATTCTTCGCGATCGTGCTAATTATTACATGCAAACTCAGCAGTCATTTTATTGTCATTTTTTCCCCAGATTATTTTTGTGTCGTGCCTTTTATTATGCTATCCTCTGGGGATATTTTATAGCAGTGTTCTTAATCCTATGCGGGTATCATCTACCGTTAGACATGCTGTTGGCTTATTTTGGGGTATTCTTTTTGGTTGGATTTCTTTCAAGTGGTTAGTAGTACCTAAGTTACTGGATTAAGGTTGCGCTAATTAATAAGACTCTCTTCTTTGAAAATTATCTTTATCGAACAATGGCTAATCATAAGCATTCATGAATAATTATTACTTTTATGTGCAAGATTTTATTATAGTTTGCTGTCAAAATGTAAATTTATTTTCTATTAACCAAATAAATTAAAAATACATAACTTAATATAAAACCTATCAGATGCAACTATTTTTCACTCATCTTCATCTTATTTATTTCTTGTTTAAATCCAATTTTTAGTTCGTAATTGTTTCATTTTTAACAATGAAGCTAATATTAAAGATTTCTTTTCATAGTTTAATTGGTGACACATGATCAGTTCCCATAGATCATTGCAGAAATTCAATACAGGTGTACACGTAGCTACTATGATATTGCATACCGTTTCGAAATTATAAGTATAGGTAATAATATGGTTTCGAGTTCAATTTGGGATTAATTTGCACGAGTGTGTTTTTCGAAGAGTTCAAATTCAATTTAAGCTGTTTGAAAAACACACGAGTGCGAATTATCCCAAATTGAACGAGAAACCATATTATTACTTGTTAATGATATACATGAAAAACCTTACAAACTTTACCATCTGACATTGAAAATCTCAACAAAAACTCTGAGCGCGCGCTCAATGACGCGCTCTTAAACTGAAACCGACAAAAAAATTATTCAAAAACAAACAAAATCGCCAACTTTTTAGCCGTTTTTATCGCTTAAACTTTTTCCTTCGCGATCGAAAAATGCATAGTCTTGATGCTTAACAATGTTATCAAGAGCAGAATCAAAAAAGTTTGGTTTCAAGACCGTTTTTGGACATTGTAATTTGCACTGTGTTACCTTGTTTTTGCACTGAATTACCTCTAAAATGCACTGTTCATCAGCCAATCAGAATCGAGTAATTTTTGTATGTATATTATTATATTTTAAAAACATGCTGCACTGCACGTTTGAGACATGTTTGAACCTGTTTTTAAACATGTAAGGATTTCATAAACTTTCCAGTAATACTTTTAAATTGTATATAATATATATTTTAATGCACATATTTTAATTTCAGGCATCAATTATTAAAAGAAGTTTAAAATTGAATTTAAAATTTTTTTTATTTAAATGCAAAATATTTGTCATTTTTTTACTATCTGCAGGCAATTTTTCATTGTTGTTGGGATGGCTTTCTCCTGTTATGTTTTAACCCTAGTTTTAAACCCCAAGTTTGTTCACAGGTAACAGGAAAGATATTAATATATAGAAATTGAAGTCGAAGTTTATTAGTGCTATCACATGAAATAGGAGCCATTTCCTGTGTGTTGAGGCATGTGCCTTACAAATGGTCAAATTGTCAAAGGGTATAGACAGAGGTCTCCAAATGTTATGGCCCTTCAAATTAATCCTTAAACAAAAAATTTAATCTGTAAAATAACTATGAGAAAATCAAACCTATAATTTTAGAGCCAGATGAAGAAATATATTGAAACAAAATATATATTAATAATAAATTAATAAAGCCAATAAAATAAATAATTAATAAAATTTTGTAACATAGTTGTTCAAAGGATCTGTTACTGATACTAACTGAGGAAAATAATTACCATGCAATACATCTTTTTTTCATTATTATATTTTCTTACTAGTGATCATTTCAATTTCAGATATGTATTTGCTATTTCTCTGTTCATCCTATCTGTTGGACACCTGTATCGTCAATTAACTTATAATGCAAGCTACAAAGTGGATTTTAGTGGGTAGGTAACTATTATATTGAAAACATCAACTTCTGACTGAATTCATTTGTTTGTTTATATGCATCATTTTGTTAGGGGTGGTTCACACTAGAGTGCAAATAAGATATCTGTGAAATAAACATTGAAAATTTGTAAAACTTTGTACAATTGTTGAAGTGTGAAGAACCACTAAATTATTGACTCCACAAAGATTTGACTAGCAATTTGGTTTTGCCTTATGTTTCATGGTTATACTGTTTGCACTCTAGCACGATCGAGCATCATATATCAGATTCACTTGCATGGACCAAAATTAAGAATGAGATGAATTGATGTCTCATTTTTTAGTAGCTGCAAAGAAGTGATTTGTATTCATTAACTTGTCCCCGAGTGGATTTTCAGAATTAATTTACAGCAATATGAAAATATGCTAAGTGTTTGTATTATAATTTTCATCCAATATCAAAATAATACATACGTACAGGGAATACAAAGACTTTATTGATGGCAGAAATTTCATAAACAAGGTAGCTACTAGACGGTCCAAACAAAAGCTAATTCAATAATCATTATTTTAGTCTTAAATATATCTATGAAAATTTTAAATGAACAACTTTATTTCACATTATCCAGGATTCTAAAAGGAAAGAGCCATCCTCACTAGTAAGTACTTCAAAACCAATTTTTTACGGTTTTGGCACAAAAATTACTTATTTCAGACCATTTGCTACTCCCTTGAGTATCATTTCTTTCTTAATTATATCCATTTTGAAATCACTAGCAAATCCTGCAATCTGATTGGTTCTCAGCAGTGCGATTTATTCACAAATCGCACCATTTTGAGTTTTAAATCGCACTGTTTTTGAAGAGCCAATAAAATTGCAGAAAATCTTAAATTTGACCAATCAGATCACAGAAAACAAAAGCCAATTCAAAGCATGAGATCAATTTTTGAAGGAGGTTTTCTAGGTGAAAATGGGTGATATTGAAAAATTGGATTTAAATTTGAAATTCCTACAGTAGTGATTTCAAAATGGATATAATTAAGTGGTAATTGAACTTCGTGTCGAGCAATTTTGGTCTGAAATCAAACTCGTAATTAACAAATTGCACTCCCGCTACGCGGTCGTGCAATTTTGTAATCACTTGTTTGATTTCAAACCAAATTGCACGATACAAGTTCAATTACCATTATTTATTAGTTATGTTTGTATAGAATATATTGATGGATGCAACTCTTCTTTTATTGTTATTAGGTTCGGCTCATGTGAAGTTCTACGTTTGACGTCTAACTCTTTGTTTTATCTTCCAGGTACCTGTCATAGAAAAGTCTCTAGCTAGTCTATTCTGTTTGGTTATTTATTTCACATTTGTACCTAGTTTTTCTCCCATCTTGAATGCAGGCAAGTATCCAAGGATGTAACAGGTCCCACATGGAGTAATCGGCTAATAGTCTTGTCTAGTTGACAAATATAGAACACTCGCAGACATTGATGGTAACAATTTTTAATTTAAAAGTCCCACATGGGGTTTTGCCAATATGATATACATATGAGGAACTTAAATGCGCGAGCTTTAACAACAAACATACTACGCATATTGTAAAAGAATTACTAGAACACAATGGGAAGCTATACCGTACCGCCATACCATATGCCTTACCGTGTACTGTGTACATGCTGTAAGTCAGTACCGTATGTTTCCAACTCATACGAAAACCGCTTTTAAGAGGAACGGAGAATTCGTTTAATGGCTAGGAGATCGTATCCTTTTAGAGAGAATTTCGCGTTTTTTGCTTCATTATGTTCTTATTCTTATCTGATATATTTTTATTGATTTAGACGAGGAATTCATTGCTTCTCACTCGTTCTTATGGAGGTTGATGTTTGCATATTTTTCCATGGTAATCGTGCGTATGCGATACTACTTTGCTTTTAAAGGAGGTACTTATAATTTATAATTACAAACTAGGAATCAAATCTCTTTGTTAAATAAGAGTAACAGTCAGTTTCTAGTCTTCTCGTTTAATAACAGACATTCTAGAAGTATTTTGGGCATCTGATGGCGCTTGCACCTCAATGCAATGATCCTGGTTCAAATCCTGTCTCAAGTCTACCAACATTTCCTGTTTCATTTCCTTCTTTCATTTCCTTCCTGCAAAGCTAGATCAGCCCAGAGGTTGTTTCAGGGTTCGACCTGTGCGTTAACCATTGCAGCCCAGAGGTTGTTTCTGGGTTTGATCTGTAAGTTAGCCGCCCCAGAGGGGGTTGCTTCAGGGACGATGAAATTGAAGCTTGTTGTGTTTTAGAGAAGTCGCCCATCTTTCCCTTCTCACTCCTTTCTTTCTCCTTCCTTTTCTCAGCCTAATATCCGTATGTTTCTTCTTCCAGCTGAAGCAGTCAACAACCTATGTGGACTTGGTTTTAGTGGTTACAACGAGAGCGGGCAGCCCACTTGGAACAGCATATTGAATGCTAACATTCTTAGAGTCGAGTTCCCGCTCAACATGAAAATGGTCTTTGATAACTGGAATATATCAACTAGTTTATGGTTGCGAAGGTACGGGCTGATAGCTGACTTGAAGTGCGGTAATTGCTGTTTTTCCGGCCTTTCATCTTGGTTGAACTTAAAAAACGATTTGACATTAGTCTCTTTTGTTATGTCAACCAATGCAAAGACGATGGCCATATCTTTTGCTGAGCGAACAACTAATCGTGCAAAGTATTGTTGATCAAAACCTGCGGCCCTTCACTCTTTGTTTTTAAAATCATTTCTCGAATGGTTTTTAGATAAATCACAGATGAAATATCACTCTGATTAAGAGTTTTGGACTTTTCTGAGACTAAAAATGTATTGGATTCAATTGTCAATAGTTTTCAGGTAAGTGCTTGAACACAGGGCCGACCATGAAAAATCACAACAGACTTTGATTGGTTAGAAAATTTAATGCCACTCAGCTGGAAATAATTGCTTGCATTATCAGTTCCCGCGCAAATAGTTTCCGTTGTTTCCAGTAGTAGAGGTACCTTTTTTACATGACATATTTTTTTGTCTCTTGATAACAGGTGTGTGTACGATCGAATGACCAAACATCGTACTCTGGCGGCGTTCACGCTCTCAGCTGCGTGGCATGGATTTTATGGTGGTTACTACTTGACGTTTACGTGTGGTCAGTTATGTGTGGAGGCAGCAAGAGCGGTAGGTCAATGATTCTCCAGTCAGGGTCAGAATAATGAATACATCAGCGACCTTAATTTAGAGGAGAGGAGAGGAGAGGAGAGGAGAGGAGAGGAGAGGAGAGGAGGTGGAAAATGCTTCCCATTTTAATCAGCCTTTTAAGGACACTCAAAGTAGTTATGCATTTTAAATTGCTTTCAAAATCCAGTTTCGACACGTTTGGAGAGAGAAATTCCAAAAGACTGTCTTCTTGTCACGTGTGTATGACGTCATCACTTGTTTCGTCACCGTCATGATTCTTGGTTACACAACGGTACCGTTTGTTTTATTGGACCCCTGGCAAGGACTTCGCTTTTGGAGGTAAGTGAAAAACTTAACAATCACGGATACCTTTTGGTTACACTTCGCGTATCTCTGTATCTTGTCCTTTGGGCTTCCTTTCCCAAGCGCGACCACAGAGACGAAGAGTACGGAAAATTCGTAGCCATACTGTAGTCATATACCTTAGAGTGGTTTTTGCTATGAGTGGGAAACGTATGTTTCCCACTCATATAAAAAAATATTGTTACATTTTGTCTGACCGAACAACTATGATGATCACGCCTATCTGGTGTCTCTCCCTTTATTTTCAGGTCCATGTATTTCTTTGGACACATTTTTAGCATTATAATTCTATTACTACTCCGAGGTAAAAGGTCCCGCCATAAAAGTAAAAGTTTAGAGACGACCACCACTGCTCAGGAGACCATGCAAAACGGGCTGATGAAATCCTCAATCAGCGAGGAAAAAACGAATTATGAAATAATGGGCAAAGATGCCTCTTGTCTCCAGTAAGTCCGCTATAGACCCCTTGCAGCACGACGGAATAGAGCTCAATTTGGAGGTCAAAACAATAGGTTTCCAATACTCAGGAGATTGAAATTATTTTGTGTTGTCCTTCAAATTGAGCTGCTTTGACGTCACTTGCAAGGGTTCTATTTTGTTTTAATAATTTATTATTATATATTATTATTTTCTATCATTTATCTCACGAGGTAACCCTGTAAGGGTCCAGGCGTTGCGCATCACCATTTTGACCTTAAAACCTCAACCATTGCATTGTTGAGTGACAGAGGTTGAACCCAAGAATAGACCCGGCCCTTGCGACACGCGTGAAAAACGTCTGCGCATGCTCTAAGTCCGTATGCAAATTAGTGAAAAGCGTCTTCGTGCTATTGTAAAAATATTCAAATTTGATTTTCACACTTGCCTGAAGAATAGTCTTTACAAAATGCCAAAACTTAAGATCAGTTCTTGAAACTTAAGGCTAATTCTTTCATATTGTCTTTATTAACACATTATCTTGGTCTCACAAAAGTATACCCACGAAATGTTTTATATACTCGGAGAAAACAAGCATTTATTTTCTCACTAAAACTCTATAATTTCTTGGAAAGCGTGCTGAATGGCACGCATGCGCAAACGTTTTTCTCTAGTGTCGGCCCTTGCACGTTGAACTCCATACTGACGTGCTGCAAGGGGTCTATAGGTCACGTTAAGTGAATGACAAAGAGCTATAATTACCAGGGCTGAGATAAATGACAGAAAAATTACTATAGAAGAAATACAAATAATAAGATATTATTTAAAAAAATCAATATCACGTTAACAGTTAAGTAAATTATGAAGATCGCCAACATGTATGAAATAATTAATATATGAAATTATGATGGCTCCCATTCAGACCTGGATTAATGGTGATCGAAAATTGGATAAGGAATCCTGTTTTTGTAATATTAATGAATAAGAATATAAATGGACGTAAGCCCGGTGTGAGAAAGCGCTAAAACCAATTTGAACAAATAAGCACGAAATCTTTTCTTAACTAGATTGATTTTACTTGGCCCGAAAAAATAAAGTATTTGGGGCCAAGTTAGCCAGTCATGCCTACATTTTTATTCAATTTCTACTTTTATCTAGTTCAATTGTTCATAGTTTTCAGGTTAAAAAGTTTTCAAGAGTTAAAATATTTTGGTATTTGGGTTTTGGTATGTTTTTCTGAATCTTTTTACGTAAGTTTTCGTAATGTCAGCCATGTTGTTAGAACCGAAATGCATGATGGATACTTGTGGCAAAATCTCGCGCCATTAGCTATAAATCCCATAGTGCATTGCACAACAAAATAAGCCACGTTCTTAAGCTATTGGATGATGAGAAAAAGACTTTAAATAGGCTACTTGAAATTAGAATTAGAATATATAAATTATATTAATAGTTTCAAAATTTCAAGGTTTCCAAGAAAAATATTGTGTGATTGAGAATATTTAAAGAAATATTTAAGGGAATAAAAAGTAATAAGAATTCTATTTTTTTTTTTGTGTTTGCATTTTGTTCTTATTCGTAACAAGCCAGTTAAAGGACAAAGTCAAGGGACTTAGTCGACTTTCGATATGACGTCATTTAAATTGTTCAGAGCTATGTACCCATGTATGAACACAGGGAGCCCACAGCCACTGGTAGAATCAGTGATTAAAATATACTCAAAGGTATAGCTGGCAGTATACCCTATAGTATTCCATTTGAGAATTGTTACTAAATTCATCCAGTATCTGACGATGGTTGGCGGATGCTATAATGTTAACTCAACTTCTCGTGATTCTTTTTAATTTAAAGCTATATGTCCAAAAAACATAGTGATTAAAATATAATCTATCATGTGTAAAAGCTCGTGCTCCTGCACGAGCTCAGTGGTGTTTCCGGATTGGTTGAAGTTCGATTCTAAATATATTGTCAGCTCTTTATATTTCCTACCCAAATTTTTTAATACGACGGATACGAACTCTACCACGATACTCGCTCAATATTGCTGTAAATAAACTGAAACTTTCCAGAGACTCAAAGGAAAACACAAGGCACAAGTAAGAACATTTATTGGTATGAATTATTGAAATTTAATTCTTTTCTAAGGATCGCTATATATATTGCCTTATAAGTTCGAAAATATTCAGACTTGAACTTCAACGAATCTGGAAGCGCCGCCGAGCTCGTGCAGAAGCACGAGTATTTAATGGTGTCAATTGTGGTTGACGTAAGTTAATCAGTGTCCTTGGAGCAGGAGCTGTTCAGGGCCACTCGCTGCCACATCGATCGTTCGGTTCGGGCCCTCGCTAGCCTGTCGGTCGGGGCTTGGATCATGCTTAGAGGGCTCTCAGGGGCTTGCGAGAGCTCGTTCTCATGGCAACGGGCAAGTTCACTCCTGTCGCTGTAGATTTGCCAGGGCCGCTGTGTTCGCGTTTGCTTTTCCCCACCCTTCTCTGGTTTGTTTTTGGGTCCCTCGCTCTCCACTGGTCTTAGCGTCAGTTTGATAGGTGTGTTCAGGATGGAACTGGTTCCGCAGTAACAAGCCAAGCACCACGCTCAGTCTATCCCCCCATCCCACAGCGTCAAGGGTAGACTGCTGGTGCCACGCATCTTTGCACCTCTGGCCAAACCTTTTCTTCGATACCGTTTCGCTGTAAGCGTAATAGACATTAACGCATGATAGATTTTATTTTAATCACTGATTATACCAGTAGCTGTGGGCTCCCTGTGGTATGATACAAAATTATTATTACCTAATCACTGCACTTACTGTTAAAATTACAACGCTGTATCATACATGGTGTTTCTACCTGTTCGAAATATTCGAAAAGTTTGGTCAAAAGGTTACCCACTCAGTCACTTTAACAGTAAACGTTGTTCAGTTTGAGGTTTTCCAGCTTAAATAGCGACGTAGAAATGACGTCACTAAAAAATTGAAGTGTCATGAAGCATGCAAAATTGACTTATAAAAGCCAGCTGAGTTGATCGCCTTCCCCGAAAGGAATTATGGGTCACTATATTAGTATTTTTTAAATGCATTTTCCAAGTACACGATGTAGACTTTTCTTGTTGATCAAAATTTCACCATGAGTACGACTAGCGTTTACGATTAATTTAAAGAAGGAAGAACTCGTATTTCATAAATTCTCTTTGCAGAATAATGGGAAATGCTAATCAAAATACGATGTCGAATCCTCAATTCTGATTGGTTGGCCTTGAGTTTAATTTGAAGGTCAACTCAGCTGGAGTAATATCTAAGATAATTCTAGATTTTCAGAAGAGGTTTTTGTTATTTTCTATACATTTACTATGATATTCATTCCTGCCCTTCGACGAAAACTAGATTAGCTTTAAATTAAAGTTTCTCTTTTAGGTATAGGAGCCATGTAACAGCTGTCGTACACTAGTCAAAGCAAGCAGATCGATTATTCGACAAAATTAAGGATTTTTACATGCAGAAAGGGAAAAAAAATTCCTTACTAAATAATGAAAGAAAACAAATAGAATGAATGTGCTGAAGAAGCGTTTAGTTCGAGACAAATCGGGGGAATTCCCTTCAAAATTTTTGCCAGACATAACATTACAATTGGTTAGCAGCAAATGCATTGAAACATAAACTGAATGAAAACCACTGGGTGTTGATGTTCGTGGTTTCTTTATTTGCCAGCAAAATTATTAATTCATCGGTCAAATTTTAAGGCGAAAATAGTGGACTGAAAAACATCGCGATTTCATTCAAGGTGATAAAAAGCATGATGGGCAGTTTAACTGCTCTACGAATTGAGGGTCAAACACAGGGAGCCCGGCTTTCCTTTCCTTTGCCGCATTCAATATTCACTATTCTTTACGTAATTGCTCTTTATGGGTTTCCTGTGTTATTCAAATCAATAACCGTTGGTAACGCGCTCTCTAGTAAGCATGCAGTCGCTTAGCTGCGCCCCTTCTCTGCTTTTGACTGCGTTACATTCAAACAACACAGGCAACCCATAAAGAGCACGTTACCAACGGTTGATTTGAATTTAATCGGCTATCAATTTACTGTCGAGATTTGATTACAGCTTATGTAACCGTAAGTCGATTCCAAGCCACAGGAAAACCATAAAGAGCAATTACGTAACCTGAATATCAGGCTCTCAGGTTAGAATAGCACATATTGAATGCGGCAAAGGAAAGCCCTGTGGGTCAATTGACCTTTTAATATTGAATTCAATTTGAAATATTTACGCAAGCCGAGAAGGGTATTGTGTGACGACGTGACGACCCTAAGAACGGATGCAAAGGAGGCTAAGAAGGGTATGGTTAGAATATTTCTCTTAGAAAAGCCTTGGAATTTTCGTATAAAAATCAGTTGCTCCAATACTGGATAAATTGTACTATGTCACAGTTTTTTTCAGGTTTTTCAAACTGGTTTTACCGCTTCCGTTATTAAGAAGAATAGGCGAAGCCAGACTTTCCTGGAAAGAGTATTTTTGGAACTGCTTAAGTGCAGAAATGGGTTCAGGGTTCTCAGCTTGAGATTATTTTTTATTTTTTTATTTAAACATATTTTTTCTCTAGATCTGTGCTCTCTTCAAGAGCCGATAAACGGCTCATCGAGGAAGATCACACTAAAGACTGGCAGCAGTGAAAATATATTCCAACGGGCAACTCGCAACTACAAAGTTCGCTGAATATTGAGAATCGCAGCTGCAAAGAATGGTATTTCGAATTTCAATAGAACGCACGTGGTATAAAATAATTCGTTTTCCTGTTTTTCTTGGAAATGGCACATGGTATTGTTAACACTGCAAGGTCAGAATGAGAAAAGCATTCCTGAATCAATAGAATCGGACAGGAATGAACCCCATTTTAAATCAGGAAAAACTAGATATTCAGGGAAAGAAATAAACATGAGCTCATTTGATTTCCATGCATTACGTGCTTTTCTACACTCGGTGAAAATGAATTTGTCTTTTTTTTGCGGACGTTGACAGAAAATTTTGCTGAACGAAGGGATTTTATTTCGGGATTCCCCATTATAACAAAACGTACTGTAAGCGGCTTATGAATATTTATCAGATTCATCTATACATATACTTAGGTATTTTGCCAAAGCGTCAGTTCAAACTTTAAGCGAGTCGGAACAAGGCTTCAACAAGCTGTGGTAAGTGAAAGTGCGATTGAGGTCGGGAAATTTTTGCAAAACTACGTTCTATGTTTGCAGACTACTTTAAGCCAGGGCTAGCTTTGCTAATGCTTAGGATTTTGAATTCCATCGACTTTTGTGTCGCACATGGTCTGGGTACCGTCAAGGCCCGTTTACACTAGCAGCTTTGTCGCACGACTTGAGCGGCGATTTTATGGCTATTTCACGGCGATGATCGCAGCTACGTCGCCGCCAATTCAAACATGATCGAAATTTAGTGCAACTCGCTGCGATTTGATAAAATCGCCATTGAAATCGCTGCTCAAGTCGCACGATAAATTTGCTAGTGTAAACGGGTCTTTAAGAACGAGGATTACCCGGCTGCGAAACACGTACTGAGAACACTAGAATCTGAAATAATACTCAATGCTTGCTTGGAAAAACAAATATCTCTGAAAATACTTGCCAGCTAGGCATTATTAGTTCTTTGCAGACTGTGATAAGACTCGTTGTGAAAAGTTGCACGAGTTTCCTCTCACTGTATACCCTGGTTCCAGAGGCGCTTTTATATAAGGCGAACCGTGGCGTGAGACGAGCCGAATGCGAGTCGAATTTATCGAGTTATTTCAAAAACTGGTTTTACAATCACAACATGGCGTCTTTCTGTGTAAGCCAATAGCAATGCGTGTTATATAAGAAATTCATGGTCAAACCTGGTAATGAGTATGCAAACCAATCAGCACCGAGGTTCAAATTTTGTACTTGGAGTCTAGAATTGAAGTGAGATTCCCAACGGATTCCACCAGAGGCGCTTCTCTCTCGCCTTCGGCTCGCCACATAAAAGCGCCTCTGGAACAGGGTACTCACTGTACGGTAGCTAACCAATAACTGTAACTCACGTCAATGCTTTTCCTGTCAAAAACTATTTTTTAGGATTATTATTATTATTATTATTATTATTATTATTATTATTATTATTATTATTATTAGTATGTTCAGATTTAATCTAACTAAAAACAGATTCAAATTAATTCAAAACGTATAAATCGATCGCTCATCGCTTATCGTAAAATTTAAACGGCAGATCAACAACAACAATAATAATAATGATTTATTGCACCCATAAGATTTCTTTTGGTACAAATATTTCATGCTAGAGTATCACAAAGATAGTAGGTATTGGCTTTCAGAAATAACTTAGGTTTTGTTCATTCGCATTAAATTCAGCACTTGTGAATTTCGACGTCTAAACCGAGCCTAAGAAGCTAAAAATTCCTGAAAGCCAGATCACTGCAGATGATGAAGCATTTTTTGGAAAATATTCAATAGCTCAGCGATAAAATATCAAGTCAGCATATTTATTTCTCCAGCTGAGCGGCATGAAATTTAATATCTTATTTCTGTCAAATTATTTGATCTTATACCTTTTTTAATAATTCGTTTTATTTTATATTATCAATATTTCGTTTCGTTTCATACGTTTCGATGCACTACGATCAAAGGTAGCCCAAGCTATAGTTGTGAATATATATAGAGAGAATGTATGGCAGATCAAAACATTTCTTTAAAATAAAATAAATTTCATATTTTATTGTTTCTTTACCGGTATATCAATGTTTTATTGCATGTTCTGTGGTTTTCTGACGGTTTGGTTGCATTTTAAGGCGATTTTAGGAAATTTTATCTCCTCTCTAAAGACTTCTCTCTATATATATTCAGAACCATAGCTTGGGCTACCTGTGGTTAAACAAGATATATAATATAAATGACGTCATGAGGATTCTGAGAATGAAGCGGGGAATCCCCGCTTACATTACCATTCAGCCCGAAAAATTCCCTGTCGTGGGTTTGATCGAGATATTTTAATAGATCGCTGTATTTGAGGTAAGTATCAAGCTTTTTTAAACAGAAATTGTACTTTATTTCATCTTTAACGTGTATAGAATAAAATATATCCATTCTAGTTTGGCCAAGTTTTGAATTTCGTCTGTACGGTCGATTTTTCTAAAGCATTTACCAAGATATTTTCTTCCCTTCTCGTACGTAAACAACAGCCAGACTAATTAATGATTTCTGTTCAAATTCAACCTAGCCCATCTCTAGCACAAAGATTTCGATATTCATTGCTTTAAGGTTTCAAATTTCCATTTTTCCGTGTTCGTCATACTATCATGGCTGAAAATTTTACGAATATATATGCGAAGTCATCGTTCGAGCGAGACTTATGCAATACAGGAAATATAACAAAACGTCTGGACACGAATTGATCATCAGAAATTCATTCCAATACCTTCTAAATCATTTCTGCTTCGTTTGAACGGAATTATAATCAAGCATCGCATGTTTATCGTTTCTTTTTGTCTTTCCTGATTGTATGCTTTAGTCTAAAAAGCTGAAAAACGAAAGTGAAAGTAAAAATAGCACTGATGTCAAACAATTACTGAGGATTAAAAAAAAAGTATTTTTTGAAGATCTAAGCGCTGTCTTAGAAAATACGAATCACAGATGTTGTTACTATTTTCTTGATTAAAAATTCAGTCGCATAAGCAAAAGTATAATTATTTAAACATTGTGCTGAATATGCATAAAAGTAACTAGGTGCGCTTCAGGATCGACAAAAATTCAAAAAAATATTCATTTAATCAAAAAATAATTAATCGCCTTTAAAGCCTTTCTTTAAACTGTTCTATAAAATGATTTAGGTACAGTTCAAATGTAAAAGTTCTCCAGCTCATATAAAGCTATACGCATCATTGAAAACAATGAATAAGAAGGTCTTCTTTGATGTCAATAGGTACTTCGGCTTCTGAGACTATCGACGTTTGAAATGTGCTAAGAAATAGTTTAGAAATCCATAGTTTTACTATGTAGGGAATTTGCAGATCTGGCAAATCTTTTTCTATAGTTTTGAAAAGCAGCCATTATAGTACTAAAAACTGGCTTCTGTATAGAATGAGTTACACGACTGTATAGTTTGAGGTTGGCCCTCTACCTAGCCTGCATTGCAGGCCTATTCGCTCGGGCTTCCGAGTAAAACGAAAGATTCCTTGTTAATGTTATAATTCCTGAGAATTGAACAGAATCAACTCTGATTTCAAATACCCTGTTCAGCAGACATTGTTAGTTTTGGTTTGTAAATTATGCACGGAAGGTATAGAACATTCAGTGGAATTCCACTCAAGAATCGAAAGCATGAACGTGCTCTGTCGTATCTTCGGCAAGTATCTTTACAATCTTAAGTTTCGGATTGTTTACAATTTATTATAATTCTGACGGCGGTACAGACCTTGTGGATTTTGAAAGCATATGTCGCATGTGCAAGAGGGAAATAGAGGGAAATGTCCATAGCTATATAGCTTCCCTGCAGTTTATTCCTGCAGGTGGCAGTAAAAATAAGAAAAGACAAGACAAGAAAAGAATACACCAACATTCCTCCATCCTGTGCCTAGTATTTTGTTATTTATTTCTATGTATTTTTATCTCACAGATTATTCAGTAAATAAATCCTGACCGAATCAGGAGGAATGGAGATAGGTTGTCGTGTTGTCCGTGGCCCAGACTGGGAATGGGGAACACAAGATGGTGGAGAGGGCTGTGTAGGAACAGTAGTTCATGGAGCAAAAAAGGAGGAAGATGATAAAGAAAGTACAGTATGGGTTCAATGGGACACTGGTGCAAAAGCCAACTATAGAGCTGGCTTAGATGGAAAGATGGATTTAAGAATCTATGACAGCAGTGGAACAGGTAAACTAAAATGCTTCTTGAGTTAAGAATGTTTAAATCAAATCCTTACCTACCGATACGATGTGAAAAACTGGTGTTCCCTGCACGTGTTCAAATCCCGAACAATCACCGAACACTTGTCGACACTGTTTGGCTGAAGAAAACAAAGGGATGTGTTACAGCCCCAAAATGGGTCCTGTTCCGAACCAGTCTAAGCTATAACGTATAAACACACAATATACAGTAATAGCCAGAATATACACAGAACGAATACGTCTAGGTTTTAATACTTCTTCGACTAACCACGGGCGCCAGAGTCGCCTCCTCGTTTGGATTAAAACTAACGCTTTATTTTGTTTCCAACGGTCGAATAAATTTGCTATGGTACGGCTGACCTTTAGCAGTGAATAAACATCTAGCTCCGATTTCAATCTCGTGATGTCTGTCTGTTTAATATTAAGAACCGATCGTAGGTCACTCGGAATTAATCGGTAACGTTGTTCATGAGGTCCCGAAGGAGTGAAGAGGAACAGGGTACGAAGCAAGCCTTAATCCTATTGTTTTCAGTCTGCCGAAATCCGTACTAGGTTTACGCCACTGCTGTGGACAGTGATGACAGATATCCAACACCGCCGAACAGCCAAAAAAACAGCAGGAGTCGTCACCTGAAACCACTAATCTGTCAGATCGTTGACAGGAATTTACTAAAGTCCGCAAGAAAATCAACCGTCACAAATTGCAGAACTTCAAAATCAGTATGAAATCATTCAGTACCCAACAAATCTTACTTTCAGTAAATAAACTGACTCGAAGTAGGACAAGAAGCCCAAAGAACAGAGACGGTTGCCCACCTACGAGATCTTGCCGAACTGGGAAATCTGTCATCACTGTCCACAGCAGTGACGTAAACCTAGTGCGCCCGTGGACTAACTACTCGTCTTACATAAACTCTTCCTTATCTCTATGTATCGAGTTACAAGGTTTTGTCATTTCCGGTTGATGACAAATGCACAGAAACATTTTTCCTCCGAATTCTTAAAACTTAAAACTGCGCATTTTTTGTAAAAACGAGCCCGCCATTTTAATAATGTTCCCGCCGGTTTCTCAGTGATGCGCGCAGAATGGTTTTCGCAAATGTAAAACTATCCAATCATCATCATCGTAGTACCCAGATCTCCTCGATTTCATAATGGCAGTGATTATCGCAATTACTGAAATGTACAATAGACATTTTCTAACCAATCACAGTCCGTTGTAATTTTTTTATGGCCGGCCTGTGTTCAAGCGCAAGCATGCACTTTTTTCTACCTGAAAACTCCAAGATTCTTAATCAGAGTGATATCAGTTTCATCTGTGTTTTATCTAAATCACAGGATCACAAGCGCTTAGCTTGACCTCTCGCGACTTCGACATTCGCTATGTTATCTTTTTCTTCTCATTTACTTCGCTCGTGATTCTGTGAGTCTCACAGAGGTCGACTTGGAGCAAGTCTAGTGTTTTCCCTATATTCCATATTAATTCGTAATCATTCTGGGTTTTTCCCCCAGTGTCTAGTGAACGTAAACATACATTTGTTGTGTGTGATGGATGCACTCAGAGTCCTATTCTTGGTATTCGTTGGAAATGCTTGACGTGTGATGACTATGATCTGTGCACTAGCTGTTACATGGCTGATACCCATGACCTTGAATGTGAGTTTGCAAGGATGGATTACAGCAGAGGAAATCGGTAAGTCAATCAGCCGCGCGCTTTTCGTGAATTTGGGGATTCATTCCGCCAGCAAAAAATATGCCTAAACCCATATACGATAGAGCTGAAAGATTAAAATGTATAACAGTTAATCATGGATATTTACTCTAGTGTTCCTGTTGGTAAACGCGAAGGGGCGACAAAAATCCAAGCAAAAGGTATTTTTTGTGGTGCAAAAGTAGAACGAGGACCTGACTGGCGTTGGGGAGCACAAGATGGCGGTCCTGGAGGAAAGGGGACCGTGATAGAAACAAGAAGCTGGAAGAATGGAGCAAAAAACAGTGTAACAGTCAAATGGGATAGAAGTAACAAGCAGAATGTTTATAGGCTTGGCTTTAATGGGAAGGTAATATTGTCGCTTCTTTCCTTTCCTTTCCTTTCCTTTCCATTCCATTCTTCTGGGGTTTTTTCCTTTCATTTTTCCTTTTTTCTTATAGTAACTGTCTTTTTATAATCAATCTGCTCAGATCGATATACTATCAACCACACCAGAAACCGGAGGCTTCTACTACAGGGATCATCTACCAGGACTACAAGTACGAGTCAAGAAGACGGTCAGCGGCTTAACCACTGAAGACAAAGTCAAGGTTAGCGTCACAAAAGAACAGCTGAAGGAGTTAGCTCAAGGACACGGAGGATGGAATGAAGATATGGAAACGGTAAAGCAACTCTGATTAGTGAAAAAGAAAGTTCAATCGGTCATTTACTGGCAACTTGAATGAATTTTATACCAAGTATATTCTAGATTGTAAGACTTCGAACGGAAAACCATATAGTTTGGAAGAGCGTCAAAATATTTTCAAATATCAACGGTAAAGTAAAGAATGCACGTTGGAATGAAACGTGCTTTGAAATGGAAAAAATTACGCTAAAGCCCAAATGATGTATTGTTTTAACCAGTGGCGTAGAAAGAGGGTCTAGTGTCCACCCCTAAACTTCACTGTAAATGGTTAAATGTTTCGCTTATATTGTCGGTGTTCCTGTGGTTTGCCGAGCAATTTTGCCATAAAAGGCACGCGCTCGTCGTTTCCGCCTTGAGACTCTCACTACGCTTCTGTATGGTAAGAAATGTATGTCATGGTCGCGTTATAGCTCGTCTTATTAAAATATATCACAAAAAAGACTAAAAAGAAAAAAAAGATTACAATTGTATACATGAATAATTCCAAGCAATTGCTTACTTTTTTTTGTGAACTTTTCCAGTGCATTCCGAAGATCGGTGTTGTTCATGGTTTCACCAAGTCTGGTGACGTCATTGTAGATTATGATGGTGTAAAATGGCGGTTCGTCCCACAAGCACTCACCAAGGTAACCGTAAAGCTAAATGACTTGTTTAGCCTTATGGTTATTTCAGTTAGCATGTAGTAAATTAAGTTCTTTAATTAATTTATGTTAATAACTTTGTACAAAAATAGTACTAAATAGCTAGATCATTGTCATTGTCATAATCTGAGAGAAAGAGAGAAAAGATATTGTTTTCCATGTTCTTTCGAGAAGCTATTATTTTCAGCTTGTGATGATACCTTTTTATATTTTAGATCCGTCATTTTAGAGCTGGTGATAAAGTGTTGGTGAGTGAAGACATGGCCATGGTGGAGAAACTGCAAGACGGACACGGTGGATGGAACGCAAGAATGAAAACGGTACAGGATGGGATGGATTAGGATGGGTAGGATGAATGGACAGACAGATGAAAGCAAGGAATAGGAGAGATGGATAGGAGGATAGATAGATGGATGGATGGATAGATGGATGGATGAAGCAATGATATGTGATGGCATATTGATCAATGGACAGACGGACTGACAGTTGGATGGGATGAATGGATGGAATGGGGTAGATGGATGACATGGGATGGATAGATTGTATGGGATAGATGCATGGATACATTACTTTGGGATCGGTGAATGGATGGGGTAAATTGATAAATGAATTCAATTTATAAACGGAATGGGATAATAGGATAAATGGATGTTATCAAAAAGTGAGATGTATGGATCAGTGGATCGTAGACGTAACGTACTGCAAACTGTTTTTAATTACCATAATATCACCAGAGCACACATTCTCTTTTCCAGATGTTGGGCAAGATAGGCACGGTAAAGAAAGTCGACGCCGACAATGACGTGGTCATAAAAGTGGATGACGACATGTGGATGGTGAACGCCGACATCTTGACTCTACACGAAGCAGCTGAAAAGAAAGAAGGAGAAGACAGTGATGACGATGATGATGATAATCCCTTAGCTACAATGCTCAAGGCGCACGCACTCCAGAAACGTTAGTACCAAATAGGTTTGAAAGTTGTTTAGTTAGGCATGCAGGCTGATGGAAGGGCAATAGTTCAACTAAACAACCTTTAAACTGTCTTGCTTTATTGTGTTCCAGTGTTGACAGATGCATTCTCGGAGATGTTTACTGGCAACGACAAGAAACAGAAAGAAGACGATGAAGGCTTGGCTCTCGTGCAAGCTGCAGCTCACGGACACGTGTCACGCGTCACACAAGCACTCGAGGCACGCCCTGAACTGGTAAGCTCCATATCTTATACGAAGACAAAAGACATTTTGACCTGTCATGAATGTTTATGACGCGTTTCTGGGTCTAATGATACCAACTAATTGGCGTACTTTTTTTAAAGGTGAATTATGTGTCATCAATGCTTGAGAAGACCTGTCTGCACATGGCATGCCACAGCGGCTATTGTGACATCATCAAGCTACTACTGGAGAAGAATGCTGATACTTCAATCAAGGTACGAAGAATCTGCAACATATCTAAATTTAAAAAAAAGAATCCTTCCTTAGAGGCATTTCCATTTCCGTGACCGTGCCGTGTCCACGTGCCTCCCTCCCCCTCCCCAGGATCTGCACTCAGGCTTTTTTGTCTTCAGCTGATGCTCTGCATACATATCATTGATTGAGATAGATTGAAATGACCTGTTTTTTTGTCAATCTTCATTTCAGGATGGACAAGGATACACCGCTACCCACCATGCAGCTTATGGGTATGGAATTCGTGATAAGGCGAAACTTTCAACTCGAACTCGTATACACCTAAGTCCTAAATCCAACTAAGTTTTCATGTCATTCACCCGGCGCGCCGTGCGACATATTTGCCTTAGGATTACTAAGTGTCTTTACAAGACAAGTTTCAGCTATAGTTTTCACAGTGTAGCATGTTTACTTTTTGAGACTTTCTTGGCATAAAAGTATAAATAGCATATTTTTGCCTTTTTTTAGAGACAAAAGCGGTGAAGCAATGAAATTAATGCTTGCTCACGGTGTGGACCCGAACATCGCAAACAACAAAGCCAAATGCACACCATTACATCTGGCCGTTAAAGAATCGAATGACAATGCTGTCAGGGTACTGGTGCAGAATGATTCTTGTGATGTGAATATGCAGGTAAGCTAGTCAAATAGTCAAGCCATCTTTCAGTATGATCTAGTACATCACACGTACCCTAAGATTACTTGTTAGAGTGATTGAGCATCAGGACGCAAACGTCAAATACGACGCCGCGAGCGCATTTTTTCGTGCATTTTTTCCCGCGCCGTCCTCAACGAGGTTTACGTCCTCAACAGGACGCCATTTGCAGCGTTTTCACGTTCTTTGGAGGACGTTAACCACGTTGAGGATGGCGCGCACACGAAAAAAAACATGCACTCACGCCGTCGTCCTCGACGTTCGCGTGTTGATACTAAATCACTCTGTTGATTATAAGGGACGAAGGGAATTAAGAATGTATGTATGTATTATAGGACGCGGGTGGAGATACGCCTTTGCACGACGCCATATCAAAACGAAACAACAACATCGTTGACTTGATCTTGGGCGCACCAAAAATAAACCTAACATTGTCTAACAAGAGTGGATTCAACGTTCTGCACTTGGCAGCGTACAAAGGCAATTCACAGTAAGTACATTTGATAGCATCTTCAAACCAACTGAGTTGACTTTCAGAACAAACTCAAGGTCAACCAGTCAGAATTGAGGATTCCACATCGTATTTTGATTAGCATTTCCTTTTTTCTGCCAAGAGAATTTATGAAATACGATTTCTTCCTTCTTTAAATTGATTGTAAACGCTAGTCGAACTCATGACGAAATTATATTTCAATCAACAAGAAAAGTCTAGTCATTGTATACTCGGAAAATACTTGAAAAATGCTAACACTAGTGACCCATAATTCCTTTCGTGGAAGGCGATCAACTCAGCTGCAAGGTTGTGTTCAAATCATTGAGCGAAAACTACAGTGTTTTTTTTTCTTCTATCAATAGTGCTGCAAGAAAATTACTTGCCCTGTCTCCAGAGTTGGTGAATGTCCCTAAAGAAGATGGCTTCACGTCTTTGCACTTGGCCGCCGTCAATGATCACTGTGAGGTTGCTGAAGTCATCCTGGAAGTGGTGAGTCCTGTCTGTCTGTCCAGCAGTCTAGTTCCTGTCCTTTTCTGATAAAAGTAATATATGGGCGATCAGTGTCATGGGCATTCATAATTACGGGCCGCACAGATCAGACACGATTGAAAGCGCCTCTCTTTAACCCCGCGAAATCAAATACTGATATAAATTCATGTTTTTGTTTTGTTAAAACTTTTAAGATGTGTAGATTTGACATAGAAAATACATGGTAAAACTTAATGAAAGGAGGACAAATAAGTTACGCGCAGAAGAAGGGTGACTCGCTCCAATATGAAGCTTTTCTTGCGCTCACCTTCGTTCAGAGAGTTAGCAATAATCCCGATTATTTAGCGAGTGTGACTTGGCGCAAGTCTAATTGATGACACGACGATAGAACATTTACTGAGAGAAAGATAACCAATTAAACATTTACGTTTTCTAGAGTGACTGTAAAGTCGATTGTCGCACGAAAAACAACCAAACACCGCTGATGTTGGCTGCCCACGAAGGATACCTGAAGATGATCAAGATCCTCGAGCAGCACGGGGCGGACATTAACGCAGCGGACGAGGATGGTGATACACCTCTTCACGTCTCGCTTATGCGCGAGAAATTCTTCTCTGCAGGAATGGGCTCGGTAATGATAACATACATAGATGTCAAGTAATGTTTCTGCGACCTAGACAACTCAGTTCTAGACGTCGTCTGGGAATTGTGGCTTCCGTCAATCAAAAGATAACTAGCTCAAAGTGCTGTCAATAGACCTCTTTGCCTTGGGCTTAAAGTATTTCTTTTTAGACTACCTGTCATTCCCTAGAGTATAATTTCTTTGTTTAACGGTTGCGCATCACAAGACACATGAATAGACCCCTTGCACGTGACGTCAAAGCAGCTCAATTAGGAGGACAAAACAAAAGAACTTCAATCTCTTGAGAATTGGAAATCGATTGTTTTGTCCTCCAAATTGAGCTGCATTCCGAAGTGCTGCAAGGGGTCTATGTGGATACAACTCGGCAAACAAAGCATCATAAGAGAATGGCTCGTGGTCTGAAATAGGAAAACATTACGCCCAAGCTAAAGAGGTCTACTTGATAGATGGAAGACCAAACACCAGTAAATGTACCGCATCTAGGGCTGTGTGGGTCGTAGAAAAATGGAAAGACCTTAAGTAACCATGGTAACAGTGATGACAGATATCACGTGTTCCTATTGTTTATTATCAACTGTAATGATTGGTGTTTACCGTGTTTCAGCTGCTTGGTCTCCTTGGTCACAACAGTGGTTCGTACACAGAGATCTCACGGTACTTGATATCGCGTGGTGCTAATGTGCGTCAACTTAATCAGGCTGGAAAATCTCCCATGGAATACGGTGAAGGCACCAAAGTTGAACCAGACCTCAAGAAAGCCTTTGAAGAAACCAAGTAAGTGTCGATCAGTAGTTGAGTACCTATCCCTGGATATCTAACAGGGCTACTTCATGTCATATCAAAACACTTGCGCATTCAGATCAGCTCAAGATTTTCAAAGTAGCAGGAATATTATAGCTCATTTATTCAACAAAGGTTGGTTCGGAAAACGGTCAAAAATGACAGTGTTCAAACTTATGGAATGAGGGCCTCGATAATAAGACCCTGGAAAACGGTAATTTTTTGGGATGGATCCGCGCCTGCAAAAGGTGAGGGATTGGTACCAATCTCATCTCGGAAATGTCGTGAATCCTCGAGGTATATATTGAAATTAAAGCAGGCTAGAAATCTGCAGCTGAAATCATTCCTGCAGTTACTGTAATAAGATGCTATACGTGATGCTATGCTATACCTTCTTTTCTTTAAACCTAGTTTTATTTTTAATTAAACAAAAGAAGGTGAGAAATTTGGGATAAAATCGCATGCGCACTGAAACGATTCTTAAGCTTTAGCTTATACTAAAGATTTCAAAAAAAAAATGTTTGAGATAAACATTGCCATACCTAGTCCTATTATCATGATGATGTTACTAGACGTCACATCAAGGGTTCTTCCGCGGTGTATTCCCGCGAAAAACGTTTCTAGTTTATTAGATTACTAGAGCTGAGGTTCTTGTCTTGACATCTTTGTTAATGTCAGACGTCATAAGTGATGAATGCAAATCTTTGGATGACTTCATGTAACATGTCTTTGTTTTCTGCTTTCCCCAGACTAAAAGAAGAGAAAAAGTTAGCTGATAGTGGAAAAATGAACATAGTTAACAACTTTGCGACCAAAAAAGTAAGTCAATACACCTATTTATACCTTGGGTGCAATGGTTTTCCATTTCAGGCCACGTGTCATTCCATTGAGTATCCCTTCTTTGTTTAAATTCCTAAACGAGTGACACGTGGTCTGAAATAGGAAAACATTGCACCCAAGATAAAGAAGTTTTATTGAAATAGAAACAATAATAAATTCCAAATCAGTTTAATACTTTGTCATACATTCAATCTAACCTTGTCATCATTTGCAGGAAGATGATACTGCTCAGGCCAGTGAAGCAAAGGAGTTAGATCAAGAGATCAGTGAAAACCAAGCGGTCACTCGTTCAATAGACGAGTTTAAAAATGAACAGACACAGAAAGCTGAAAACGTGAAAACCGATGATAAAGGGGAATTGAAAGGAAATCAGCAAGAAGCGGGAGCCGCGGCCTTGGACGAGGAAGAAGAATTTCAGAACGGCACAAAGAAATCAAAGAGAACTTGTTTGATTTGCGTCGATGCTGAAGCAGACGTCGTATTCAAGCCATGTGGACATACTGTCCTGTGTAAAGGTATTGGAACATTGTCTGTATATCGGTATGCGCGAATGCTGTCATGCAACTATTCACCAGTTATAGGGTTAGGTATACGTTACTCTCTTACCCCATGAATTTGCGTAGCCAGGTAGACATTACCACAAACGAACTTTGAAATGGCTTTTCCAATGTTATTGAAATGCGCATCCCATTTAAATACCAAGGTAGATACGTGTCAGGTATGCATGGACATCGAAATGGCTTCCTTGTTTTTGCGCATTCCATCTACAGTAGATACTTACAAGGCATGCCTTTAAAACACTGAAATGACTTGCCCATTTTCCTGCGCATCTCATCTATGGACTTCCTACGAGTATGGCATGCCTGCTTGATCTCTTATTAGCTCTATTACTGCAATTTTCATAAATATGCGAACTTTGTAATTGCGAGTTGCTCGCTGGAATTTGGTTTTTCACTGCCGCTAATCATAAATATAAAAGGTACCGACTGATTATTTTTGATTGATGGAAGCGATAAACCAAATTTCAGCGTGCAGCTCGCAGCTACCGAGTTCGCATGTTTATGAAAATAGCAGTAATATCTAATCAAAACTGAGCGCCGCATCGGTAACGGAAACACCTAAAGTTTGTTCCACTTACCACAATATTCATCTCCACATTCTTACACATCTCAATCTAATTTAAAGGGTGTTCCGTCCGAGCCAGACGCTGTCCAGAATGCAAGGGACTGGTGACCAATAAGACAACTGAAGGTAAGTCAACAACTACAATCAAGAAAGAGGATAATATCGAAAGTAGACTTCATTCGTCTTGGTGTAATGTTTTCCCATTTCCGACCTAGTCATTCCTTAGAGTATCATTTCTTTGTTCAACGGTTGCGCTTGAGAAGACACACCAATATGGATACAACGCAAACAAAGAATCATACTCTCTAAGGAATGACACGCGTGGTCTACACTGAATGGGTAAACATTGCATCAAGACCAATTACGTCTACTCCCTTTCACTTGCCAAAGTCATTCGTAAATTCATAGTTCAACGACGATTTCATATCTAGATTCAAATATTTTCGTTTCAGATGGAAAAACACTTCCTCCGAAGATCGAAAAAGAAAACGAAAACACAGACGCAAAAGAAAAGTTGGAAACAACAGAGAAAAAGCTGAAGAAACTCGAAGAGATGGTAACTTGCTGTGTATGCCTGGAAAGGAAGAAAAACATTATCTTTTCTTGCGGTCATGGCGCGTGTCAGATCTGCGCTGAACATCTTGGTGCGTGCGCAATCTGCAAGAAAGAAATCGAAAAGAAAATAGCCATATTCTAAACAAGATGCTGGCTTTATCCCTGGGGTGGGCTCCCTGTGCACCCCTAAAAAACACAAGCTAAGGGTACCATGCTGGTTCCCTGCTGTTTTCCTGCAAGGACAGTCCTATAAAGGTTTTGCACCACCAAGTGACGGAAGCCATGTTGAACAATACAATCGTTTTACATGAGTAAGAATTCAATTCCCGAGAGGGAAGGGATTTTATTGTTCTGCCATCTAAACACAGGCAGCCCAAGCTGTATTATGGCCACCGGCACGTGATGGTGCAAAACCTCTATTCTTTCTTCACGACAGAAGTAAGACTCTGCAGACATTAGTTGATCATTTCTATGGCGCTTCGTGCTTCAAGATGGCTTATCACATTAGGACCTGCGTAACAATAGTACATTATGAGAGTACAAACACTAAAAGCGTGCAATAAATATCAATATTTAGCAATAAATAGCACTGATTAAACATACAAAACAATCGAATTTGGAAAATTTAGCACTACTTGATTTAGGTTG
Organism: Anthopleura sola; assembly: GCA_023349425.1. NCBI lineage: Eukaryota > Metazoa > Cnidaria > Anthozoa > Actiniaria > Actiniidae > Anthopleura > Anthopleura sola. The sequence continues at coordinate 7,941,281 of JALHLI010000008.1, forward strand.
CACACGCTTTTAGTGTTTGTACTCTACGATCAGCACATAACATTGTCCAGTTGTGGACAGCATTGCATCCTTTTAAAGGAAATGATAAGTTTGCAGAATCTTATTTCTACCCTCTCCCCCTCCGTCCCCCTCTCTCTACCCTCCCTCCCACCTTCCCTCCCTCCCTCCCTCCCACCCAATATCTGTATATCAAGATGGTACCAGGACTGCTAGCAGAGAATCATGTTGGATAATGACGAAAAAAAAAAAAAAAAAAAAACCCGGCAATTCCATGTTGATTACTTGTAACATTTCAATAAACCCTTCTAGCTTAGACACAGTATCATCCCACTGTTAACCCATGTTTTCATTCTATTTAGTAGATGCATTTTCATCCACAATATTTTCAACAGAATATTTTCACCTATGAAATCATAAGCATGGTTACAAAATAGTTGAGTGATAATTCTGCTTTTACACTAAGATTAGTAAGAGGGTGTTCTGACTTAAAAGGAAATGATAAGTTTGTAGAATCTTGCAGAATCAAACACAATCTTGTGGAAGATCTTCAGCGGGTTGCGGCGTGGTGCTGCAAAAATCAGCTATTAATCAATCAATCCAAAAAAGACCAGGTTCCTACGCGTCAGCTGCTACGAAGGCTGCCTGAGGAAATAACTCTATCATTCTTAGGAGAAGAGGTTACACCAGTCTCTGACGCAAAGGACCTTGGGGTAATTTTGGACAGTAATCTGACGTATGATTACCATGTAATTAAACTGACATCATCGTGCATGGCCAAACTTTGTCAAATAAGTAGGGTTAAAGATAGTTTTGATTACGATACTCATCGTGCATGGCCAAACTTTGTCAAGCCCTGTGGGGAATACTGAATAAAGTATGTATGTATGTATTTCTATCCGCCTCTCTCTACCCTCCTAAACTCTGCATATCACGGTAGAAAAGTAAAATAATAAAGCAAAATAGTGACAGGAATATGGTGCAGAATTGTTCAGTTTTTGGTTACAATTCTGAAAATTGGTACAACGATAGAAGACCACGTGCTGACTATTATGTGATGTAGCGCCAAGCCAAAAATTATTACTTCCAGTTTTACAGCAGTGGAATTAATACTCTTAAAGTTCACCTAATGCATACAAGACGTGATTTTTTTTGTGATTTGAAAGCCCTTGTAAAATAACTAAGAATGGCGTTTACTATTCTTTGATATCTCTTATTATTGCCGAGGTATTCAATATAGAATCCTTAAAATGTTGTAGTAATGCAGGAATGTAGTAAAAGGTCAAACGTATCAAACAGAGAATAATAGGGAACTTAAACAACTCGAAATCTAGGACGGGGACGTGAGACCCGAGGTTTCAGAACTGAATTCAATGATAGAAGAAGATCTGGAAATAGGTGTTACTTCTTGATCTCAAGACGTGAGCGACGTGCAATTGCTGAACATTGCATTCTGGCGAGAACGATATCGTCAATTGCTGAGTTGATGGCCTTCCCCTAAAGGAATTATGGGTCACTATTTACGTTAGCATTTTTCGAGAATTTTCTGAGTACACAATGTAGACTTTTCTTGTTGATTGAAATATAGTTCCGCCATGAGTTCGACTAGCGTTTACCATTAATTTAAAGAAGGAAGAACTCGTATTTCATAAATACTCTTGGCAGAATAATGGGAGATGTTTGTTCTCAAGGTCAACTCAGCTTGATTGTTTGCTTTAGTGCGTCTAGTTTTGAGGGGAAACCCCCTCCATACATTGAAGTTGATACATGTATCTACAGCTTTAATTTTTAATCATAAAAATTGAGTCGAACGCCAGCTTTACTTACAAAGATTACGACGTTTTTCAAAATAATGCCCTTACGAAGCGCGTCTAGTTTAGAGGGGAAACCCCCTCCATACATTGAAGTTGATACATGCATCTACAGCTTTAATTTTTAATCATGACAATTGAGTCGAACGCCAGCTTTACTTCGACGTTTTTCAAAATAAAGCCCTTACGAAGCGCGTCTAGTTTAGAGGGGAAACCCCCTCCACACAATAAAGTTGATATATGCTTCCACAGCAATATATAATCATGGAATTGGAGTTCGTACGCCAGCTTTACTTTTTCAATAGCGCAGGTGATTTTTTTGAATTTGGCTGGGTGAAAAAATTACAAAATAATAATAATAATAATAATAATAATAATAATAATAATAATAATAATAATAATAATAATAATAATGAGAATTAACAGTGGAATCCACAGTGACTCTTACTCCACTGTATTCCAATTGGAATTTAGAAGTTATTTTTTGAGGAGGGAGGAAAAACCGGAGAACCCGGAAAAACCCTCGAAGCACAGGAGAGAACCAACAAACAACTCTACTCACATACAACACCGAGCCCAGCTCGAACTCGCTCTCACCGCTATGCCACACTTGTCGAACTGGGTTATTTGCTTTAAAGACATACAGGTTATGTCAGCGGTCATTATTCTTCCCGTATTTCTTGGAAATACCACATTATTACCGACGAATTGTTTTCCAACCTAATTCCATGGTCAATGGCCGGCTAGCGGGGGATTCCCCCTGATTCGGGAATAAATAAGGCATTAGTCCATGACAAAGAAACTACATTTCTTGGAACTGAGCCAAACTGTTCACGGCAAACTTTCAAATTTCAATACTCTGACTTGTGGTAAGTAGATGTATTCTTTAGCTCAAAATTTTCAACTTTCAAGCAATAATCTTAAATATTTCTGACCGAAAATTTTAGAAGACAGCATCAGAATTCGAATAAACTAGAGACAGAAACAGAAACGCTAAAAATTGAATATGGCTAACTGGATTTTACTTAAATTATGATGCAATTGAGTGCTTTCTCTCTCATATCTCCCAACAGATATTATATTTTAAACTTAGTATAGATATAGTTGAAATCTATATATTTCGATTACTGATCTAGGCATACAGTTGTATTTGATAGCAGTTCTACGATTTCTTCCTTCTTGAAGTCTTTAACTTAATTCCGTCTTCACATTAGATATCAGCAAACATATAATCTCAGCTATGTTGATGAATAGTCTACTGGTTTCGAATCAGTGACAAAAATCTATACAATATTTTAGTTTATTAAAACGAGTTGGGGCAAGAAGAAGAAATATGATCCAATATTAACAATATATAAGTGCATGTTTTTTTGTTTCTGTTTGTGTGAATGTGAAAGCGAAAGTGAAAGTTTTGTCTCGACATGACATAAGATTCAAATTCACTATTCAAAGTAGGGACTTTGGACAAGAATGCTTTTAGTACTAGAATTGCAAATTAATATTATTATAACTTTATAGGGCATTGTGGCGCATTTTGCGGGCTAAAATACGAAAATCAGCGGGCTAAAATAGATTTTAGCCCGCTGCCATCAGCCAATAAGACGTGATGTCGTATTTTTCAAAATATGTAGTCGTTTATTCCTTTTGTAAATGCCCTAAAAAGTTATAATAATAGTAATAGAGGCGATGTTCGAGGGCATAAATATGTTTTTGGCCCTTCTCAGTGCTCATTTTAACCCTCGCTTCGCTCGGGCTAAAATGAGCCTGAGTCGGGCCAAAAACACATTTATGCCCTCGAACATCGCCTCTATTGTTATAATAATAGAAAGAAAAAATACTAAAAAGAAGCGATCAAAATTTTTAAAAATCGCATCTCGAAATGACTACATTAATAAGAGCTGAATGCAAACAAGTGCATCAAACGGTAGAAGGCAGAAAAAGAAATAATTTCGGTGAAAAAAACTGAAAAGATAAAAATTGACAAATTCAAGTCAATGACAAAGAAAAGTAGCGATCCCGAAGAAAATTGCAGTTGATTTGCGATAATAGCTGAGCTCTAAAGCTTCAGGGAAAACAAGTTGAGCGATAAAATTGTCTATCTTCTGCATTATATTTACTTAGTTTGATTTTTCGTCAGTCTTTATTTCTTAGAGATATCTGCTGATGATGTCATTGGGTTGTCGAGTTGTCCGTGGCCCAGACTGGGAATGGGGAACACAAGATGGCGGAGAAGGCTGTGTAGGAACAGTAGTGCAAGGAGCACAAAATGAGGAAGATGATAAAGAAAGTACAGTATGGGTTCGATGGGACACTGGTGCAAAAGCCATGAACTATAGAGCTGGCTTAGATGGAAAGATGGATTTAAGAATCTATGACAGCAGTGGAACAGAAAAAACAGGTATGACGAGTTAAACTTATCCTTTTATTATCCATGGCGACACTACATACGATCATGTATTCTTAATGATAGTAGTTGATGTTCCAGCGAAAGTTTAAGCGGAAGAGTGAATCATTCTTACTGCCTGCACCTCATTCTTCTCGATCCTCATAGAGATCAGAATGCTGTCGTAGCTGGAAGTTTACGAATCTCGTTTACGGCAAACGTAAAACGTCAGCTAACCAGTGAAAATTTCTTTAAAATTAGTCAAGAAGAAACGCAAAAGTCTCGAAGTCGTAGATAAACAAACGAATATTTCTCTTCGGTAAGAAGGTTTACAAACGGTAAAGTTAACTACAGGAAAACGATAAATTGTCAAGTTTGCAGTTTGCGGGAAGGAAAAACAGGAATCTTATTCTCTCTATTAAATGTAACGTAACCTAAGAGTTCGGATTCATTAAACATACAAAGCATCCAGAGAAAGTATTAAGAAAGCATCATTCTTTTACTCAGTCGTGGTTTACGTAAAGATAATAGCCAGCATGTAGTATTGCTAGTTTATATTATATAAACACACAAGGCTTTACCGGATGTAAACATAAAGTAATGAGGAATAAAGTCTAGTTTGCTTTACTTTCCAGTGAAGTTCGAAGGACGTAACTATTCATGTGATGGATGTGCCCAGATTCCTGTCACTGGTTTGCTATGGCTCTGCATGAAGTGCAATGATTATGGGTTATGCACAAGCTGTTACATGGCAGATACCCATAACTTGGATTGCCCTTTCAAAAGAATTGACACGACAGGAGAAAGGTAAATAATCACGTTGGCAAATGTACTGGAAAAACAGGCAGGTTATCTTGTTATTGTAATTCTTGAGGCGCAAGTGACGGCATGATAGTCGCCATGTTGGTTTCTTTTATTACCGCGAACATGTCTTTTGTTCTCTAACTTGTCAAATATTTAATAATAATAATAATAATAATAATAATAATAATAATCAACTTTATTTAACGAGGGTAGACACCTGACAGTATGTCAACTGATTAATAAGTGGCCCTCCTGAAGGGGCTGAGATGCGCGCCAACTTTTTCCAAGAGAATAATAAAAAGAGATATTTTCTAGTCGGTGCCAAAACAAAGGAAGCTGATGAGACTACCAAGAAAAAAGAAGATGCTTTGGACGTTTACTTGGTGGTCCGTCCCGGCTGTAATGTAACAACGATCTGAGAAGAACTGAAATATTTTGCGATCGTACACAAATATAGCGACACTGACGCTTGCAAACGATCTAACGAGTTAACTAATCTAATCTTAACTAATCTCACGAGTTTTTTTTCTATATTTTCGGTTAGTGTTCCCGTTGGTAAGCGCGAAGGGGCGACAAAAATCCAAGCAAAAGGTAGAGCACAAGATGGCGGTCCTGGAGGAAAGGGGACCGTGGTAGATACAAGAAGCTGGAAGAATGGAGCAAAGAACAGTGTAAGAGTCAAATGGGACAAAAGTAACAAGCAGAATGTGTATGGGCGTGACTTTGATGGGAAAGTAATATTTATGGTTTTTTTGACCTCTCATTTGTTAGACGTCCTTCCTTCGTTTGTCAGTCGTTTGCTAATGCGTTCGTTCGCTCGTTGACACGAGTGAAAAACGTCTGCGCATGCTCTAAGTTCGTATGCAAATTAGTCGAAAGCGTCTTCGTGCTTTCAGTTCTTGAAACTTAAGGCTAATTCTTTCATATTGCCTTTATTAACACATTATCTTGGTCTCACAAAAGTATACCCACGAAATTTTTTGTATACTCGGAGAAAACAAGCATTTATTTTCTCACTAAAACTCTATAATTTCTTGGAAAGCGTGCTGAATGGCACGCATGCGCAAACGTTTTTCTCTAGTGTCTCGCTCGTTCGTACGTTCGATCGTTCGCTCGTTCGTTAATTCGTTTGCTCGTCCATTCGTTCGTTCATACGTTCATTCGATTGTTCGTTCATATGTTCGTTTGTTCGTTCATTCGATTGTTCATTCATATGTTCGTTCGTTCGTTCATTCGATTGTTCATTCATATGTTCGTTCGTTCGTTCATTCGATTGTTTATTCATATGTTCGTTCGTTCGTTCATTCGATTGTTTATTCATAAGTTCGTTCGTTCGTTCATTCGATTGTTCATTCATATGTTCGTTCGTTCGTTCATTCGATTGTTTATTCATATATTCGTTCGTTCGTTCATTCGATTGTTTATTCATAAGTTCGTTCGTTCGTTCATTCGATTGTTTATTCATATGTTCGTTTGTTCGTTCATTCGATTGTTTATTCATATGTTTGTTCGTTCATTCGATTGTTTATTCATATGTTCGTTCGTTCGTTCATTTGATTGTTCATTCATATGTTCGTTCGTTCGTTCATTCGATTGTTTATTCATATGTTCGTTCGTTCGTTCATTCGATTGTTCATTCATATGTTCGTTCGTTCGTTCATTCGATTGTTTATTCATATGTTCGTTCGTTCGTTCATTCGATTGTTCATTCACATGTTCGTTCGTTCGTTCGGTTCGTTCGTTCATTCATATGTTCGTTCGTTCGTTCATTCGATTGTTTATTCATATGTTCGTTCGTTCATTCATTCGATTGTTCATTCATATGTTCGTTCGTTCGTTCATTCGATTGTTCATTCATATGTTCGTTCGTTCGTTCATTCGATTGTTCATTCATATGTTCGTTCGTTCGTTCGTTCATTCGATTGTTCATTCATAAGTTCGTTCGTTCGTTCGTTCGTTTGTTCGTTCGTTCGTTTTGTTCTATTCTTTCCTATCACTTATCGAATCCATTTCGAACAAACTCAAGACAGTGAAGATAAGAATGCTCAAAGTGCACAGATCATCGTTCCAGTCCTGTGTTGCTTATAATAGAGGCTTTACAATTGAATCTGGTCTAATATGATTTACATGAGAACAAATTCAGTTTCCCAGGGGGGAAGACTTTATTGTTCCTGCCTCCTGTCATGGCTGCCATCACGTGATGGTGCAAAGCCTCTATAACTGTCTTTTTATAATCAATCTGCTCAGATCGATATACTATCAACCACACCAGAAACCGGAGGCTTCTACTACAGGGATCATCTACCAGGACTACAAGTACGAGTCAAGAAGATTAACGTTACAAAGGAACAGTTGAAGGAGTTAGCTGAAGGACATGGAGGATGGAATGAAGATATGGAAAAGGTAAAATCACCTCTGATTACATCTCGGTTATGTACTGGCAGCCATGTTGGAATCTGTTTTCCCTTAGAACTTGGATTTTACATCAAGTATATTGTATTTTAAATCTTAACCTCTGGTCTGATCTAAGTCAGGGCACGGCTAAATCACAGGTCGAATTGGAGCTAATTTAGTGTTATGGAATCTCTTTGAAGGACGTACAATTGGTCCAGAGCTTCATGCCCTGGCTCGTCTTATCAAATATACATATCGCAAATCGATAAAAATATAGATATATAATTCTTAGCAATACTTACAGTTCTGTTGAACCTTTCCAGTGCATTCCGAAGATCGGTGTTGTTCATTGTTTCACCAAGTCTGGTGACGTCATTGTAGATTATGATGGTGTAAAATGGCGGTTCTTCCCACAAGCACTCACCAAAGTAACCTGAGAGGAAGAGAGAAAATATATTATTTTCCATTTGAATGAAAGAATGAAAACGGTACAGGATGGGATGGATTAGGATGGGTAGGATGAATGGACAGATAGGTGAAAGCAAGGAATAGGAGAGATGGCTAGTTAGATAGATAGATAGATAGATGCATGACTATGATGGTTGGACGGACGGACGGACGGACGGACGGACGGACGGACGGACGGACGGACGGACGGACGGACGGACGGACGGACGGACGGACGGACGGACGGACGGACGGACGGACGGACGGACGGACGGACGGACGGACGGACGGACGGACGGACGGACGGACGGACGGACGGACGGACGGACGGACGGACGGACGGATGGATTGATGGATGGATGGATGGATGGATGGACAGACGGACGGATGGATGGATGAATAATGGACGGACGGACGGACGGATGGATTGATGGGTGGATGTTATCGATATGTGAGATGGATGAGTCAATGGATCGTAGATGGCGGAACTAAAAAAACACAAATCAAATCACCAACCTTTGTTTTGGTTCCCCATATCACCAGAGTATACTTTCTTTTTTCCAGGTGTTGGGCAAGATAGGCACGGTCGAGAAAGTCGACGCCGACAATGATGTGATCATAAAAGTGGATGACGAAAAGTGGATGGTGAACCCCGACATCTTGACTCTACACGAAGCAACTGAAGAGAAAGAAGGAGAAGACAGTGATGACGATGATGACGATGATGACGATGATAACAATGATGACGATGATGATGATGACGATGATGACAATGATGACGATGATGACGTTGATGACGATGACGATGATGACGATGATGACGATGATGACGATGATGATGATGACGATGATGACGATGATGATGATAATCCCTTAGTTACAATCCTCAAGGCGCACGTACTCCATAAACGTTAGTATCAAACAATATTTATTGCAAAAAAAATATGCTAATGATGAATAGACCTCTTGCTTGTGATGTCAAAGCAGCTCAAAACAAAAGAATATCAATCTCGTGAGGATCGGAAACTATTGTTTTGTGCGGCTCCGAATTGAACTGCATTACGAAGTGCTGCAAGGGGTCTATACTCTTTTAAACATGATAAAGCCTGTTCACATGTAAGAATGCTTCATAGGTTGCGTTCATCCCTCCTCATGAATATAAAGGGGGGCAAGAGATAATTTATCAAAGTGTACCTTGACTTAGACTTGCCTTGCTTTATTGTGTCAGTGTTGACAGATGCATTATCGGGGACGTTTACTGGCGACGAAAAGAAACAGAAAGAAGACGATGAAGGCTTGGCTCTCGTGCAAGCTGCGTCTAACGGACACATTTCACGCGTCACCCAAGCACTCGATGCTCGTCCTGAATTGGTAGGGACAATACTACCTTATATCAAGACAAAAAAACCTGTCATGAATATGTTTATGTCGCATTTCTTGGTCTAATTAAATAAAAAGGGGAGCTAAAACAAACCAAATCTGCATTTATTTGGGGACGCGCTCGCGAAGACTTCCTAAAGAAGCAAAATTGAAAGTACCACAAATTATAACTATCAAACCAACGGAACTACTTTTCTTTCATTCACCAAAGGTTTTCGAAATTTGTTTAGATTCCATTCGTGTATAGAGCTTATTACGAGCTTTTTTTTTCAACCCATAAAATCTACGTATAAACATATCATTTAAACGAGCTCCACAGGAATTATAGTACGATTATGACTCTTTTTAAAAGGTGCTGAAGAAAAAGAAAAAGATACGGACTGCTTCTCGACACTTCTCGAGTGTTCTGATAATCCCTAGTACTTTAAAACTTTACACAGCACACGAATGACGAAATAGAAAGTGCGCGCGTGTGCTGTATGCTCTCATAAGGCACGCGCTCCCAAACAATCGAACACAAGAATTATAACAGTGATTTAATAATTCTCAATAAGAGGATCGGAATCCTACGATTTGCCATTGCGAAAAAATAACATTTTGGTGGACGTCAAAGTTTTCAAGGTCATGCAGGTGCTTATGGAAACGCCTTGATTAACGTCCACCATACCTACTTCGTCGCGACAATAAGTTACAATATCGACTAAGCGGCGTACCTCTGATTATTTTCCAGGTGAATTATGTGTCATCAACGCTTGAGAAGACCTGTCTGCACATGGCATGCCACAGCGGCTACTGTGACATCATCAAGCTACTACTGGAGAAGAACGCTGATACTTCAATCAAGGTACGAAGAATCTGCAACATATCTACATTTAAAAAAAGAATCCTTTCTTAGAGACATGTTTGGAAAGGGATGTAGAGGGGAACAACCAGCCATTTTGTAGGACAGGAACGATGGAATGTTTTGTACCAATGCATTGTTAACGTGACCGTGCCGTGTCCACGTGCCTCTCTCCCCCTCCCCAGGATCTGCACTCAGGCTTTTTTGTCTTCAGCTGATGCTCTGCATACATATCATTGATTGAGATACATTAAAATGACCTGTTTTTTGTCAATCTTCATTTCAGGATGGACAAGGATACACCGCTACCCACCATGCAGCTTATGGGTATGGAATTCGTGATAAGGCGAAACTTTCAACTCGAACTCGCATCCACCTCTGTGTCCAATATGATGGACGATTGAGAGATACTAGGAAGAGTAGCATAATAACGAGGCATCCGAGGCCACATCTACAATCTTTCCAGTGTTGTCTTATAATTATAGCGCAAAACTGTTGTATTCCTGTGAAGGAAAGAAGGACCAAAAAAGCGTATACTTTGCAAAGATGTCATATTGTTGCTTTGCATTTGGCCCTTGATGTCTCATTTTCATGTCACTCACCGTGCGCGCCGTGGGACATATTTGCCTTATTAAGAGGATTATTAAGTGTCTTTATAAGACAAGTTGTTTCAGCTATAGTTTTCACTTTGTAGCATGTTTACGTTTTGAGACTTTCTTGGCATAAAAGTATAAATAGCATATTTTTGCCTTTTTTAGAGACAAAAGCGGTGAAGCAATGAAATTAATGCTTGCGCACGGTGTGGACCCGAACATCACAAACAACGAAGCCAAATGCACACCATTACATCTGGCCGTTCAACAATCGAATGACAATGCTGTCAGGGTACTGGTGCATACTGATTCTTGTGATGTGAACATGCAGGTAAGCTAATCAAATAGTCAAGCCATCTTTCAGTATGATCTAGTACATCTAGTAAATCACATGTACCCATGTATGATCTAGTACATCTAGTAAATCACATGTACCCATGTATGATCTAGTAAATCACATGTACCCATGTATGATCTAGTAAATCACATGTACCCATGTATGATCTAGTAAATCAAATGTACCCATGTATGATGTAGTACATCTAGTAAATCACATGTACCCATGTATGATCTAGTACATCACATGTACCCATGTATGATCTAGTACATCTAGTAAATCACATGTACCCATGTATGATCTAGTACATCTAGTAAATCACATGTACCCATGTATGATCTAGTACATCTAGTAAATCACATGTACCCATGTATGATCTAGTACATCTAGTAAATCACATGTACCCATGTATGATCTAGTAAATCACATGTACCCATGTATGATCTAGTAAATCACATGTACCCATGTATGATCTAGTACATCTAGTAAATCACATGTAAACATGTATGATCTAGTAAATCACATGTACCCATGTATGATCTAGTAAATCACATGTACCCATGTATGATCTAGTACATCTAGTAAATCACGTGTACCCATGTATGATCTAGTACATCTAGTAAATCACATGTACCCATGTATGATCTAGTAAATCACATGTACCCATGTATGATGTAGTAAATCACATGTACCCATGTATGATCTAGTACATCTAGTAAATCACATGTAAACATGTATGATCTAGTAAATCACATGTACCCATGTATGATGTAGTAAATCACATGTACCCATGTATGATCTAGTAAATCACATGTAAACATGTATGATCTAGTAAATCACGTGTACTATAAGATTACTTGTTAGAGTGATTTAGCATCAGGACGCGAACGTCAAAGACAACGGCGCAAGCGCATTTTTTTCGTCGTCCTCAACGAGGTTTACGTCTTCAAAAGACGCCATTAATTTGCAGCGTTCTCACGTTCTTTGGAGGACGTTTACCACGTTGAAGACGGCGCGCGCACGAAAAAAATGCGCTTGCGCCGTCGTCTTTGACGATCGCGTCCTGATGCTAAATCACTCTGTTGATTATAGGACGCGGTTGGAGATACGCCCTTGCACGACGCCATATCAAAACGAAACAACAACATCGTTGACTTGATCTTGGGCGAGCCAAAAATAAACCTAACATTGTTTAACAAAGAAGGATTGAACGTTCTGCACTTGGCAGCGTACAAAGGCAATTCACAGTAAGTACATTTGATAGCATTGAACTTCAAAGAGTGTGTTAAAATCAATGAGCGCAAAACTACAATGTTTTTTTTTTCGATCAATAGTGCTGCAAGAAAAATACTTGCCCTGTCTCCAGAGTTGGTGAATGTCCCTAAAGAAGATGGCTTCACGTCTTTGCACTTGGCCGCCGTTAAGGGTCACTGTGAGGTTGCTGAAGTCATCCTAGCACAGGTGAGTCCTGTCTGTCTGTCCAGCATACTATGGGCGATCAGTGTCATGGGCATTCATAATTACGGGCTACACAGATCAGACATGAAGGAAAGTGCCTATTTTTAACCCCTGAAATAGTTGGTACTAGAACTGAACTAATATAGATTAGTAGATTCTACTTAAATTGCTTTCTTTTGTGTCAATTTGACTATTAAAGGCCCATTTACACTCTGCGATTATCGGCCCGATTATTCGTCTGCAGAATATCGGGAAGCAAATTTGTGCGTGTACTCTAGTGCACCGATTCAAGCCCGATTCAATTGAAAAATCGGGCTGACATAAGAAAATCTGTGACAGTGATAAAGATTTTGTGGGCCGATTCATTTTTTTTTTTCGAATCGGTCTTTAATTGGACTCGCCGACGATTTACTACACTATAAATCGCATCGTGTATTTTCCGCTTAACAAGATAGTTTTGTTTCACGGGTCAGGTATAAAATCACTCTATTTGTATTACCTATTAGAAATCTAGGACTGATACAAATTCACATTTTTGTTTTGCTAAAACTTTGAAGATCTGGTAGATTGAAACTGAAATGAAAATTAAAACTGAATGAAAGGAGGACAAATAAGTTACCCGCAGAAGAAGGGTGACTCGCTCCAATATGAAGCTTTTCTTGCGCTCATTTTCGGTCAGAGTTAGCAAAAATCCCGATTAGTTAGAGTGTGACTTGGCGCAAGTATAATTAATGACACGACCATAGAATATTCACTGAGAGAAAGATAACCAATTAAACATTAATTTTACGTTTTCTAGAGTGACTGTAAAGTCGATTGTCGCACGAAAAAAAAAAACCAAACACCGCTGATGTTGGCCGCCCAAGAAAGATACCTGAAGATGATCAAGATCCTCGAGCAGCATGGGGCGGACATTAACGCAGCGGACGAGGATGGGGATACGCCTCTTCACGTCTCGCTTATGTGCGAGAAATTGTTCTCTGCAGGAATGGGCTCGGTAATGATAACATGCATAGATGTCAAGTAATGTTTCTGCGACCTAGACAACTCAGTTCTAGACGTCGTCTGGGCTTCCGTCAATCAAAAGATAACTAGCTCAAAGCGCTGTCAATAGACCTCATTGCCTTGGGCTTAAAGTATTTCTTTTCAGATCGACTACCTGTCATTTCCTAGAGTATCATTTCTTTGTTTAACGGTTGCGCATCACAAGACACATGAATAGACCCCTTGCACGTGACGTCAAAGCAGCTCAATTTGGAGGACAAAACAAATGAACTTCAATCTCTTGAATTGGAAATCGATTGTTTTGTCCTCCAAATTGAGCTGCATTCCGAAGTGCTGCAAGGCAAACAAAAAATCATATTCTCAAGAGAATGGCACGTATTCTGATATGAGAAACAATACGCCCAAACTAAAGAGGTCTATTTGATGGATGGAAGACCAATCACGAGTAAATGTACTGCATCTAAAGCTGTGTGGGTCGTAGAAACATGAAAAGACCTTAAGTAACCATGGTAACAGTGATGACAGAGATATCACGTGTTTCTATTGTTTATTATCAACTGTACTGATTGGTTGACTTACCGTGTTTCAGCTGCTTGGTCTCCCTGGTCAGAACAGTGGTTCGTACACAGAGATCTCACGATACTTGATATCGCGTGGTGCTAATGTGCGTCAACTTAATCAGGCTGGAAAGTCTCCCATGGAATACGGTGAAGGCACCAAAGTTGAACCAGACCTCAAGAAAGCCTTTGAAGAAACCAAGTAAGTGTCGATCAGTAGTTGATCACCTATCCCTGGATATCGATCAGGGCTACTTGATGTCATATCAAAACACTCGAGCATCCAGATCAGCTCTAGATTTTCAAAGTAGCAGGAATATTATAGCTCATTTATTCAACAAAGGTTGGTTCGGATAACGGTCAAAAATGTTCAAACTTATGGAATGAGGGCCTCGATAATAAGACCCTGGAAAACGGTAATTTTTTGGGATGGATTCGCGCCTGCAAAAGGTGAGGGATTGGTACCAATCTCATCTCGGAAATGTCGTGAATCCTCGAGGTATATAATGAAATTAAAGCAGGCTAGAAATCTGCAGCTGAAATCATTCCTGCAGTTACTGTAATAAGATGCTATACGTATAAGATGGTTCAAAGTTTAAGAATCATTATCAGTGCGCATGCGATTTTATCCCAAATTTCTCACCTTCTTTTGCTTAAACCTTTTATTTTTAATTAAACAAAAGAAGGTGAGAAATTCGGGATAAAATCGCATGCCCACTGAAACAATTCTTATTAAACTTTGAACTGGCTTATACTAAAGATTTAAAGAAAAATGTTTGAAATAGACATTGCCATACCTAGTCCTATTATCATGATGATGTTACTAGAAATCATTTCGAGGGTTCTTCCGCGGTTTATTCCCGCGAAAAACGTTTCTAGTTTGCTAGATTACTAGAGCTGAGGTTCTTGTCTTGACATCTGTTTGTTGATGTCAGACGTCATAAGTGATGAATGCAAATCTTTGGATGACTGCATGTAACATGTCTTTGTTTTCTGCTTTCCCCAGACTAAAAGAAGAGAAAAAGTTAACTGACAGTGGGAAAATGAACATAGTTAACAACTTTGCGACCAAAAAAGTAAGTCAATACACCTATTTATGTCTTGGCTGCAATGATTTTCCATTTCAGACCACGCGCCGTCATTCCCTAGAGTATCATTTTTTTGTTTTATGATTGTGCATGAGAAGACACATGAATACGATACAACTCAAAGTATCTTATTCCTAAAAGAATGACACGTGGTCTGAAATAGGAAAAGATTGCACCCAAGATAAAGAAGTTCTATTGAAATAGAAACAATAATAAATTCCAGATCAATGTTTAACACTTTGTCATTCAAACTAACCTTGTCCTCATTTGCAGGAAGACGATACTGCTCAGGCCAGTGAAGCAAAGGAGTTAGATCAAGAGATCAGTGAAAACCAAGCGGCCACTCGTTCAATAGATGAGGCTAAAAATGCACAGACACCTGAAGCTGAAAACGTGAAAACCGACGAGGAAGGGGCATCGATAGAAAAACAGAAAGAAGCGGGCGCCGCCGCGGACTTGGACGAGGAAGAAGAATTTCAGAACGTCATAAAGAAATCAAAGAGGACTTGTTTGATCTGTGTCGATGCTGAAGCAGACGTCGTATTCAAGCCATGTGGACACACTATCCTGTGTAAAGGTATTGGAACATTGCCTGTATATCGGTATGCGCGAATGCTGTCACGCAACTATTCACCAGTTATAGGGTTAGGTATACGTTACTCTTACCCCATGATTTTGCGTAGCCAGGTAGACATTACCACAAACGAACTTTGAAATGGCTTTTCCAATGTTATTGAAATGCGCATTCCATTAAAATACCAAGGTAGGTACGTGTCAGGTATGCATTAACATCGAAATGGCTTCCCGTGTTTTTACGCATCCTATTTAAAGAACAAGGTAGGTAGTGTCAGGTACGCATTGACATTGAAATGGCTTCCTTGTTTTTGCGCATTCCATCTACAGTAGATACTTACAAGGCATGCCTTTAAAACACTGAAATGACTTGCCCATTTTCTTGCGCATCTCATCTATGGACTTCCTACGAGTACGGCATGCCTGCTTGATCTCTTATTAGCTCTATTACTGCAATTTTCATAAATATGCGAACTTTGTAATTGCGAGTTGCTCGCTGGAATTTGGTTTTTCACTTCTGCCAATCATAAATATAAAAGGTACCGACTGATTATTTTTGATTGATGGAAGCAATAAACCAAATTTCAGCGTGCAGCTCGCAGCTACCGAGTTCGCATGTTTATGAAAATAGCAGTAATATCTAATCAAAACTGAGCGCCGCATCGGTAACGGAAACACCTAAAGTTTGTTCCACTTACCACAATATTCATCTCCACATTCTTACACATCTCAATCTTTTTTACAGGGTGTTCCGTCAGAGCCAGACGCTGTCCAGAATGCAAGGAACTGGTGACCAATAAGACAACTGAAGGTAAGTCAACAACTACAATTAAGAAAGAGGATAACATCTAAAGTAGACTTCATTCGTCTTGGTGTAATGTTTTCCCATTTCAGACCTAGTCGTTCCTTAGAGTATCATTTCTTTGTTTAACGGTTGCGCAAGAGAAGACACATGTCTGGATACAACTCAAACAAAGAATCATACTCTCTAAGGAATGACACGCGTGGTCTACACTGAATGGGTAAACATTGCACCAAGACCAATTACGTTTACTCCCTTTCACTTGCCAAAGTCATTCGTAAATTCATGGCTCAATTACGATTTCATATCTAGATTCAAATATTTTCGTTTCAGATGGAAAAACACTTCCTCCGAAGATCGCAAAAGAAAACGAAAACACAGACGCAAAAGAAAAGTTGGAAACAACAGAGAAAAAGCTGAAGAAACTCGAAGAGATGGTAACTTGTTGTGTATGCCTGGAAAGGAAGAAAAACATTATCTTTTCTTGCGGTCATGGCGCGTGTCAGATCTGCGCTGAACATCTTGATGCGTGCACAATCTGCAAGAAAGAAATCGAAAACAAAATAGCCATATTCTAAGCAAGTTGCTGGCTTTATCCCTGGGGTGGGCTCCCTGTGCACCCCTAAAAAAACACAAGCTAAAGGTACCATGCTGGTTCCCTGCTGTTTCCCTGCAAGGACAGTCCTATAGAGGTTTTGCACCATCACGTGACGGCAGCCATGTTGCATGGCAGGAACAATACAATCGTTTTACACGAGTAAGAATTCAATTCCCGAGAGGAAAGGGATTTTATTGTTCTGCCATCTAACCACAGGCAGCCCAAGCTGTATTATGGGCACCGGCACGTGATGGTGCAAAACCTCTATTTTTTCTTCATTTTTTCTTCACGACAGAAGTAAGACTCTGCAGACATTAGTTGATCATTTTTATGGCGCTTCGTGCTTCAAGATCGCTTATTACATTAGGACCTGCGTAACAATAGTACATTATGAGAGTACAAACACTAAAAGCGTGCAAGAAATATCAATATTTAGCAATAAATAGCACTGATTAAACATACAAAACAATAAAATTTGGAAAATTTAGCACTACTTGATTTAGGTTGCACACGCTTTTAGTGTTTGTACTCTACGATCAGCACATAACATTGTCCCGTTGTGGACAGCATTGCATCCTTTTAAAGGAAATGATAAGTTTGCAGAATCTTATTTCTACCCTCTCCCCCTCCGTCCCCTCTCTCTACCCTCCCTCCCACCTTCCCTCCCTCCTTCTCACCTTCTCTCCCTCCCTCCCACCCAATATCTGTATATCAAGATGGAACCAGGACTGCTAGCAGAGAATCATGTTGGATAATGACGAAAAAAAAAAAAAAAAAAAAAAAACAACCGGCAATTCCATGTTGATTACTTGTAACATTTCAATAAACCCTTCTAGCTTAGACACAGTATCATCCCACTGTTAACCCATGTTTTCATTCTATTTAGTAGATGCATTTTTATCCACAATATTTTCAACAGAATATTTTCACCTATGAAATCATAAGCATGGTTACAAAATAGTTGAGTGATAATTCTGCTTTTACACTAAGATTAGTAAGAGGGTGTTCTGACTTTAAAGGAAATGATAAGTTTGTAGAATCTTACAGAAGCAAACACAATCTTGTGGAAGATCTTCAGCGGGTTGCGGCGTGGTGCTGCAAAAAATCAGCTATTAATCAATCAATCCAAAAAAGACCAGGTTCCTACGCGTCAGCTGCTACGAAGGCTGCCTGAGGAAATAACTCTATCATTCTTAGGAGAAGAGGTTACACCAGTCTCTGACGCAAAGGACCTTGGGGTAACTTTGGACAGTAATCTGACGTATGATTACCATATAAGTAAACTGACATCATCGTCCATGGTCTAACTTTGTCAAATAAGTAGGGTTAAAGATAGTTTTGCTGATTACGATACTCATGGTGCATGGTCAAACTTTGTCAAATAAGTAGGGTTAAAGATAGTTTTGATTACGATACTCATCGTGCATGGCCAAACTTTGTCAAGCCCTATGGGGAATACTGAATAAAGTATGTATGTATGTATTTCCATCCGCCTCTCTCTACCCTCCTAAACTCTGCATATCACGGTAGAAAAGTAAAATAATAAAGCAAAATAGTACTGAAAGGAATATGGTGCAGAATTGTTCAGTTTTTGGTTACAATTCTGAAAATTGGCACAACGATAGAAGGCCCCGTGCTGACTATTATGTGATGTAGCGCCAAGCCAAAAATTATTACTTCCAGTTTTACAGCAGTGGAATTAATACTCTTAAAGTTCACCTAATGCATACAAGACGTGATTTTTTTTTTGTGATTTGAAAGCCCATGTAAAATAACTAAGAATGGCGTTTACTATTCTTTGATATCTCTTATTATTGCCGAGGTATTCAATATAGAATCCTTAAAATGTTGTAGTAATGCAGGAATGTAGTAAAAGGTCAAACGTATCAAACAGAGAATAATAGGGAACTTAAACAACTCGAAATCTAGGACGGGGACGTGAGACCCGAGGTTTCAGAACTGAATTTAATGATAGTTGAAGATCTGGAAATGGGTGTTACTTTTTGATCTCAAGACGTGAACGACGTGCAATTGCTGAACATTGCATTCTGGCGAGAACGATATCGTCAATTGCTGAGTTGATGGCCTTCCCCTACAGAAATTATGGGTCACTATTTACGTTAGCATTTTTCGAGAATTTTCTGAGTACACAATGTAGACTTTTCTTGTTGATTGAAATATAATTCCGCCATGAGTTCGACTATATAGCGCTTACGATTAATTTAAAGAAGGAAGAACTCGCATTTCATAATAACGGGAAATGCTAATCAAAATACGATGTTGAGTCCACAATTCTGATTGGTTGACCTCAAGGTCACCTCAGCTGGATTGTTTAGTTTCGTGCGTCTAGTTTTGAGGGGAAACCCCCTCCACACAATAAAGTTGATATATGCTTCCACAGCAATATTTAATCATGGAATTGGAGTTCGTATGCCAGCTTTACTTTTTCAATAACGCAGGTGATTTTTTTGAATTTGGTTGGGTGAAAAAATTACAAACAAAATCGCCTTTTGTGAGGGGGTCGCGCAAAATGAATCTCATTTGAATGTCATGCTTTGGATCAAACTGGTGAGCAAAATCAAAGAATGAGAAGTATTTTTATCAAAAAAACACTTACATCAGTGCATGAAGACGCACAAAGTCAACAGATAGCAGCTCACACGGTAGAGTGGAGAGGAACGGATCAGGAAGGAGGAGGAGAAACAGCTAAAAAAGCCGGACAGAGAAACTGTGCAAAAATATAGGGAGAAGGGAGAACCAGTATGAAAAATAGAGAGGGAGAATATTTAAATGAATTACCCTCTCCGTTCTTGGTAAAATTACTCTCCATCAATTAAATTGCTATGTTTGGTTTGTGTTACTGAGATATGAACGCGTTCTATTTTTCCTTTTAGCAAGGTACTTGAAATCAAGCAGCTCGGTATAACGTAGTTCAAAAGAGGATCGATCGAGGGCTTACTTGTTAGTGGTATGAGCAACAGAAGTCTTAAATATTTTCTTTCAGTATGGCAAATGAAAATATTTCTGGAAAACACTAGTATGCATGCCAAGAGGTTGAGTTAGGGGTTTTATGACAAAATTCAGCTAAAAAAAATCTCGTAGAATTCCCTCGTCAGCCAATGAATTTTCCTGTAATATCACCTGCGCGAACTGGATCATTTGTTTCAAAAACATGCAGGTTATGTCAGGTTATTCCTAATGTTTTTCTTCCCCATTTTCTTGGAAAAGATATACATTTTTTACCAAGGTTAATGAAAAACCGGTAAGGGGATTCCCCTGATGCGATTGACAAAGCATATTATATTGGCCCATGATTACCGAAGCGATTCTATTTCTTCGAACTAGCCAAACTGTTCACACCAAACTTTCAAATTTCAATACTGACTTGTGGTAAGTAGATGTATTCTTTAGCTCAACATTTTCAACTTTCAAGCAATAATCTTAAATATTTCTGACCGAAAATTTTAGAAGACAGCATCAGAATTCGAATAAACTAGAAACAGAAACAGAACGCTTAAATATGGCTAACTGGATTTTACTTAAATTATCATGCAATTGAGTGCTTTCTCTCTCATATCTCCCAACAGATATTATATTTTAAACTTAGTATATATATAGTTGAAATCTATATATTTCGATTACTGATCTAGACACACAGTTGTATTTGATAGCAGTTCTACGATTTCTTCCTTCTTGAAGTCTTTAACTTCCGTCTTCACATCAGCAAACATATACAATCTTAGCTATGTTGATGAATAGTGTGCTGGTTTCGATTCAGTGACAAAAACCCATACAATGTTTGAGTTTAGTAAAACGAGTTGGGACAAGCAGAAGAAATATGATCCAATATTAACAATATATAAGTGCATGTTTTTGTTTCTGTTTGTGTGAATGTGAAAGCGAAAGCGAAAGTGAAAGTCTTGTCTCGAGATGACATAAGGTTCAAATTCACTATCTAAAGTAGGGACTTTGGACAAGAATCCTTTTAGTACTAGAATTGCAAATTAATAACTGAATGGAGAGAAAAAATACTAAAAAGAAGCGATCGAAATTTTTAAAAATTGCATCTCGAAATGACTATTAATAAGAGCTGAATGTAAACAAGTGTATCAAATGGTAGAAGGCAGAAAAAGAAATAGTTTCGGGGAAAAAACTGAAAGGATAAGAATTACTGCAATCAGTTGTAAGACAAAGAAAAGTAGCGATCCCGAAGAAAATTGCAGTTGATTTGCGATAATAGCTGAACTCTAAAGCTTCAGGGATTTGATAGAATGATTATCGACTGAAAAGAAGTTGAGCGATAAAATTTTCTAGCTTCTGCATTATATGTACTTAGTTCAGTTCATTTTTCTTTAAGAGTTCTTTGAGACATCTGCTGATGATGTTATTGGGTTGTCGAGTTGTCCGTGGCCCAGACTGGGAATGGGGAACACAAGATGGTGGAGAGGGCTGTGTAGGGACAGTAGTTCATGGAGCAAAAAAGGAGGAAGATGATAAAGAAAGTACAGTATGGGTGCAATGGGACACTGGTGCAAAAGCCAACTATAGAGCTGGCTTAGATGGAAAGATGGATTTAAGAATCTATGACAGCAGTGGAACAGAAAAAACAGGTATGACTAGTTAAACTTATCCTTTTATTATCCATGGCGAGACTCAAATATTTAAAAAGACTACAGCGGAAGAGCGAATCATTCTTACTGCCTGCACCCCATTCTTCTCGATCCTCATAGAGATCGGAATGCTATCGTAGCTGGAAGATTACGAATCTCGTTTACGACAAACGTGAAACGTCAGTTTACCAGTGAAAAGTTCTTTAAAATTAGTAAAAAGGAATTTCAAAAATCTCCAAGTCGTAGATAAAGAAAAGAATATTTCTCTTCGGTAAGAAAGTTTGCAAAACGTAAAGTGAAATACAGGAAAACGAAGAAAACTTGGTCACGTTTGCAGTTTGCGGGAAGGAAAAACAGGAATCTTAAGAGTTCGGATTCATTAAATATACAAAGCATCCAGAGTATTAAGAAAGCATTATTCTTTTACTCAGTCGTGGTTCACGTAAAGTTAAAAAACTCATGAATATTTAATGAGGAAAACACAATAGAAATCATTGTCCGTGGAGGAGGTTTTATATCTGATAAAACATCCTCTTCATTTGCATAAACTTTAACTCGGATTTTCTCTGGTAAACTTGGTTCATTCGTCAAAAATTCAGTAGAAAATGCGAAGATACACCTCAAGGTTTTTTAAGCTGTTCAATAAACTCGCAGATCGTGTTTTATCGGGCTTAAAACCACTCGGCTTCGCCTCGTGTTTTAAATCCCGATAAAACACTCCTGCTCGTTTATTAAACAGTACATAATAGCCAGCATGTAGTATTACTAGTTTATATTATATAAATACACGAGGACTTACCGGACGTAAACATAAAGTAATGAGTAATAAAGCCTAGTTTGCTTTACTTTCCAGTGAAGGTCCCCTTCATATGTGATGGATGTGCCCAGAGTCCCGTCACTGGTTTGCTATGGCTCTGCATGAAGTGCAATGATTATGGGTTATGCACAAGTTGTTACATGGCAGATACCCATAACTTGGATTGCCCTTTCAAAAGAATTGACATGACAGGAGAAAGGTAAATAATCACGTTGGCAAATGTACTAGAAAAACAGGCAGGTTACTGGGATGTGCGCCAACTTTTTCCAAGAGAATAATAAAAAGAGATATTTTCTAGTCGGTGCCAAAACAAAGGAAGCTGATGAGACTATCATGAAAAAAAAAGATGCTTTGGACGTTTACTTGGTGGTCCGTCCCGGCTGTAATGTAACAACGATCTGAGAAGAACTGAAATATTTTGCGATCGTACACAAAAATAACGACACTGACGCTTGCAAACGATTTAACGATCTCACGAGTTTTTTTCTATATTTTCGGTTAGTGTCCCCGTTGGTAAGCGCGAAGGAGCAACAAAAGTTCAAGCGAAAGGTACTTTCAGTCGTGCACGAGTACAACGAGGACCTGACTGGCGTTGGGGAGCACAAGATGGCGGTCCTGGAGGAATTGGGACCGTGGTAGATACAAAAAGCTGGAAGAATGGAACAAAAAACGGTGTAACTGTCAAATGGGACAGAAGTAACAAAGAGAATGTGTATAGGCGTGGCTTTAATGGCAAGGTAATATCTATGTTTCTTTTGACCTCTCATTTGTTACACGTTCTTCCTTCGTTTGTACGTCGTTTGCTAATACGTTTAGTTCGTTTGCTCGTTAGTTATTTCGTTTGCTCGTTAGCTATTTCGTTTGCTCGTTCATTCGTTTGCTCGTTCATTCGTTTGTTCGTTAGATCGTTCGTTCATTCGTTCGTTCGTTCGTTCGTTCGTTCGTTCGTTCGTTCGTTCGTTCGTTCGTTCGTTCGTTCGTTCGTTCGTTCGTTCGTTCGTTCGTTCGTTCGTTCGTTCGTTCGTTCGTTCGTTCGTTCGTTCGTTCGTTCGTTCGTTCGTTCGTTCGTTCGTTCGTTCGTTCGTTCGTTCGTTCGTTCGTTCGTTCGTTCGTTCGTTCGTTCGTTCGTTCTGTTCTTTCCTATCACTTATCGAATCCATTTCTAACAAACTCAAGACAATGAAGATAAGAATGCTCAAAGTGCACAAATCATCCTTCCAGTCCTGTGTTCCTCATAATAACTGTCTTTTTATAATCAATCTGCTCAGATCGATATACTATCAACTACACCAGAAACCGGAGGCTTCTACTACAGGGATCATCTACCAGGACTACAAGTACGAGTCAAGAAGACGGTCAGCGGCTTCACCACTGAAGACAAAGTCAAGATTAACGTTTCAAAGGAACAGTTGAAGGAGTTAGCTGAAGGACATGGAGGATGGAATGAAGATATGGAAAAGGTAAAGCAACTTTGATTAGTGAAAAAGAAAGTTCAATCGGTCATTTACTGGCAGTCATGTTGGAATCTGTTTTCCCGGAGAAATTGGATTTTACATCAAGTATATTGTATTTTAAATCTTAACCTCTGGTCTGATCTAAGTCAGGGCACGGCTAAATCACAGGTCGAATTGGAGCTAATTTAGTGTTATGGAATCTCTATGAAGGACGTACAATTTGTCCAGAGCTTCATGCCCTGGTGGCGTATGGATACGAACATGGAGTAATTGTCAGCTCGTCTTATCAATACATATCGCAAATCAATAATATTATACATAAATAATTCTTAGTAATACTTACAGTTCTGTTGAACTTTTCCAGTGCATTCCGAAGACCGGTGTTGTTCATGGTTTCACCAAGTCTGGTGACATCATTGTAGATTATGATGGTGTAAAATGGCGGTTCGTCCCACAAGCACTCACCAAGGTAACCTGAGAGAAAGAGAGAAAAGATATTATTTTCCATGTTCTTTGGAGAAGCTTATATTTTCAGCTTGTACGTGGTGATAATTTTTTTTTATATTTTAGATCCGTCATTTTAGTGCTGGAGATAAAGTGTTGGTGAGTGAAGACATGAACATGGTGGAGAAACTGCAAGAAGGACACGGTGGATGGAACCCAAGAATGAAAACGGTACAGGATGGGATGGATTAGGATGGGTAGGATGAATGGACAGATAGATGAAAGCAAGGAATAGGAGAGATGGCTAGTTAGATAGATAGATGCATGACTATGATGGCTGGATGGCTGGATGGACGGACGGACGGACGGACGGACGGACGGACGGACGGACGGACGGACGGACGGACGGATCGTAGATGGCGGAACTGGATCGTAGATGGCGGAAATAACAAACACAAATTTCAAATGACCAACCTTTGCTTTGGTTCCCCATATCACCAGAGTATACTTTCTATTTTCCAGGTGTTGGGCAAGATAGGCACTGTCAAGAAAGTTACCGTCACCAATGATGTGCTCATAAAAGTGGATGACGAAAAGTGGATGGTGAACCCCGACATCTTGACTCTACACGAAGCAGCTGCAGAGAAAGAAGGAGAAGACAGTGATGACGATGATGATGAAAATCCCTTAGCTACAATCCTCAAGGCGCACGCACTCCAGAAACGTTAGTATCAAACAGAATACTGATTAAAAGAAAAATGTTAACGATGAATAGACCTCTTGCATGTGATGTCAAAGCTGCTCAATTTGGAGGACAAAACAAAAGAATATCAATATCCTGAGGATTGGAAACTATTGTTTTGTCCTCCGAATTGAACTGCATTCCGACGTGCTGAAAGGGGTCTATGCTCCTTTCCGTAGTCTTCCCACAATCCCTTATGATCCCAGCACGAGCTCGAGGTCAGGGTAAAATTTGCATAAAAATGTATAAAAAATATGCAAATTTTACCCTGACCTCGAGATCGTGCAGGGATCATAAGGGATTGTGGGAAGACTATGGAAAGGAGCATACTTTTTTAAACATGTTCACATGTAAGAATGCTTCATAGGTTGCGTTCATCCCTCCTCATGAATATAAAGGGGGCAAGAGATAATTTATCTAAGTGTACCTTGACTTAGACTTGCCTTGCTTTATTATGTCAGTGTTGACAGATGCATTCTCGGGGATGTTTACTGGCGACGACAAGAAACAGAAAGAAGACGATGAAGGCTTGGCTCTCGTGCAAGCTGCGTCTAACGGACACATTTCACGCGTCACGCAAGCACTCGATGCTCGTCCTGAATTGGTAGGGACAATACTACCTTATATCAAGACAAAACGTCTGTCATGAATATGTTTATGTCGCGTTCCTTGGTCTAATTAGATAAAAAGGGGAGCTAAAACAAACCAAAAACTGCATTTATTAAGGGGCGTGCTCGAAGTTTTGTCGTTGAAAAGTACATGTTGTCAGGGGCAACGTCAAAAGTATTGAACCGTATAGTGTGGGAAAAATTCACGAGCTTAATTTCCGCCGCGGTGACGTCAGTATCTTGCTTGATTTCTATTGAATACTTTTGACGTTGCCCCTGACAACATGTACTTTTCAACCACAAAACTTCGTGACAAAACTTCGGTCGTTCCAAGCTCAACTGAGAAGCGTAGTACGATACCAACTAATCGGCGTACCTCTGATTATTTTCCAGGTGAATTATGTGTCATCAATGCTTGAGAAGACCTGTCTACACATGGCATGCCACAGCGGCTACTGTGACATCATCAAGCTACTACTGGAGAAGAACGCTGATACTTCAATCAAGGTACGAAGAATCTGCAACATATCTACATTTAAAAAAAGAATCCTTTCTTAGAGACATGTTTGGAAGTGGATGTACAGGGGAACATGACAGCCATATGTTGTACTTTAGGAGAGAATGCATTGTTAACGTGACCGTGCCGTGTCCACGTGCCTCCCTCCTACTTCCCCAGATATAGACTCAGGCTTTTCTCAAGTGCTGATGCTCTGCATACATATTATTGATTGAGATATATTGAAATGACCTGTTTTTTGTCAATCTTCATTTCAGGATGGACAAGGATACACCGCTACCCACCATGCAGCTTATGGGTATGGAATTCGTGATAAGGCGAAACTTTCAACTCGAACTCGTATCCACCTCTGTGTCCAATATAATGGACGATTGAGAGATACTAGGAAGAGTAGCATAATAACGAGGCATCCGAGCCACATCTACAATCTTTCCAGTGTTGTCTTATAATTATAGCGCAAAACTGTTTTGTTCCTGTGAAGGAAAGAAGGACCAAAAAAGTGTATATTTTGCAAAGATGTCATATTGTTGCTTTGCATTTGGCCCTGGATGTCTCATTTTCATGTGACTCACGCTGCGCGCCGTGCGACATATTTGCCTTAGGATTACTTAGTGACTTTACAAGACAAGTTTCAGCTATAGTTTTCACAGTGTAGCATGTTTACGTTTTGAGACTTTCTTGGCATAAAAGTATAAATAGCATATTTTTGCCTTTTTTTAGAGACAAAAGCGGTGAAGCAATGAAATTAATGCTTGCTCACGGTGTGGACCCGAACATCGCAAACAACGACGCCAAATGCACACCATTACATCTGGCCGTTAAAGAATCGAATGACAATGCTGTCAGGGTACTGGTGCAGAATGATTCTTGTGATGTGAACATGCAGGTAAGCTAGTCAAATAGTCGAATAGTCAAGCCATCTTTTAGTATGATCTAGTACATCTAGTAAATGACATGCATTCATATATGGTCTAGTACATCACATGTACCCATGTATGATCTAGTAAATTACATGTACTCTAAGAATACTTGTTAGCGTGATTTAGTATCAGGACGCGAACGTCAAAGACAACGGCGCAAGCGCATTTTTTTCGTCGTCTTCAACGAGGTTTACGTCCTCAAAAGACACCATTAATTTGCAGCGTTTTCACGTTCTTTGCAGGACATTTACCACGTTGAAAACGGCGCGCGCACGAAAAAATGCGCTCGCGCCATCGTCATTCACGATTGCGTTCTGATGCTAAATCACTCTGTTGATTATAGGACAAGGCTGGAGATACGCCTTTGCACGACGCCATATCAAAACGAAACAGCAACATCGTTGACTTGATATTGGGCGCGCCAAAAATAAACCTAACATTGTGTAACAAAAGTGGATTCAACGTTCTGCACTTGACAGCGTACAAAGGCAATTCATAGTAAGTACATCTGATTGCACCGAACTTCAAAGAGTGTGTTCAAATCATTGAGCGCAAAACTACAATTTTTTTTTCGATCAATAGTGCTGCAAGAAAAATACTTGCCCTGTCTCCAGAGTTGGTGAATGTCCCTAAAGAAGATGGCTTCACATCTTTGCACTTGGTCGCCGTCAATGATCACTGTGAGATTGCTGAAGTCATCCTAGCACAGGTGAGTCCTGTCTGTCTGTCTGTCCAGCAGTCTAGTTCCTGTCCTTTTCTGATAGAAGTAATATATGGGCGATCAGTGTCATGGGCATTCATAATTACGGGCCGCACAGATCAGACATGAATGAAAGTGCCTTTCTTTAACCCGTGAAATAGTTTGTACTAGAACTAAACTAATATAGATTAGTAGATTTTACTTCAATTGCTTTCTTTTGTGTCAATTTGACTATTAAAGGCCCATTTACACGCTGCGATTGTAGGCCCGATTATTCATCTGCATAATATCGGGAAGCAAATTGTGCGTGTACTTTAGTACGCCGATTCAACCCGAGAAAGATAACCAATTAAACATTTACGTTTTCTAGAGTGACTGTAAAGTCGATTGTCGCACGAAAAACAACCAAACACCGCTGATGTTGGCTGCCCACGAAGGATACCTGAAGATGGTCAAGATCCTCGAGCAGCACGGAGCAGACATTAACGCAGCGGACGAGGATGGTGATACACCTCTTCATGTCTCGCTTATGCGCGAGAAATTCTGTTTTGCAGGATTGGGCTCGGTAATGATAACATGCATAGATGTCAAGTAATGTTTCTGGGCCACACAAGCTGTAGACGTCTGGGTTTTTGGCTTCCGTCAATTAAAAAATTACTAACTCAAACTGCTGTCAATAGACCTCTTTGCCTTGATCTTAAAGAGTTCTCATTTCAGACCACCTGTCATTCCCTAGAGTATCATTTCTTTGTTTAACGGTTGCGCATTATAAAATGAGTGTTACAAATCTCTCGTTCTGATTGGTTGTGAGCGCGTGCATTAGGAGTGAACACAGCACACGCACACTTTCTATTTCGTCATTCGTGTCCACAATAACGGCTACTCTAATTTGTATTTTTTTAAAGAACTAATGAAAACTTTCTATTTCTTCATGAGAAGACATATGAATATAAGAATATAAGAATCTTATTCTCACTGAGAAAATGACACGTGGTCTGAAATGGGTAAACATGACGTCCAAGGTAAAAAAGTCTATCTAATGGATGGTGATCCACACACGAGCTGTGTGGGTCGCAGAAACTTGAAAAGTGCTCTACTTGTTTGTTAACGGATTGTACTCTGATGGTCGAGTATTGTAGGCTTTGGGTAACCATAGTAACATTGACATAGATATCACGTGTACCTATTGTTTATTATCAGCTGTACTGATTGGCTGACAAACCGTCTTTCAGGTGCTTGGTCTCCTTGGTCACAACAGTAGTTCGTACACAGAGATCTCACGGTACTTGATATCGCGTGGTGCTAATGTGCGTCAACCTAATCTGGCTGGAAAGTCTCCCATGGACTTCGGTGAAGGCACCAAAGTTGAACCAGACCTCAAGAAAGCCTTTGAAGAAACCAAGTAAGTGTCGATCAGTAGTTGATCACATATCCCTGCATATGGATCATGTACTACCCTATGTCATATATAAGGCCAGTGAATAGACCCCTTGCAGCAGGCAGGGATGCAGCTCAATTTGGAGGACAAAACAATAGGATTCAATTCTCAGGATATTGAAATTATTTTGTATTGTCCTCTAAGTTGAGCTGCTTTGGCGGCACGTGAAAGGGATCTGTTGACACTGAGCACACATCTTTCGTTTATCATCAGAACTGTCGTGAATTTACGAGCCGTAGCTTGAAGTTAAAGGCTGGAACTCTGCAGCAGAACAAATCATCCCAGCAATAAGATGCTACCTATACTAAAGAGTAAAATTCAAATCTTGAAGAAAAATATTATTGAAAATAAACATTGCCATACCTAATCCTATTTTCATGATGATGTTACCAGACGTCGCATCAAGGGTTCTTCCGCGGTGTATTCCCGCGAAAAACGTTTCTAGTTTACTAGATTACTAGAGCTGAGGCTCTTGTCTTGACATCTGTTCGTTGATGTCAGACGTCATAAGTGATGAATGCAAATCTTTGCTGACTTCATGTAACATGTCTTTATTTTCTGCTTTCCCCAGACTAAAAGAGGAGAAAAAGTTAGCTGAAAGTGGGAAAATGAACATAGTTAACAACTTTGCGACCAAAAAAGTAAGTCAATAGACCTATTTATTTTAACTTGGCTGAAATGTTTTTCCATTTCATTTCAGACCATAAGAGTTTTTGTTTAAGTTGTATCCATATTCATGTGTCTTCTCATGCACAACCGCTAAACAAAGAAATGATGCTCTAGGGAATAACACGTGGTCTGAAATGGGAAAACATTGTACCGATGGTAAAGAGGTTCTATTGAAATAGAAACAAAAATAAATTCCAAATCAATGTTTAATACTTTGTCATACATTCAATCTAACCTTGTCCTCATTTGCAGGAAGATGATACTGCTCAGGCCAGTGAAGCAAAGGAGTTAGATCAAGAGAACAGTGAAAACCAAGCGGTCACTCGTTCAATAGACGAGTTTAAAAATGCACAGACACAGAAAGCTGAAAACGTGAAAACCGATGATAAAGGGGAATTGATAGGAAATCAGAAAGAAGCGGGAGCCGCGGCCTTGGACGAGGAAGAAGAATTTCAGAACGGCACAAAGAAATCAAAGAGGACTTGTTTGATTTGCGTCGATGCTGAAGCAGACGTCGTATTCAAGCCATGTGGGCACGTAGTTCTGTGCAAAGGTATTGGAACATTGCCCCCATACCGGCATGCGCGATTGCTGCGATACATCCGTTCTTTAGTTATAGGGTTGGGCACAGTTTACCCTTACGTCATGAATTTGCGCAGTCAGGTATGCATTGCCACAAACAAGATTTGTTTGAACTTTGAAATGGCTTCCCGTGTTTTTACGCATCTTATCTAAGACCAAGGTAGGTACGTGTCAGGTACGCATTAACATTGATATGGCTTCCCGTATATTTGCGCATCTCATCTAAGACGCATATACGGTAGGTACGTGTCAGGTACGCATTAGCATTGAAATGGCTTCCCGTGCATTTGCGCATCCCATCTAAGACGAATATACGGTAGGTACGTGTCAGGTACACATTGACATTGAAATGGCTTCCCGTGTATCTCATCTAAGACGCATATACGGTAGGTACGTGTCAGGTACGCATTGACATTGAAATGGCTTCCCGTATATTTGCGCATCTCATCTAAGACGTATATACGGTAGGTACGTGTCAGGTACGCATTGACATTGAAATGGCTTCCCGTATATTTGCGCATCTCATCTAAGACGCATATACGGTGGGTACGTGTCAGGTACGCATTAGCATTGAAATGGCTTCCCGTGTATTTACACATCTCATCTAAGACGTATATACGGTAGGTACGTGTCAGGTACGCATTGACATTGAAATGGCTTCCCGTGTATTTGCGCATCTCATCTAAGACGCATATATGGTAGGTACGTGTCAGGTACGCATTGACATTGAAATGGCTTCCCGTATATTTGCGCATCTCATCTAAGACGCATATACGGTAGGTACGTTTCAGGTACGCATTGACATTGAAATAGCTTCCCGTACATTTGCGCATCTCATCTAAGACGCATATATGGTAGGTACGTGTCAGGTACGCATTGACATTGAAATGGCTTCCCATGTATTTGCACATCTCATCTAAGACGTATATATGGTAGGTACGTGTCAGGTACTGCAGGCCTGCTTGATCTCTCATTAGCTCCATTTACATCTTATCCAATCTGAGCGCCGCATCGGTAACGAAAAGAGCTAAAGAGCTATATTGCTAGGCTATGATTGTTCCACTTACCGCAACATTCATCTCCTCATTCTTACACTCTTAATCTATTTTACAGGGTGTTCCGTCCGAGCCAGACGCTGTCCAGAATGCAAGGGACTGGTGACCAATAAGAAAACCGAAGGTGAGTCAACAACGACAATCAAGAAAGAGAATAATATTCAAAATTTAATTTAATTTCATTGAACATTTTTTTCAATGTTTACTTGCCAAAGTCCTTCGCAAGTTCATGGCTGAACGAGAATTTCATATCTAGTTTCAATTTTTTTTGTTTCAGATGGAAAAACACTTCCTCCTAAGATCCAAAAAGAAAAAGAGGACATCGGCGCAAAAGAAAAGTTGCAATCCACAGAGAAAAAGCTGAAGAAACTCGAAGAGATGGTAACTTGCTGTGTATGCCTGGAAAGGAAGAAAAACATCATCTTCTCTTGTGGTCATGGCGCGTGTCAGATCTGCGCTGAACATCTTGGTGTGTGCGCAATCTGTAAGAAAGAAATCCAAAAGAAAATAGCCATATTCTAAGCAAGAAACTGGCTTTATCCCTGGGGTGGGCTCCCTGTGCACTCCTTAAAAAAACAAGGCAAAGGTGCCATGCTGGTTCCCTGCTAGGACAGTCCTTTTTCGTATACGACAGAAATAAGACTCTGCAGACTTAGGTTAATCGTTTTATGGCGCTTCGTGCTTCAAGATCGCTTAGTAACACTGTCAGCTTTTCTTCCCATCATTATCACATGAGCTATTAATCATGTATGGCAAGCTGTTGTGCACATTAGTACATGCATAATAAGTGCAACTGGTTAAAAAACCTACGTAGCGCTTATAAAAATAGAGTACAAACACTAAAAGCGTGCAATAATTATCAATATTTAGCAATAAATACCACTAATTAAACATACAAAACAATATAATTTGGAAAACTTAGCACTATTCAATCTAGGTTGCACACGATTTTAGTGTTTGTTCTCTACGATCAGCACATAACATTGTCCAGTTGTGGACAGCATTGCATCCTTTTAAAGGAAATGATAAGTTTGCAGAATCTTATTTCTACCCTCTCCCCCTCCCTTCCCCTCTCTCTACCCTCTCTCTACCCTCCCTCCCACCTTCCCTCCCTCCCAATCTCTGCACATCAAGATGGAACCAGGACTGCTAGCAGAGAACCATGTTGGATAATGACAACAAAAATCCCAGTCAATTCCTTGTTGATTACTCGTAACATTTCAATAAACCCTTCTAGCTTAGACACAACATCACCCCACTGTTAACCCATGTTTTCATTCTATTGAGTAGATGCATTTTCATCCACGATATTTTCAACAGAATATTTTCACCTATGAAATTATAAGCATGGTTACAAAATAGTTGAGTGATAATTCTGTTTTTACACTAAGATTAGTAAGAAGGTGTTCTGACTTTAAGACAAAACATAAAACTTGCATTGTTTGTAGCTTTTAATAATCTAGAGCATGTCTATAAACAGCTAACAGGTAAAAGTGTAGAATAAGTGTGTCCCCCTATTGGCTTGTTGCTTGACAGTCGGTCATTTGTCAGCCATGTAATGGTAGTTTGTCACCTATTTTTGATGGCCATTTGAATGTAGCAGTAATCTATCAGCTCGTTAGGTGTCGGTGAATTGTCTGTTGGATGGCAGACAAAGGACTGACTGTCGGCCGACAGTTAAATAGGGGGGAGGGGGTGTTATTCCTACACTTTTACCCAGCTAACATGTACCATTTAGTGACCAGAAGTTTAAAGGTAACGTTATAACCTTAGGCTTAAATTAAGCATAACATCAAATTTGTATGGAAATAATTTCCAGTTTTCTTTAAGTATTAGTTTAGTAAGTTGTTTAGTACTTTGATAGTCTTTTAAATCAATTCTTGGTTTCAATTCTTTATCTCAAAAAGTAAAGGACTCAGGATAAACTAAAGTCCTACAGTATAGATAGACTTAGATATCTTTAGTGAAAAGAGGCACATGCTTTAGGTAAATAGCTGCATGGTAATTCAATAAAAGGTGATTCAATAAAGGGTGATTCAATAAAAATTTGGACCTTCTGAAGGTGCTTATACTGGTAATGCTTTGTTGTGGAATATCTTTAGTACATAATTGTTTAATCCTACCAATTTATGAGATTTATTTTCACATATTATTCAAACAATTATATTGATGTTATGTACAATCATACTGATCTCTTTATTCTATGCTCAACAATTCATGTCTGATAAACATCTACATGATTGTACTGGTATAGTGAAGATGTCAAGGAAGAGGCAAAAAAAGAATGTTTAGAATTGGTGAAGGGGAATAGTAAAAAAAAAAAGTGAAGAGGTGGTAAGAAATGAATGGAAGGGAATTAGAATTGAAAACGCGGAGGAGGAAATAAAAGCATAATAATAGGAAAGAGATGAAAGGGGAAGGGATGGGAAAAAACTGGAAGAAAAAGTGAATGGGTAGTGTGGTGGGAGGGGATATACACACAGCATATTTTTTCCCTGCCTCACTCAAGTTACTTGTTATGTGTTTAGTAGTGATATTCAAGGGATTACTCCTTTTATCTGACTGTAACAAATCCCCTTTTATTTTGGGATTTTTATCATATCAATAATAACAATATTAATAAATTATAAAACTATTTACAGTCAAGGCTGCTGGCAGTTGCTGCCTTAATCTTCAAGCCAGAGAATTTTTACCACATCAACATTTACTCTAGCAATAAAAACAAACTATTCTTACCCTGAGAGAAGAGTAACTCATAAGGATTCACTCCCCAACCCCTCCCCAAAGGGCTATAATGCTCATGCCAGAGAATGCTGAGGGTGAGATAGCATTTTTTAGCATGCAGTTTATAATTCTTCTTTGTCATGGTGTTGCATCACAAATCTATACAAACTTTCTAAGTCTCTGTTTCCATTGTATTCTTGTTTTGGTTGACCATCTTTGAAGAGAGTGAGGGTTGGGTAACCAGTTACCTGAAGAGGAATTTTTCAATATGAGGAGAGGATGTCTATACGCATTTCAATTTTTCATGTCGGTGGCACCATCACAATACACAATTGTGACATAATCTTTGAATCAATCACAGTGCATGAGACTATTGATCATCCAGTAGATGCTTTGACATATCACTCTCATAATCACCACACATCATTACCTTACCATGAATTTCTCAGAACTATATGAAACCTGCCTAAGTATGGAGAGTATGAAAAATGTGTTTTAATGGTATGGAAATAATTTAGACTCTGGTTCAACAAATCTACCTGCCTTAGTTTCTTAGCCTTGGTGAGTGAATCATTATGTCCTCACTCTGCCTTGCTCCACCCAGAGGCTGGACATATTATTCCATATTGGGGGAGAAAGGGTAGTGATGCTTCTAGACACTTATGCTATAGAAACCAGATTTGAGACCCTACCCATATGTTATCTTAGCTAAGAGATGACTTACCCCGAAAGTCTGACAGAGTTTTTCTTCTGCAGTGCAGTCCACCTGACACAAAAATAGCAAATTAAAACACACCATCAAACTGAAATAAAAGGTTATAATTAAGCTGTTCAAAAACCTCCCAAATCTAAAAAGTTTCTTGAACTTTGGCTGTTGTATCACAGCATGAGACAATCACAACAGAGGTAAGCTCCAAAGTAGGTGAGAGCTCAAAGATCAAATTAGAATCTTGAAATATATTTTTGTGGAGACAGGAAAACCAAAGAATCTGGAGAAAATCCCTGGAAGCAAAGGAGAGAACCAACCAGCAAAGTTCCCTACTCACATACACTGAGCCTAGTGGGACTTGGAGACTGATCGTATTGGTGGAGGTACTGCTTTATTAGCTCACACCATTCATGCTTCAGAAATCATAATAGCTTACCCTCCCCACCCATCAGAGTAACTCTAAACCCTGACAACCTATCAATAACACACGATTGTTATAATAAATGTCTTGGCTTATCTTGGCTTACCCTGGCAATCTTTGGTCCTGCAGCTGTTTCAGCACACTTTTTGGCCAGTTTTTCCCAGGTTGGAGCAAGATGCTTACAATGACTACACCTATTATAATCATGATTAAGTTTACGATTTGAATTAATATCAAAAACAATCATTCTCAGTGGTTGTCATGGAAACAGTGGGGGAGATAGATGAGAAAAAACATTTGACATACTGTATCATATCATAAACAGAATTCTCCCAGTAAAGTATTCAAATGTTCAGACTTCAAACCTTCAAATCTTTCAAATTTTAACGAAGCAATCTCTGGCTCTGGTCTGATCTATATCATGAACAATACATTTGCTCATGCAACTTGTCCCATGAAGAAAAATAGTTGCAGATTAACATAATGTAGCATGTAACAGGCCCTTACAAATCAAATTAGAATTTAGCTGATCTGATTTCAATTTCTTACTGAGGTTACTTACAGTCTACTCATAAAAACACTACCCTTAAAATACAGTACACAGTCAGACTGTAGCTCAACTTACCAAGGTGCATAGAACTTGACAAACGTGGTACCAAAGGAAACCAAGGAGTCAAAGTTGTTTTCATTCAGCTGATAAGGTTTAATCTTGAAAGTAAAATAAAATAATTTAAGATTAGAGACATTGTGTGCCATTAAATGCCTGACAAACTACTGTCAAACAGCTGACAAATATCTGACAAGTCATCTGGGTTGCTTTTCTTGCCTTTTACAGCAAGATTTAGTGTGACTAATATCATACAATTAGTAGAATTTACACCTAAGCAATTTATAGCAGCCATCATATTAATTTTAATAGTTACATACCAGATCTTCTTCACCGTCTTCTTTAGCAGGTGGTAGTGGTTCTTCATTGGCTGAGTGGTCTACATGAACAGTTTGCGGCTGTGTGCTGTCTGTTGGCTCAGGTGGTGTACCGTGGTCAGTTATATATGATGTCACAAAGGTGTCCAGGTTTTTTAATGCCCTTCCACCTGTGAACTGTTCTATCTTGAAAAAATACATACCGGTGGCTCTTATTAACCATGTTCAAGGTCTGTACCGTAAGTTATGGACCAAGCTTTTTCCACTGCCTTAGTGTAGCGTGCAGGTCATGAAAAGTTGGGGAAAAACGAGGATCCATAACTTACTGTATGGACTGAGTAAAGGAAGCTAATATTGATATTTATCATATTATGCCAAGGCTAATAGAGACAATTTTGATTTTTGGTCCATACCGTAACTTAGGTATGACCAATCATAAAGTGTGAAATTACTTTGCCATATAATAATTAGTAAGTATTAATTAAAAATTCAACATTATAGTTGTTACTCATTCATAATTTATGAGGGTTAGGGAGGCAGTGGATTGGGGTAACGGAGGAGGGAGTGGTTAGGACACCAGTTTTTTTATGATACATAATTATCAGGAAACTGTAATACTATGCATACAGCCATTATAAAACAGTTGCATTCATCTTTTAAGTTCCTAACTCTAGAGATAAAAATCTTACAATTTAATTAGTGATACATAATTCTAATATTCTTACCTCTTTCCCATCCTTATAGAGCTTGAGCGTTGGGAATGCTTTCACGTTATGCTCACTACACTTCGCTCCTTCTGCAGTACAATCTATCTGTCGTGATCATTGATATGCAGTTTATTAATCTTTGGATGTTGTGTAGAACTTCATGAAAATATTTATACCAGACAGCAGTTATCGCTATGCACTGCTTTCTTTTTTCAAAACTCTCTCTAGCTGTAAATAATGGGTAGTCTACAAGTGCACTCACCTCTCACCTCTGGGATCTCAGGTTTGATTCCTGGACTTGCCATATCCCATAGACCTTTTCTGAGATACTAATCATGGTGCATTGTGGTCTAGTTTCAGTACAAACATACCAGACAGTGGTTCTCATTATGCCTGCTTTCTTTTTTCAAAACTCTCTAGGCTTTGAATGATAGAATTGAAGATTTTTCAAAGAAAAAACATGCTGATGATCTCTGGTATACAGACATACAGACTGTACCTTTGCAATTGATATCTCAGGTGAGTCCTTGTATTTGGTTGCCAGGGACTCCCAGATAGGAGCAAGCTTGATGCAGTGGATACACCTAACAAAGAGAAATAGTTAAAATACAGTGAAACCCTGCCATTATCTCAAATCCTCCAGTAGATATCTCAAACTTCCCATTCTTGGACTTGTGTTGCTATCATTTAACCCTGGATATCTCAAACTTTCCATGATCTCAATCTTTTCCCTGGTCCTGAGGAGGTCAAGATACCTGGACTTAACCATATCACATTAGTTTGGCATGAAAAACATGAATCATGCAACAACATACCATGGAGCATAGAATTTAACAAAGGTTAGTCCTATTTCTGTTTGTTCATCAAAATTCTTTTTTGTCAAAACTTTGACATTCTTGACAGTATTGACAGAGCCTTGATTAACTTTCTGAAAAGAATAAAATAATTCAGTTTTAAAATCTACTCCTAACCAGACAATATAGTTCTCATTTGTAAGGAATGAATAGAGTAGAGCCAAGTAACAAACAAGGGTGCCCAGATCATGACAAAAAGGATGGGGGGTGGGTGGGGCATATATAAAAATTTGTGTTAGAAAAATCTCACACTTGACCATGCAAAATGAAACCAAGGGAGTCCTGACTTGGGGCATGCTACCAGGAAATTCTTAAATATGGTTTTCCCTGCATTCTGGGGATATTTTAGTCAAAAAAAGAATTTAAAAAAAGGAATAAAATGCATCCCAAACTAAAATGGGTCCTCATTCCCTTCATTCCCCCCTGCCCCCAATCAACACCCGACATGTGTGTCAAGTCAAAGCCTGACTAACTGGAGTGCATGATGTGCAAACGTATAACCACTTTTAATGTAATCGCATACTTCTATATGCACAGGATTTTTGCTCCAAATGAGCTTTTACACAACTTATTTGGTAAAACCAGACAGCTACGCAATCCATCAAATGTGTCAGTTTAGCAAACAAAAGACTGTACATAGAAGTATGCGAATACATTAAATGTGGTCATACTTTTTCATGTTGTGCTGTAAATACCTCTTTAAACACATACTGATTGACAAATTTCATGTACTCAGCAACACTTCTCTTCCCATTGTATCTCTTTTTCACTCCTTCGTAATACAATCGCAGGCTATCAAAATAAGGGATAACTCACCATTAATAAAACTATACATTTGGTTACATGACTATCAAATATAAAATGCATAATGAGGTACAGTGGTGACAAGTCTAACAGTTAGAGCAGTTTCTATATAAAAACTTATAGCATAACATGAACTGTGCCTTGCCATGACCATGTCAGTGCAGTGCCATGTATGAAAACATTTGACATTTGATGCAATGTCCATTGCTATACTATAACCATGCCATGACTTTTCACAATCATACGAAATCTGCTCTATGGAGTGGTATCAAGCTTGTCTGACAACCTATCAATGGCTTAATTTAAATATGGAGATCTCTGTCAGTGTTTTCAATACTTACGTTGGATATGCTTTGATGTTATGCTTGGCACATAAGGGAGTATCTTCTGTACAATCAACCTGGAATATGTCGATGTTTTAAAATGATAATCATGATAAAATAAGACAATCACTAGAATTTTTATTGCCTTATTCAAATAAGAATAAACAATTATCAAGACAATTACTATAATTTTAAACTGGATTAGTCTTCCCAAGTTCAAAAGAAGACTGGTTGCTGTAATGACTAAGGGATGGTAGAGCTGGAGGGCTGGGCTTTAGCTTTTTTCTTACTTTGTCTTAGTAAAAAAAGATTCTATCCCCTCCCACCACTCACTTTAAAATGTGCTACCAAAAAAAAGAAGAAAATCATAGCCCCCTCAATTGAAAATGTGCTTTGCAATCCCTGTGATATTATGATACAAAGGAGACGAAAAACTTCTGGACACCTTGAGAAAGGTAAAATTGATCATCAAAAAACATTGACTGAAAATTATTATATTATTTAAATAATAGATTCTAACCTTAACTATGTCAATCTGTTTATCTTGCTTTATATATTCATTGGATAAATCATCCCATGTTGACATCATGTTCTTGCAGTGTTCACACCTGCAGATAGAATCACCTCCATTATTATATTACTTTGGATAACACAGAGGTTGTTTCAGGGTTCGATCTGTGAGTTAGCCATGTGCCCTGACTTAGATCAGCACAGAGGTTATTTCAGGGATTGTTTACATGAATGCATGGTTGTTCTTTTTTTCTTTTTTTTTCTTGGTAATTTATTCTCCTGCTGAAGCATAAATTGCAAGCAAGCTTAAGCTATTGATGTTGACCCCTAGACACTTCTAATGTTACACTAGGAAACTGTAATAAGTGAAGTGAGTGCCAGCAAGCTACAAGTACATACATACAAAAGCTAGCAGATGGGAAGCTCTAGCTAATCCAAATGGTAAGCACTGATTGGCTGTAGAGCTTAATAATATCAATAATGAATGAGTTAGTTTGAAAAACAAACATGAAACTCAAGGTGAATGAAAAGAAAGAAGTGAACCGAAAAGAAAAAAGATTTAAAAATATATCCTACCTAGTGTAACATTCATTGTAGTCTTACTCTAACGCGTTAATACAATTATTTGAATAAGCTAACTCAGGCAACTACCTTC
Organism: Anthopleura sola; assembly: GCA_023349425.1. Lineage (NCBI taxonomy): Eukaryota > Metazoa > Cnidaria > Anthozoa > Actiniaria > Actiniidae > Anthopleura > Anthopleura sola. The sequence continues at coordinate 7,981,536 of JALHLI010000008.1, forward strand.
AAAACTAATTACAATTTTCTCGAATTTATCTCGTACATTGATAGAAAAATAACCATGAAATCAACAAACTAAAGAAATGTGAAGTTTTCTGTGTTAATAACAGAAATATGGCTAATGCATTCGACTCATAGTTAAAATCTACCTGTTAACGAGATGAAAACGAAAGAAAATGTCCGTTATTGTCATTTTGTCAAAGCATTTCAGTTTCGTATGATTTTTTGACCGATGGAGTCAATTAACTACGACATGAGAATTTAATATTCAAAAAGTCTTACCATGGCCCGTAGAACATCACAAAATGTGGACTTCCATATACTCTGTGTTCAAAGTTTATACCATTCAATGTTGGGGCTTCTCCTTGTATGGAATAAGATATGAAAGACAGAAAACACCAAACAACAATCCAGCTCCAAATGTCCGCCATCTTGAATCTGGCTTTGAGACACGTTGACTCAATAACACAGGGAGCCCAAAGATTCGGGCTTGGCAGCTGGTCCTAGAGGTCGCGCGCAACATCTTTGCGCTCTTCAAAACTCTAGGGAATAAAAGTTTTGTTACAGAGCAGTTTTCGGATGGGTGAAAACGGCACGACGTGCTGAAACATTGAGTTCAACTAACTTCCCATTGTTTTCAAGTCATCTCACCCAATCACAACGCGTAGTTACGTCTACCGCAAGATCCATACTGTACGGCTACTATTACTCTTCCTTGCAGCCGTTCTTAGTGTCGGTCTCAAAATCCCTCCCCACTGAAAAATGCAAACTGAAAACTGCTCTATGATATATGTCAATGGTGCGTCATTTTGATGCAGGGCGTCAGCTAGAATCCTCAAATCTCAAATACAAGTTAGCCTCTTGCATGTTATCATCATCACCATTACAACACATTTTTAAACCAACAGTAAACTTTATTTAATCCTATACATCATTACAATTCATATCAATACTTATCATTTGAAATATCTCCATACACTGTGCAGCAATTTTACAAAGGTCACATATCTCCAAATAAATAAATAAACAAGCTAAAACAGCTTATCATGTGAGCATTTAGGCATATCGAAGTTTCTTCTTTTGCAAAAAAATATTATTCATTACTTCCTAATACTAACAAAAACTTTTTCATTTGTTCGATATATTTGTATCCAAAATTGTTCTATTTTTTCATTTTCTTTCTTTCCAGTTTTCTCATTTTTTTTGAAAACAAAAGACAAACAATAATATTCTAGAGAAAAGGCTTGAAAGAAACCTTGCTTTAAACACTAAAACAATAAAACCAAAACATGTGTTTGTAACAATAAAGTAATAACAAAATGATAAACATTCTCCATCCAGCGTCCTTCTTAAATTATATTCTATCTACAAATAGATTGTCCAAACTTTAATAAAATAATCAACTTAGGCGCTATAAAAATATCAGTCGCGTAGCTTTAATTGATCATACCATAAATGGTTCTTCTAATGAGCACTAGTAGGGAATGTATCTCGCATCGATTTATGGAACTGAAAATGGGACAAAAATTGTTGAATCTGAAATTTGTCCCATTGACCTTTACTGAAAATGTGAACATGGTGCATTGTGGTAAAGTTTAGGTACAAACATATTTTGTTTATCATGCCTTATATGGTGTTGTTTGTACCCAAGGTAGACCACAATGCATCAGTCTCAGAAAAGGCCTACAAATCTTTGCGGAATGAGGCTAAGGATAATCTTCATTAGCAATTCGTGAAGATCGCGCATATTAATTTTCAATATATGCCAACTGAACGTCGCAGTCAAAACGTGAAATTTGTCCAGTAGTTAACTCTTGGTTGCTTTCGATGCAGTATTTCGAGATTGGAAATTGTTGTTGTTATTGGTATCATAGTGTCTATAACGGGTAGGATTTCTGGTCCTAGGAGCAGGTTCACGTGATATGGTGGAGCCACGTGCTGCACTCACTGCTCTTCTCTCCTCGTAAGATTGTTTCTCTGAAGGTTCTTTGTCTTTTCTATATTCCTTCCTGTAGGTTTTCTCTTGATCTCCTGGCTGTGGAGTACCTCGAGGATTCTTCGTGGTTCCACTTTCTCGCATGACTTGATTTTTCTCTTTTGCAGGAGCAGCTTGAGGGTGGGGTCTCGGCTCCATCGCGCAGGAGCTTCCCTCTTTCACGCCATCGCTTGATGCAGTTGCATTAGTTTTTAGACTAGAACTCTCATTTGCATTGGCTTTTGTGCTCTGTTTTCCCAAAAGTACGTCCCTATAGTTGACACTCCTCTTTGAATCACTTTGGCCAGTCGAATTCTTCTGCACCCTGTCATCACTCTTTGTCTTTAAATCTTTTCCAGAAGCTGAGAAGGGCTCCTTTGATTGTATCTTTTCAGTAGCTGTCTTGCTATCTTTGAAGTTATTTTCGCCTGCCGTAGGATCAGTGGGTTTTCCCGGTTGTCCCTTCACGTCTTCATTTCGGTGAGGAGCCACACCTTGACGGTTGTACTGTACCCTCTTTTCTCTTTCACTACCACTACCATGTGAATCTCGAATCCTTCTTCTAGAACTCTGTTCTCGTTGTGGCTTCGGTGGTTCTTTAAACTTCTGAGTTGCTAGAGCAGAATGTGGCCATTTCATATTTCTAGCTTCTGGGTTACGAGAGTCATCGGGATGGTGCTTTGCCTCTTTGTTCCGGCTTACAGGCGGTGTTACGTTGGCTCCATCTGTTTGGTTCTGTGGTTTTGGGTCTTTTTCTGAGGATACGAGCTTGTCGTTTTTCTGATCAGACATCGATGAGGGTGGTGCCAGCGAATCAACTAAAGACTGTGTTGCATCATCTTTGGGAGAGATAGAAGCTACCTTGGGAGCTCCGTCGCTACTTGTAGAATTGCTTGGATGTGCTTGAACTTGTGATGAAGGTTTGCTGGGTGGTGCATGTAGATTCGAGGTATGAGATTTCTGGGATTCCTTTGAAAACTGTTTGTTGATACTAACAGACCCTTGTGATTTGTGAGAGTTGCTCTGAGCTGACTTTATTGATGAGGCTTGCTCAGAATTAGAGGATGAAGGTGACATTTGCTGGGTAGCCGCAGGAACAGCTGAAACATTCCTTTCTTCTTTTCGTGGTGGTTCGGACCGCTCACTTCTGGTGTCTCTGCGTGATGTCTTGGGAGAATAATCTCTTTCTACTTTTCTTGGTGGAGTTAGTTTTTCAGATCTAGATTTTGTCGGCGATGCATGAGTACTACCATGATCAGACTGAACGTCCCTGGAGTTGTTGGGTGACAGTGCAGTTGACGTACTTTGCTTCGATTTCACTTCTCTTTCCTCTCTTCTTGGTGGTGTTAACTGCTCAGACTTTGGAGGTTTTGGAGACCTTTTAGGAGAATTGCTATCCAATTGCTCAGACTTTGGTGGTTTTGACGACCTTTTAGGAGAATTGCTATCCAATTTTGTATGCTGATCGCTTGAATCTCTCACGTATCTTGAAGAATGTTGATCCTCTTTCAACGGTCCATCCGAAGCCTTGGTTTTCTTCCATTCCTCTGACGCACCAACGCTTCCCCTTGCCTTAGGAGCTTCTGCTAAATCTCGCGACACCTTTTCTGACAGATCTTTCTTATTTACGTTTTCTCTATAACTGCTTCCTTTCCAAGGAACATTCCTGTTTGAGCGACGACTTCGTTCATCGGTGTAAAACCTTGTTGGTCTTGTGTCTTTTCTGTACCCTTTACGCCTGTCCTGAGTAAGGTGATCTTTTTCTCCTTTTTCACTAGAGGATAATACACCAGGAGAGTTGTCATCAGTAGGCGACCTGTGGGGGGTGGTGAGTGGTGTTGTCTTACCGGAACTCATGCCATCGTCAACCGGAAATGGAGAGCTTCTTGCAGAATGATCATCAGACGATGTAGAATATGCTACATATGAAATTCCTGTCGGTGACTTACTATTCTGGTATTCTGAAGCTTGGATTCTGTTATCAGGGATACCTAGCACCTCTGGAGAACTACTGGACGTCTGAGGTGTTGATTCTTGCTCAGAAATGTCAAGGTAAGGTTGTGGACCTTGTTGAACAGTGGGGTACATGGAGTGTCGAAACATCGGCATTGGCATTGGAAACCTTGGTGGAAACCCCCCAAACGGCATCATCCCTTGAGAAGCAAAAGGCATAGGGGGGTAGGGGACAGGTTGAGGGCCAGGAATCATTGGCATCATGTGAGGCAGTGGAGGATAAAATCCATAAGCAGATGGCATCGCTGTTGGGTAAGGCATCTGGAAGGGGTATTGTGGTCGAGGTACTGAGTACATGTTAGGATTTGGATAAACAACATCAGAACTAGTCCACTGACCCTCAGGAAAACCATTCATCTGCTCCTGGGTGGCCACATCTGGGATGATGTCAACCTCACTGGAAGGATCTACCGATAAGTCCCTTTGCTCAGAAGGTGGTTGACTTTCATCATCACCACAAACGTTCTCGGAATCTTGGTCAGTTTTACTTGTATCTTCCGTTTCCATGGCACAAGATGAATGTTCTTCAGTGGTGGGTGCTGCAGGTTGATGGAAAAATGCAGCTTGTTCTATCGCCGGTGATGCTTGGTCACAGGAACCATGGGTGTCAACATTGTCACCTGATGGACAGAGGTTACTAGGAGGTTTTCCTGGCTCGTTCAGATTTTCTTCAGTTAATCGTGGTGTCGTTTGATGCTTGTAGTCAATATTACTTCCAGTGTCACTTGTTTCATAAGACGAAGACGACGGCGATTCACTCGTGGATGTTGGTGGTACTATATCTGGAATGGTGGTGTTTTCCGGTGGTGCCTTCTCCAGATCTTTTACCACTTGCTCAAAGCCACTCATTTCTTGCTTTCTACCATCCTCTAACTCCCGGTCAACAGAAGTACCATCTTTTCTTTCCTCTGACACGACCATTCGTTCTGCATCAGTGGTAGGATTTCTGACACTTTCCTCCTTGGTAGTGATGCCTTCCTCTCTGGGAATAGTACTTCCTTCAGTGGAGATGTTTCCATTTCCTGTATCCAATTCTTTATTTTCATGAGTAGGCTGATCTAAACTGTCTTCACAAGGGACACATTGTCTTTTCACAGGCACCAATATAGGTACATCCCCAACATACACCGTTGTCATAACTACACCATCTTCTGGTAAACCAGGAGAGGGGTCCTCAGAAGCACGTCCAACTGGCGTGACAAATGTCACAGAGCTTGGCTTCTTCCTGGACGAAACTTTGCTTCTTCTATTCGTTTTTAGACCTTTTTTATCGTCAACTTCTTGTTGTCCCACTTCTCCTACAGAGGAACTCGAGGTCTTACTATTCTCTCCATCTGTTACCTTGGGCAAATGTCCAACACTTCTGTCATGACTCACTTGCTCCAAACCTTCTTTTCCTGCAGAAGAAACCAAAATTTCTTGTTTTCTATCCTTGGAAGACACCACGGTATCCTTAGATTTGTTTTTAGTTCCAATAATTTCTTTCTTCATTGTTTTATTGCCACGTCCTAAATCTACCATTGTCTCTTGTTTTTCGGTGCTTTTTTTATTGATTCCTACAGTCAATTCACTGCCTCTCTTAGCCTGTCCATGTTCATGTCTTTTCCCCTGTACACTACCGATACCACCACCAGTTTTTCTTTTATCATAACTAGCTGAATCTTTAACATTCCCTACGTTTCGTTTCTCTTGCTTTGCCTCAGGGTGCGTCGGTAGTCTTTTTAAGTGGTTGGCCTTAATATCTGTTTGCGATTCTGTGGATGATTCCCCTGGTGATGAACAAACGTCATCAAACACAATACTCGCTGGAATCACTTCATTAAATTGCAAAACGAAATGTCCCCGAGTGATCGAATTCTCGATCTCACTGTCCCAATTTTCGTCCCCATTACAAATTGAGGGATCCGTCGAGTTGCTAGTATTTTCAGATGAGAGAGAACCAGTCATAGTCGATTCAGCACCTGCGTTAGCTTCTAGGGAAGATTTTCTTTCCCTTCCACTAGCCACCTTAACATTCTTAGATGCATCTTTCTTGTTATCCTGTTCTTTTGCAGACCTCAGCAGTTCGTATGCTTTTAATCTCTCATCTGCAGAAGACGTGACCGCATAATCTAAAGGTCGTTCTTCAAATGCCCTAGATGAACTGGTTGCCCTCTCCGCACGTGTTGTTCCTATGACATCCTTGCGTTTGGAAGAATCTGTCTCATTCATGTTAGTTGTGTGTATACTGCTTTTCGAAGAAACTGATATTACCGAATTCCCTTTGTTGGGTCCTGAATTCCCGTTAACAGCTCCATTAGCGTGTCCATTGGTATCCTGAGACGAACCATTAGATAACGAGCCGTTCTGCATAGCAGCATTCAAGTTATATCCCAGAGAGCCTTGATTCTCAAGACCCATAGCACCAAACTGACTAGTAAAATGCTTTGCTACTTTACGATCTATGCCAATCTTCTTCAGTGTTTGCCAGAAATCCATGTACGACGAGCACTTCTGGAAAACTGTTTTTAAAAGGTCGTAAGTCAATCCTTCTCTGATCAGACGTTTACTGGACATGGCACGACTACATGAATCCAAAGGGCACATTTTTTCTGTGGGGCAAGAAAACACAAAATCAAAAATTGAAAAATGGAGTAGAGATACTAAAACATATATTAGTAGAAGATACATGATCTTGAAAGTGATTTTGGTTCTCAGCTCAAGAACTCAAGTAAGCCAATGGCACTTTTCACATAGTTATTTGAGTCATGAAATCTGAAATCTCAAGGCTGCAAATAAGCACCAGTCATGGGACAAATGTCTGGTAAAAATGCTCACTTGACTGGTGAATGATTTCCCCTTCTCTGACATTTGAGCAGCCAAATTTGCTTTTCGACAGGTCAAATATGCCTTTGAGCTGACAAATGAGTTGCCTATCAAAAAATTATTTGCCGCCTTGAATCTGGGAATTTTGTTGGAACACTGTGTCATCAACTTACCTTCTAAAATCAACTGTTGTTCTTTTGCACTTGACTGAGAAACAAAATATTTTACTCTGAAAGAGAAAACAAATTATCATTATCATTTTCTAGTCCCACCACTTTTCCCCTACTGTGTGGAGGGGTGAGAGCTCTAGCCAAGGCAAAAGAGGTTCTAGAATCCCTCGCACACTTTCTTTTCTTCAGGTAATTACCACCAATAGACTGAATCCAAATTCATGACTACGAAACAATGGCTTCAAGTTGAGGTTGGACATTAATTTGTTCACACATTTACCGTATTTTATCAAGTCCAACCTCACTCATTAAGCAAATTCTGGAAAGATCTGTTGTCTCAATACTCTCATTCAAAATTATCTTAGATGTGAGGCTAATAGCAAAATACAAAAGAAATGGTGCAAAGTCCATTAAAAAAGTGTGATTTTTTTCATGTTTTCCTAGTTTTGAGAGTGGCCTAAGAGGGACTACAACGTTGAAATAAAATTAACAAAGCATTTTGCTAAATACACATCACTATCGTGAAAATAACATGTACCTTTCTATGGTAGTAGAGACTGACATAAGATGTAGAGCATTTTTCAGAGGAGTTTGAGTGAATATCTTCACCATAGCCTTGACATCCCCCATAGCACGATGACGTCCTAACGAAAGATCAATTTCCATGATATAAATAAAACAAGCATTCTGATATTTGATCAATTTCACTGAACAAATCCTTGACAAAATTCTACTGGTGCTAGCACAAATAACACAATAGATCCCTTTAGTACTTTGGAATGCAGCTCAATTCGGAGGACTAAAAAATAGGTTTCCAATTCTCAGGAGATTGAAATTCTTTTGTTTTATCCTCAAAATTGAGCTGCTCACATGCAAGAGGTCTATAGTAGAGTGGAGTACCATCATCTTAAACCCTGGATATTATCTCAAACTTTCTGTTTTCTTGAACTTGATTCCATGACCCACGGACTTGCATCAGTGTGTAGCACTGTGCAGTATTTTACTCTGGATATCCATCCCCATTACTTCAAACCTTTTCCCTCGAGCCTAGGAGGTTTGAGATGACATGACTCCACAGCATATCCATACCTTTTATTGTGTGCTTGGGAAAAAAATTGTGAAACAGTCCATCTATTGAAAGTCTTGTGTCTTGTAAATACTTATTCCCATCTCGTTGAAGCTGGATAAAAATAATATGATACAATATAGGTATAGAGCAAATCTTTAACCATACTGTAGCTGAGCCATATCTTTGTGTAACCATAACTACGGGTTGTGATTGAATGAATTACTGGATGACAATAGCTAGAAATTTCAATGTTACGGCATGTCGTACCTTGTACGTGTTGTAAGTCAGTACTGTATGTTTTCTACTCATATGAAAACCATTCTATACAAGACAGTATACATTGCCTTATTGTCAGTATAGCCCAAAGAATAGACCTCTTTATCTTTGCCGTGTTTTTCCATTTCAGGCCATGTCATTCCCTAGAGTATCATTTCCTTGTTTAATGGTTGTGCAGGTTTTTGAAAAATTTCCCACAACATATTGATACAGAGTAGTATTCTTACTCACCTTTTGACAGAATAAAAAACTATCAGCAAAATGTATATTGCAGTCACTAAATTTACTATATGGCATTCCTTTCCTCTCAAGGTTAGCAAACAGTATTAGAAAGTCAAACTGATATCCACCATGTGCACAGAGCACTGAAAAGATAAGAATACCATAGGTTAATAGGCGTTCATTTATACCCTTTCGTCTTTACTATGTGACTCAGAAAACTAGCTATAATAATAATTTAAGACAATGCAAGGAGTATTGGTTCCATCTCCTGAGTTAGAGACATTTAAATTGGACTATAAACAGTAGTAAGTGACAGTGTATTAGCAGTTCACATCGACCACAGGAACAAAATATCCTGGCTGGTCAACAGACAATTTTTGACAAATTGAAACTAATATGCAGCAAAATTTTGAAAATTTGGTCTTTTAATTGGTCGCATCTGACCAGCCATTATTTTGGCCATGCATTAGAGGTTTTGCACCATCACATGCCTGCTGCCATCTGGGATGGCAGAATAATAAAATCCCTTTACTCTCGGGAGTGGAATTCTTTCTCATGTTAAATGGTTGTATTGTTCCTGTTATGATAACATTGCTACTGTCATGTGATGGCACAAAACCTCTATCTATTACTATAAATACAGTATTATAGTATTTAGGGAAGAAATGATAACATTAGATATCATTACCAAGAGTACAAAATAGACAGTATGACTGACAAAATATGGCTTGTGTGTATACTAGAAACTACAAGTGGCTCGTGGGATATTCCATGGTATGCCACTTGAAACCATTGTATAACTAGTATGAATAGACCTAGTTATTGTGGTAATTCTTATTCCTAATATAACAATTTCATGAAAAAAATATTGATTCAAAATACCTGGAAAATAACAAGTATCATTCTTTTTCTGTGCTAAAGCAACCATTTCATCTACCCAGTCCAGGAATTCAGCCATCACTTTGTCTATGAATGGCTTGCCTTTGAGTAGGTCCTTTGTGATACCAGATTCATTAATTGCTGAAATAAAACAAAAATAAAGAATTAATTGGCCCTTATTCAGGATGGAATGAAGAGGATAGTGAAATGTAAAATGAATTTCTTCATTAGAAGCTGGAAATAAAAATGTGTTGCCACTGATTTGTGGAGTGGAGCTCGAAGTTTTGTCTTCTGTCAATTAAATTTTTTCAATGCTTAGATTTGTTTTTCTTGTTTGTTAGAAGCCAAAAATTCCAGTCATTTGCAAGTTGAAGAACTCACAAATTTTAAACATATAAAGTACTTGTAATACCAAAGGAAGGTCAGTCTGTTAAGTTTTGGATTCGAGACTCAAGATATGAATGTATGTTTGTGAATAGAATTCCATGTAATATCATTTCATGTCTCGTAAAAAAATAATCAAAGTGAACAAACTACTAATAAATTCTTCTTTATATCTTCTTTTTAATGCTATATTTTGGTAGAATAAAGAAAAGATTTGAAAGATTAATACTGTGTACTTCATTCACACTTCAATGATCATCATCATGCTTGAAAAAATTTTATGTTTGAATTTGAATATAGAAATAAATGCAATCAATCTGAGCTGTCTGGTTAAATCAGAAATATAAATAGCGCAATGTTTTGTTTGAAAAATTGTAGGAAAACCAAGATGTTGGGGTTTTGAGCTTAGTTTTATTACTGATTTGATTGAAGAATATTATAATTCCATTATATATTAAGCAAAATCATATTTGGAAAAATTAATGAATGAAATTACATAATGACTCAGGTAATAAGAATGATTTAAGAGGTCTCAATCAACGCCCAGTAACAGTGGAAGAACTTAGAGTGGACATGAAATTACCAGTTAATAAACATAGTAAAAATTGATATGCCAAAGTAAAGAAATCAATGAAATTATACACAAGTAAGCTTACGCCCAAATGCATTTCAGTTATAATTACCCTAAAGGAAATTAATATTTATCTCAATTTTATGGATGAAAGCCTGCTTGAAATTCTCTTTCGATCTGTAGAGCTTAAAATCATGAAATATATAACATGAAAATCTATGTTGTCATGCTTATTCTGGAGATTTTTGAAGTTGGAAAATCAAGACGCGTGAGAACGCGATGAAAAAGTGTTCAACAATGCAACCGCATATTGAAAGATATACCCTAAAGGAGGAATAAACTACACTGAACTGCATTAATAGAGTGTGTATCGAGGGATATTGTGCCTAAAATGAGGATATTATAATAGTATTTTGATTATTTCTGAGAAATATTTCGTCCTTTCGACGCGTTATGTCACCACAAGTTCAACTTACCAAACAACCCAAGGTTTTGTTTTGTGTTAATCAGTCTCTCAAACGAGCCCACCACTACACCAGGATGACATGTAGCAGCAATTTCAATCACATCACCATAGTACACGTTCCCGTTTGCGGCCTCACTGTCGTAAAATATAACCAAAGGCTCGAGTTTTTCTTCTTGTTCACTTTGGTCCGCCATTTTCTTTTTCCCGGGCTTTCACGTGGACCTGCTACTGCGCATGTCAATGTTACCAGGCTTACCCGTCCAGATCCGCAGAACGCCTGGTTAAAAGTCTATTTCTGATATAAGATATCCTTTTGCAGCGAGAAGGCCAAAATTTTTGCTGAAAAATCATTATTTTTCGGCTTAATTTTTAAGGATTTGGTTATCGAGAGGTCTAGTGTGCCTTTCTTTTAGCTGATATACAGATTTTAGGGGTATTTTACTGTGCGTCGTGCAAGATGGCTGACCAAAGTCCAACACCAACGAAGGTGAGCAAGTCGAAAATACAATTTTACTTGAAGAAAAACAGTCAAACTTTGGGCTCTTTTAATATGCAATGCATTTGAATTGGTTTCTGTTTGGTAGATTGAATTTGCAGTGAAAATGACATGTCAAGGCTGTGTCGGTAATGTCACGAAAGCTCTGGAGGGTGTCAAGGGTGAGTCATCAGTCTTTACTAGCTGTCAATCACGATTCAATTGCAGTGACATCTTATAACGTCCTTAATCATTTCTGAAGAGACTTGAAGGGCATTGCTGGCTACCACGATACTTAGGGTAGAGGTGGATAGGAATCCCTGAAAACCAAGGAATAAAGAAACAAGTCAGTCTTAATTTTGTCTAAGTTATGAGTTTTCAAAGATCAAATATTGAAAAGCCAAATACTAGAACTTTTAATTTATCTTAGTACAAAGGGGAGAGAGGATATACAGGGTGGGCAGAGGGATGGTGCATATGGAGTTTTTCTCTAAATATTTCAAAATAATGATAAAATAAATTCTCTCTGTTGACAGGTATCAATTCATACACAGTGGATCTCAGTCAAGAGAGTGTTGTTGTTGACACTACTCTAGCATCAGGTAGAGTTCAAGAGATATTAGAAGGCACTGGGCTGAAGACCATTCTAAGGGGACATGGATCTGGTGGAGGTAATCTTGCCTTACAGTTACTGTTAATTTTTTAAATTTGGCATGCATATTATTGGTGAATTGTAATCACTGGTTGGGGCATGAATACTAATTGGTTTGTGCATCAGGTCCACATAATTTAATCATTTGAGCAGGTGATGAATGGTTATTCACAAAAGTCAATAGTTTTTTTGTTTTAAATCAGATTCACAACCTCAACATCTTGGAGCTGCAGTTGCGATGATAGAAGGAAAAAACAAAGTACAGGGTTTGACCAGGTTTGTACAGGTATGTTATCACACTTGATTGACAGGTTTGTATACATACTTGATAAACAGGTTTGTACAGATATTTTCAGCTTTGTGCACAATTGAAAGGTTTAATGTACACAAATGATTGTAACTGTTGATTCTTCATAGAATTATGCAATTTTGTTAATTGTTTTTCCTGCTGCAGGTTTCCAGGGATAACTGTGTCATTGATGGTACAATAGATGGATTATCTCCTGGTCTTCATGGCTTTCATATTCATGAGTATGGAGACTTGTCAAATGGTTGCAACAGGTACAATATAGGACTTTAAAATTTGCATAGGATACATGTATGTGACTCCTTCTCTTTTGGTAAATGCCTAGGCAACTAATTCATTTGTACTATTTAAATTATTTGCAAAAGAGCAAAAAGAGCTTGCACATACTCAAACAGGTATACAAATCAAAGCTCACTAATATGTTACACACTTTTAGCACAGGGAGCCATTTCAATCCAGAAAGTCTTGAACATGGAGCACAAGAGGATGAAAACAGGGTATGTAGATTTGATAAGTCTTGATAATAGTCAACCTCTTTCCATCTTGACTGAAAAATTATTAGAATTAATTGTTATTTTGGGGTCCCTTTGCTATGATAGCATGCTGGAGATCTGGGTAACATTATGGCAAATGATAAAGGAAGAGCAACATTTCGCATGGAAGACAGAAAAGTCAAGGTGAGAAATTTGATTAATGATATTAGTGAACAAGAAAAAAGAACTTCTTAGGCTAAGCATAATGTTTGAAATCCCATTTCGATTCAGACCATGTCATTATACTCCAAGTTTCATTTCTTTAAATGAGAAACCATCACACCCAAACTGAAAAGGCCTAACACCAATTTTGTACAAAAATTCAAAATTATTGGTATTATTAATTATAACAATTTGCTGTGCACATAAATAAGGGCTGGTGGGTAAGATTGGGACTGTTTCTTGTTGACAAGCTGTCTACAACAGCTTCTAGATTTAAAGAAATTTAAAAGGTCTTTTTGTGGTTTGGTAAATAAGGGTGCTTCTTCAAGTACATTTTTCTCAGAACAAAAAAATCCGAGCTCCATGTGGGATTCAAACCTGTAAGCTTCTAGACTGTTATCCCAGTGATACAGTCACCAAGGGGTTTACAGATTAGCTAGCTACTAAAAACTCAATGTCCTTGCTATCAAGTTGATTATTAAGAATTATAACTTTCCAGGTTTGGGATATTATTGGCCGTGCAATTGTTGTTCATGAAGGGGAAGATGACTTAGGAAGAGGTGGTCATGAGCTCTCCAAGTCTACTGGCAACTCAGGATCAAGGTAATATACAGTATATATATATATATTAGAAAGCTTAAAGGTTTGAACATTTCCAATATGATGCCATTCCTTGAGTATTGCTTCTTTTTTTTACCAGTAAATTTTCAAAGAAACATTTGATGCAAACAACAAATTTTGTTGATCTGGTTTTTGTTCAGGGTTGGTTGTGGTATCATTGCAAGATCTGCTGGTCTGTTCCAAAATACCAAGAAATTCTGTGCATGCGATGGAAAGATTTTATGGGAAGATGGGCCACTGAGGGCATCATCTCAGCTATGAAGCAGGACAACAGACAATATTATTAAATAATGTTAATTAATTATCACAAATTTATTAATGATTATTATTTTAATAGTTATAGAGCAGTTTTCTTATGAGGGGGTACATATAGTATCAACATTGAAATGGCTTCCCATTGTCTTTGAGTAATTCATCCATTCACAAGGCTTATTATTATAGTCTGACAGCTATGGTAAGATATAGTATGGCTACAACATATAGCTATGAATTTGCCATATCGTTCCCACCCATACGAAAACTGCGCTATGCAGAAGAGATAAATAATTTGTTTTGATAGCTCTAACAGGAAATAACTCCATTACATCTCGTGCAAGGACATCCGAAGTGCAGTCTTTATAGGTTACATTCATCACTATAGAATTTCCAATATTCTTAATTTTTACTCTGTTCTTTTAACTGGTTGTTCTTTTGGAATCATAGTCTTTCATTCTGTCTTCCCTTCCATTTTCCCATTCTTGTAGTTCTTGTGGTGGGAGCAAGTTTGACATAATCTTTTTCATGAGTGAATCACAGTCCCCAAACACTCTAGAGCCAAGAGGTCTGTCACTCTCATCCATGCTGAGGCAAACCTTGTCAAGTGATGTCTTTTGTCTGAAAAAAAAAGAGAAAATGTAGCTTACTCTTGCCTCTTACTGTCAGTATTGCATGGTGACCCAAAAGGCTACAGCAAAGGAGGCAAACTTACCTATTACATATAACAAGTCTGAGAGGCTTTTTCCCAACCTCAACCAGTTCATTTGCAGGTGTAACAGTCAAGGTTGTTCCCAGGCACAGCATCAGGTCACTCATCTTGGCATTAGCTGTTGCTCTTTCAAAGATCTCTTCCTCAAGATCATCACCAAAGTTTATTATGGTGTCCATTAACAACCCTTTACATTTCTAACACAAATAATTATAGCATTAGTACTGAAAGGACTGCATAGTAAAATGGTAAATTTGCTTATAGAGGGAAGCAAAACTAGAAATGACCGGCTTCAGAGCTTTGAATTCTGAGATATTCTTACTAAAGGTTCAATCCCATGGGACAGCTGAACTGTAACCAAGGAATGGTTTAGACTTTAATTTTCAGATGTGCTGAATCTAATACAAATGAATTAAAAAACTAGGTTTTGCTCTATTTCATCAGATTAGGCACATGTAAAAATTCAACATTAAGACAATTTAGCTTCTCCAGGAAATGTAATTATGGCATAATACAATAGTGTGATTTAATAAAATTAAATTTTGAAAGATGTTACCTTATTTGTGCATTTTCTACCAGTTCTGTGAGTCAAGCCGCACAAGTCACACTGTCTTGCATTTCTTGGTTTTTTGATGCCTGAAGTTCCACACTCATTCAATTCTTCAAAGTATGAACTACCATTATCATCAAGCACATAGTAATCCCTCTCATAAATAGTTCCACACTTCTCACATTTCTCAAGAAACACATTGCCATGAAGTTCTGAAAGGTGTTCTAAAGAAAATCCAGACAATGTATGGAGACCATCACCATTCTGGCTGATAATATGCTTGATGAATCGCATCTGAAAGAGTTTGTAGATTGCTTCATGGGTGTATGTTGGTCGCAGTTGTTCGTATGGAACTCCTTCTTCTGGTACTTCATCATCATCATTATCATCATCATCACCATCATCTTCATTATCATTATCATCTGATGATGAAAAATATATCAAAAAATAAATCATGCTTACCCTTACCTTTCATAGTTTATGACTTAGAAATGGAACTACTACTAGCTATACAAATAAATGTACCAGAAGACTTCTTCTTCTTTGCCTCAATGTTGTCATCATCATCTTCTTGAGCTTCCCAACCTGAACTGCTTGCCATTCTGATGCCAAAAAAGGTAGAAAATGAGGGGAAGCAAAAGCAAATGGAATTGAAAGGGAAGGAAACCAAAGATTAACATACTGGTACTACTAGTGTACTATTCATATTTGTGAGAAAAGAGGACACCTGTATACATGTCTTTTAAGTTTTCTAATCTCCTCTCTCTCTCATACACACACTTTTTACCTCTAACTTATATATTAGCCCCTCCCCACTTTAAAATGTGCTATGCCATCCCTCCCCCTCCCCCTGGATTCTCATGCTACCCAGACTGAAATGACAAGTCTAGACCTACCTTTCTTCTTCAGTCCATTTTCCACTTTTACCTCGATAATCTCCAATACCTGCAGAAGTTGAGATCCCAGCACCCGAAAACACTAAGCAATATTCAGCTTTACGAATCATTTCAGATATTCGCTTCGCTTGTTCTTCGAGCTTCTCGTTGGAGTCGTGGAATTCTGCAGTTTTCATCGCTTCTCGGAGGAGAGATTTTTCAGTTGCAGTGAACTGGACTACAGATTTCTTACTTCTTGAACGAACGGCCTTGGTTATTGCTTCCCAACAGTCGTGATGAAGTACAGCATCACCGTTTTCTTGCCACTTTAGTTTGAAAGTTTTAAAATCTTTGTTTTTTTTCTTGGGAAGACTGGCTCGTATTTCTACTCGCCCGTCATTCGCCTCGATATCGCCTAAACTACAATCCTTATACGAGCAAAGGAAGTTCATTTTGTTCTTTTTAAACCAACTTTATGAATTCCCAAGCCAATTTCAAATAGTTTTAATGGTAGAATGCTTCTGTAAAGGTCCCCGCTGGGCCGATCATAATATGAAGCTTGTGGAAACTTTTGTGGCGCCATTTTTAAAGGACAATGTGTACTTTGATTTGATTGGTCAATTTAACCAATAGCACAGGAAGCCCAGCGAGTGAGAGAATGAGGCAAAGCAAAATGAAAGGATTTGGTTGAAAAAGAAATAAGTGGAAATCAACGAGAAAAGAAAAGGAAACGATAAAGAAAAAAAACAAAATTTCAAAAAAAACATGATGTTGAAAGATAAATTATTTTATTTTAAGATTCATGATCTTTTTTCTCTTTTGAGAAAAAAAAATATTGTCATTATATACATATGTACATACATGATAATTTTTACAGAAAGTTGGCTTTTTACTTTTGCTCATTGGAGAAAGATGCAAATTGCCAGAGAAACCCATTCCAGAAGGAATAGGAATGAAAAGAAAAAAAACAAAATTTCAAAAAAAACATGATGTTGAAAGATAAATTATTTTATTTTAAGATTCATGATCTTTTTTCTCTTTTGAGAAAAAAAAATATTGTCATTATATACATATGTACATACATGATAATTTTTACAGAAAGTTGGCTTTTTACTTTTGCTCATTGGAGAAAGATGCAAATTGCCAGAGAAACCCATTCCTGTCATTGCTGCAAAAATATACCAATCTTGTTATTTTCTTTTCAGTCTTTTTGTGAATGTGACCACATCTTTACTGGATATACCATACCTAAAAAAATTAAAAGATTGTTATTAGTATTCAATAATCACTGCCAGTAGTACACAGCTATGTAAAATAAAAAGGTTGGTGTAGGTTTTGTTGCATGTTGCATGTTGCATGTTGCTTGCGAAGCTTGAAATGTATTATATTTATTTATGAATAATGTCAGCACAGAAGAAAATGTGCAGGGAAAAAATGCATCCAAAGTCTGGGAAATTCCCATATTGTTGTGACCTTTTGCTGCTTGAATTCACATCACCCATAGTGCATTTAAGGATTGGTAATAATGCAACATGCAACAAAACCTTCACCAAACTTTTTTGAGAATGCTATAAGCATGCCCTAATATTTGGTTAGTAATAATGTGCCAATAAAAATGCATATTGATATTGGTGCAATATAAGTCAATAAATATCATTATTATTTATAACAAGTTGTTCACAGCTAATTATAATTGATCCTAACTGCGTACTCACTCTTTCAGTGGTTTATGATCTTCTGTTAGCTTCTGACCATCATATGTTAACCAGTAGGTCTTCCAAACATGTTTCCTTAAATGATATAAAAATTTAAATAAACCAGTAACCTTTCTTAGTCATACTTCACTTAGAAAATGTAAGACTCTATGCATTCCATTGAGAAACATCTTAGAAGGATGTTTAAATTGCAGAGGTACTCAGCATCAATAATTATCATTTGTTACACTTACCAGTTGATGTTAGTAATTGTCCCTCCTTCTCGTTCTTGCTTTAGGGTAATGTGTCTATTGATGGCTTTCTTTAAGTCATCAACAGTAGCATTCTGAACAACGACCACAGCTGAGAGAATCAGAACGATATACTGTGATTACTTGAATTTTGCATCAAACAAATTAATAAATATTATGCAAAAAAACATGTTGTCAATAAAAACCATTATCATCACCACCATAACCATAACCTTCATCACCAAAATCTACATCATGATCTCATGTGCATCATCACCTGACCACCATCACCATCATCACCTAGTGGATAGAAATAAAGAATCCAGCAGTCCCTACCATCCATCCATCTCTATATCCGCAAACAATAACCTTGATCGTGGTTTTTAGATGGATCAATAATCATATAAATCGGACCTATAAATCTGAGAAACTCACGCAAAATCGTGCCAACTTCATCCATTTGTCTAACATTCACCACAATAGCACGACCATGTTCCAAGGCAAGCTGGGCATTCACTTCCTCAACTGTTGGCTCAGACGGCAAATCAGCCAGAAGTGGATCCTGCATCAATTTATTCAGCTCTTTACGAAACAAGGCCATCAGTTCTGGATGAGACATGGCTTCTTCTTCTTCTTCGTCCGCCATCTTGGATCCTTTCTTAACAAATGGGTTACCTGTGTCTTTAAAAACACAGGAAACCCAATAACTCACAGTTAGGAACGCCTGGTGTTTTTCATTAATTGGATACTTTGTTGGCTTCTTTTCTGCCCTAAAGGCTTTTATCCCAAGATCTCTCGCCTTATCCTCTGAAAATGGTACTTTTAGTAATCTTATGGTGTACTTTATTAGCGACAAGTGCCAGCGAAGCAAAAAGGAAGAATGATCTTGAAGTAATTGTTGAGGTAAAGGTGTTTTTAACGTTTTGATTCTTGAAGCCCGCAAAAATTATTTATATTGATTTTTGATCAAAGGCATCAAAAGACCATCTGTCCCTCATGGTTTTGATGCAGTGTATCTATAAACTCATAATGCTACAAATCTTGACATTTGACCTCATTTTATTTAAGCTTAATATAAAAATCTTAGAAGGAATTATAGTATAGCATGGCGAAAAAGGTTTCAAGTACGAGGACTAGTATTTAATGCTATCCGTCCGGGTTATCAAAGTAGGCTTTTGAAGAATAGAAACACAGATCTAGAGATGCACCTGCCTTTGTGGTTTTACAATCAATTTTGCTAATTTTATGTGCCGTATTTTCTATCTTATCTCACGAGATTCTTCATTCATCCTTATACAAATATCTTGACTAGTTTTGAATGTGTTTTTCCATGGATGAATCGAAGATACTTATCAACTGATCGAGGGTGTAGATTATAAGCTTTATTAATATACAAAAAGCTGCCTGGGTGGAATAAATTATTCATGCAGAAGAATTCATGGTGTAAACACATCAAAGACCATCAGCAAGCACAGGAAAAAATCTGTACTAATTCATATTTGTTATATTTTATCTTTAGTTAGCATTATAACTATAAAGACCACAAAGTTAATATTGGTTTTTTGAATGAGTAAAAAAAGAATTGAATGTATATTGTTGTGTTTTTTCTTATTCTTTACAGCATAAGCCAACTAGCTGCAGTAGGAAAGCAAGGAATGGTGATATTGTAGCTGTTCACTATTTAGTAAGAATTTTAATGTAGATGTGTTTATGTTGGGCTGGGTTGGAATTGGATGTATAATCAGTGATATAATAATAATAATAATAATAATAATAATAATAATAATAACAATAATAATAATAATAATAATAATAATAATAATAATGATAATAATAATAATAATAATCTTTAATGAGGTATAAGCCAACGTCACAAAACATTTTACAGAAGGGTCCTCAATAAAAGAATATATATATATATAGAAATATAAATGTATATATTATAAAAAGTCATACATATAATTTAAAGTATAATATATACGAGAGTTAATTAATAGAGTGGTTTCCATGAACCCAAGAAGTAGAGTGTATCTGTGATATGGTGAGCATAAAGTAAGACTAAATTAATTGGCACGTGAGAGAGAGAGGGTAGAATCAAGTATAGTACACTCTCCTCTCATCTCTTGGGTCTCAGGTTCAATTCCTGGACTCTGCATGATCACGTGACTACAATTTTTTAGGTCTATCCAGTTGATTTGAGAGTTTTTCTCTGGGTTCTTCAGTATTCCTACCTCTGCAAAACAAAACAATTAAGCTAAATTCCAATTCAGTCTGAGTTATTAGCCAGCCTTGACTTTGAGGTTTTTTTTCAGGGAATTGATAAAATTGAGAAGTAATAATGCCAAGCTGTAAAAATGAGTTGACTTTTACAGTCTGTGTCTATATCTAATACATATTAACATGCTAATGTCATTCAGGGAATGTTGGAAAATGGACAGACGTTTGACTCATCATTAGCTGAAGGAAGGGAACCAATTAAGTTTGAATTAGGGAGAGGAAGAGTAATTCGAGGTATGTCATGCTGTAGTCAGCTGTGGAATATATTAATTCCCAAGGTTTATTGGGTAGTTGGTCATGGTCCAAATGCACTAGGCCAGCTTCGTATAGAACAATAGACCATTTTCGAGATGCGCGAGCGCTTTCAAAAATATTGCAGGCGCAGACATGATCTCGAGGCATTTTCGGGCAGAGTCAATAGTGTGCGCGATCTTGCCCGAAAATGCCTCTTTTTCATGTCTGCGCCTGTGATATTTTTGAAAGCGCTCGCGCATCTCGAAAATGGTCTATTGTATAATATGATTTTTTTTATGATGATTCTAATTATAACTATTAATTATCATCTTATATTAGGCTGGGAAGAGGGAATAAAAGGAATGTGCATTGGGTAAGTCAAATATTTTTATCAGGTATTGGGCCTCCTGTGGTGAGACCTGTCAGTATATAATTATATGCATGATTTCTTTTTCAGGGAAAAGCGCAAGTTGATTATTCCACCACATTTAGGTTATGGAAAACAAGGAGTAAAAGATGTCATTCCACGTAAGTATTATGTTACTATACATTCATTATTTAACTCCTGATGACATTTGATGTCTGCTCATGGGGCAGTGGTCCACTGTTGTTGCTGTATTGGGTTTCATGACTTTAGTAATTCATAAATATTTTCAAACTTGATCAAGAATAGGGCATATTTCATATGAATGTGAAAGGGCACAGACAGAATGGTGCTGTCATGGCACAGTATGTAATTGACAAGATCTTTGCACCTGTTAATTTTGCAGTGTGCAAACTAGATCACTTCTTATCCAATGAAAATATTCAGTCATGACAATGTCATTATATAATGTGGCATGAGAGCATTATCATAGTGTGAACCTTTCACTGTCATTTGAAATATGCCCTAAGACATGCTGTTCAGTATAGTTAGCCAGGTCTTCTCTTATCTGATTTAAAATAACCATGCATTTATGCAGTACATCCTTGGCAAGTAATTGATAATGTATCCATTGCCATGGTAACCTTTTCATAAGTATATACCACAATACTTGACCATTTGGCAATTAAGTCTTGCTTCTCATTACAAAATTCAACCTTAGGCTAATGTTTTCTTACCTAAATGTATTTTCTGTCATTTTCTTATTAAATTTTTTAAAATCTTTTTTCATATTTTTTAATCTCCACATGATTATAGCTGATTCATACCTGATATTCACAACAGAGCTCATTGACATTGAGCAAAAACCATTCCTTGATCTAAAAGGCCTTGCACAAATCATAGTTTGGCCTGCATTGGCAGTTCTTTTGGTCTATTATCTGTACAAGAAGGCTAAGGATCAAGACAAGCCAAAGGCCACAAAGGAAAGAAAAGAACACGCCAAAAAGTCGAGTAAAAGAAAATGAATGCCGCCCATTTGATACTGCGCAGTATCATCTAATTAGGTAGTTTTTATTAGCATTCTTTTTAAATTAATTAAATTAATAGTCTTAGTAGGTAGTTTTGCAACTTTTAAATGGTTAAGTTTTTATCTAACTTGCATTGGTCATGAATTGACCATGGCATGCGTAAGATACTGTATGTTAATTTGCTCTGGAATATGCGTCATCATACAGTAATGGCAAGGTATTGTCTATAATATGCATACATTATGTGATTACACCATCATTACTACCAATATGCCCATGACCACCATCGTAATCACCATCACCAACTTCATCACTATTATCATCACCATCATCATCTTTGTATCATCATCATGACCATGCACCACCATCATCATTCTTGAATATGATATTCACACTTCCTTCACCATTATCACCACCACAACCATCATAATTATCTTGGCCACCACCACCATACTCCCACTTCCATCGCCATTATCACCACCACAACCATCATGATCATCATGACCACCACCATCATCATTACTACCATTATTATTTCCACTTCCATCACCATCACCACCACAACCATCATCATCATCATCATCATCATAACCACTGCCACCATCATCCATCACTACTATTATCACCACCACTAGCTCCCCCCTACTGTCATCACATTTGCACCATCAACACCTAGCCATTATTATTCAATACCATGTATCACCACCACTGCTGTGACTGTGTTCCACCTGACAGTTAAAAACACAAATTATAATTACAACTTTTATTTCTGATCATTTAATATCAAAATGTTCACCTAATTTTGATTTCTGGATTGCTTTTAAAATTACAAACTTACAAAAAAATATCAGCAATGCAGTTCTATATGAATCATTTTAATTTGTTATAAAAATGAATGTATGAATCATTCCATAAATTACCTAGTACAGTATCATTATCTTGCCATAAGATTGTTGGTATATTACACAATTATCTTACATAATTTAAAAAAAATTATCATGTAAACATCTCAGCAAATTTTTTCTTGAGTTTTATTTTAAAATGCTTTCATTAAAAAATCCAAATCTTCTGTACAAAATACTTATATGTGATTGCAGTTTCTATGTATATCGGCAGGGCATGTGCTATAACTGGAATAACTATTGCATTAATTTTATGCATGATATTGCTATGTATACGCTAGGAAATATGTTTTAAGTCTTTCAGTTGGGTGAGTGATCAAAATCTAATGGATAACTAGCATTGTATTTACATTCCTCCCATTTCGGTCCCTTATTTCTCATTCCCATTATTCCTCATTCCCATTATTCCTCTGAAGATTATTATAGTGTGACTTGCCTAACCGTGGCCACCCAATTAAATTTTCTTAAAAGTTAGCCAACCAGTGAATGGGAATTTGTACATTTTCATGTGAGGTCAAAGTCATGTCAGCAAAGATAATAATTATTTTGAAACAAAAAGGACCTAAAACATGCCAAGTTGAGATAATTGAGCAAGTTAAGAAATTAATTTGGTGGCCACAGTTAGGCGTGTCGTACTGTAGAGTCAATCATTTGGAAACCCCTTCTATAGAGTCACAAAATATGTTGCAGATATTCAGTTCTTCCCATTTCAGTCATTTGTTTTCTCATTCCTATTATTCCTCTTGAAGATTAGTAGAAGTCAATCATTTGGAAACTTTCATCTTATAGAGTCACAAAAGATGTTGCAGATAAATCAGTTCCTCCCATTTCAGTCATCTGTTTTCTCATTCCCAGTATTCTCTTTGTAATTTAGTATAAGTCAGTAACTTGGAAACTCTTGCTTCTATCTCACAAAAGATGTTGAAGATAGTTCAATTCCTCTGATTCAAATCATTCAGGTTCTCATACCCATTATTTGTCTTTAAGATTCTAATAAGTCAATCACTTGGAATCTCTTTCTTCTAAGTCATAAAAGATATTGAAGATATTCCATTCCTCTCAGTTTAACCATTCTGTTTTCTCATTCCCATTCATCCTCTTGAAGGAATCCTCTTCTAGCTATTTACTTTGAGAGCATAGTAAATAATATCTAGAATCCCTTTTTATTTTCTATGTTGGAAGTTGCTTGGGATTTATCTCTCTTTAATCATGGTAAAAGATACTGTTTGCGACATTAGGTGCTGAGGTGGGTCTTGATATTGCAGCCCTTTGATGAAGTTGTTTGACTTTAACTCTTCTTTTGGACAGCATTGCAGCCTTTAATAGATTGATAATCATACTGATGAATTGTTTTTTGAACCCTTAAAATGTCTAATTCTCTATACCTGTTTGAACTAATGGCTTTCCTGGGGCAGAAGAGGATAAAAGGGATTGGGTACAACCCCCCTCCCCCCCCCCCCCCAAATCTAGAGTCTGGTGTGTGTGTGTTGGGAAAGGGAGTAGGTTGGTTTGGGAGCAGGAGTAAAAGGGAGGGATGGTACATTTATATTAGAGCGGTTTTCATATGAGTGGAAGACATACAGTACTGACTTACAGCAAGTACACAGTACGACATGCCATAACATTGAAATGGCTTCCCATTGTCTTTCAGTAATTCATCCAATCAAAATCCATAGTTAGGGTTAAGGTGAAATACAGTATGGTTACAGAACAGCTATGAATATGCCCAATTGTTTGCCCAATTGTTTACCACTCATATGAAAACAACTCCAGTGCAAGAGTGAGGGGTGCCTAGGGTGGTATTCAACATGAATGGAAATTCAAGGCCTTGCTTTGTCCAGTTAGTTTTAGAATGTGGTGTAGAGTTAAGCTGTTCCCATTCTTTGTAGCTACAGACTGATTACTATTGATGTGTTACCTGCATGAGTGCTGGACGAATGATTACTTGACCAGCAGACTGCATCCATGGTTCACCATCAATCTGAACTGGAAGTTCACTTTTGAGCTTTATGTTGATCTGTAGATTATAGAAAATAATGACGAAGAATATTTAGAGACAGCTGTTGAATGTTAGAACTCTATTATTTATTAGAATATCCAGAGGAAGTTCAATGGAGGGTGTTCATTACACCACCCTTTCTCTGAGAGTGCAAAATTATATAGAATATATATGCAGCACTTCTTGCGTGATATACAATACAGTACATACAGTATATTACTAGTTCAAAATCAGGTATTGTAAGTTACCTGTGCACCTTGTGCTATTCTTACTCCATATCTCATGCCACTCTGGATCTGACCCTGTCATAAGAACAGATAAAGACATTTTTGTCAGCAATGATATGAAACAGCATTGAGACAGCAGGCCTAATGCAGAGCACATTTTAAAGTGGGGGGGGGGGGGGGCTAGTATCCAAATTAAAGGGGAAATGTGGGGGGGGGGGGGGGGCAAGATTAGAAATTTAAAAAACTAGTTTTGGTAAAGGTAAAAACATGTTGCACTGTGTACCTGCACTTTTAGCATGACTTACCAGTTGCATGACACCAGTTAACCCAACAACCTCTACCATACCATCATCATGGGCTGCTGCACTAAAACCCTACCAACAACAGAAAATATCACATTCTTATTAGCCTGTTCAAAATCCAATGGTGATCTATATTATGAAGATACTATTAAGTAGAAATTTGTGAAATCAATCCCAATACTTTACTCACATCTTCTTCTCTGTAAGGTCCCCACAGATCTGCACCAGCTCCCCAGCTACAAGATGAGTGTATTATTGTTTTTATTAGTAAATATATGATTAATAGTTACTACTAAGAAACACAAACTGAACAACTTTGCTTGTCAGTCAGTCAGTCAGTCAGTCAGTCAGTCAGTCAGTCAGTCAGTCAGTCAGTCAGTCAGTCAGTCAGTCAGTCAGTCAGTCAGTCAGTCAGTCAGTCAGTCAGTCAGTCAGTCAGTCAGTCAGTCAGTCAGTCAGTCAGTCAGTCAGTCAGTCAGTCAGTCAGTCAGTCAGTCAGTCAGTCAGTCAGTCAGTCAGTCAGTCAGTCAGTCAGTCAGTCAGTCAGTCAGTCAGTCAGTCAGTCAGTCAGTCAGTCAGTCAGTCAGTCAGTCAGTCAGTCAGTCAGTCAGTCAGTCAGTCAGTCAGTCAGTCAGTCAGTCAGTCAGTCAGTCAGTCAGTCAGTCAGTCAGTCAGTCAGTCAGTCAGTCAGTCAGTCAGTCAGTCAGTCAGTCAGTCAGTCAGTCAGTCAGTCAGTCAGTCAGTCAGTCAGTCAGTCAGTCAGTCAGTCAGTCAGTCAGTCAGTCAGTCAGTCAGTCAGTCAGTCAGTCAGTCAGTCAGTCAGTCAGTCAGTCAGTCAGTCAGTCAGTCAGTCAGTCAGTCAGTCAGTCAGTCAGTCAGTCAGTCAGTCAGTCAGTCAGTCAGTCAGTCAGTCAGTCAGTCAGTCAGTCAGTCAGTCAGTCAGTCAGTCAGTCAGTCAGTCAGTCGATCGACAATCACCCAACTGTCGGCCGTGTGTTGGCTGATTATTGGCCATGCAATGTATGTTTACAACTAAAAGGAACCAAGTATTATGAGATATTTGACTGGTATTAGACATGTTCTAACCACTGGTATAACATGTAGATTTTAGTATAAGTTACAATAGCTAAGAATTATAAAGTGTGTACAAACCTGCCAATGTTGAGAAACACAAGTCCACATACTGATGGCAGTGCAATCTGCTTACCATCCACCTCGAGTTCAATTTCATCTGAGAGGCATATTGAAGACCTCTTTGTCATCTTCCTGAGACCAGCTCTGACGTATACTCCCTTGTTATGAAGTCTGTATTGAAATACAAAAATTATAAAAAACATTTATCATATGACCGTATTTCACTGTACGCGTGACTCTAAGAAAAACCTTTGGGGAAAATGGCGTCAGCAAAAAACGTACGCTTTTCCGAAAAGTGTAATAATTTCCCGTTCGGACTCGCCGTTCGGACTCGCTGCCGATTTTGATTCGCATTTATTAAAAACGCTTTGAAATCGATTTTTTATATGTGGTCATATGATAAAATGCTTATTGACTGAGTTAAGGTCGGTCCGAACGGGAAAATATTTGGCTCTCGGTCCTTGGCACGGAACTCGCTGCGCTCGTTCCGTACTTCAGGACCTCGAGCCAAATATTTTCCCGTTCGGACCTCCCACTCAGTCAATAAGTACATATTATTTTTCATTTGGTTAGTAATTCTTTCCACCCATCCACCCACTCATCCAGCAAACCACTCCTTCCTTCCTTCATTCATTCCTTCCTTCCTTTCTTCCTTCCTTTCTTCCATTCTTCTTAACCAACCTGCTAGTAAACTTTTGAGGGGCTTCTTCTCGTTTCAAATGAAAATCCAAGCACAGATCAGCATCAATGCCAATCCCAAAGTAATTGTTCATAACAAACATGTTGGGTTCATCTTCACGGCTACAGACCAAGCCGATAGCACTGTCATTAGACTTGGTATCTGACAAGGGTGTGTCTGCATTATCAAAAATTACGAACCACCTGTGGAGTAATAAAGAAAGATGTTAGGTACTTAAATTCCTGTCTGACTGACCCTAAGGACATCTGTGCAAGGGGCTACAGGCTACTTTGCTTCAAATTCCTAGATTAGAATTGGAATTCCTATGGTCTTGTTTGAGTTCTGGGCAGTTGAGAGGGGTGGCAGGTCAGCCATATGCCCATTCCTGTGCACAACATCTGCTCTTGACAATGGTAATAATGATTACCATTTATAACAGGTATGTGAGTCCCTTACCTGTCCACAAGACCTGCATTAGCATGGTCTACTGCTATAAGTAATGATAGTGGCGACTCCCCAGAGGAATAACCCCCTCCCCAGTTCAGCACTCTTGACAAATCATTACCTAAAATCAATGAAAACAGTAGAGGAAAGCTGAGAAGATTAAAACATTAAGAAATGTTGGGGAAAAAATTGGATGTTTCAGAGTGGCTCTTCTTCCACTGAACCCAACTGGAATTTAGAAAATAATTTTTGTAGAGGGAGAGAATTAAGCTGAGAACTCTGAGAAAGGCCTCCAAAGCACAGGATGAATCAACAAGCAACTCATCATGCACATAATCATATGACAATGATCTTGGAAATTTAGCCAGTGTAGCGGCTCATTGGGGGAGGGGGAAGGAAAGGAGAGGGAGACTTTCCCCTCCCCCTCCCCCCAATGAGCCGCTATGCAACTATGGAAACTGAACCCAGATTGCACTGGTGGCATTGCTTATGTACAATGTGTATAGGATGCAGGAGAACAGCCCTATATTAGAATACCTACCTGTACCAAGAGGTACAACAGCAGAGGGAGGCTTTTTACACTTTAATAGGGAGCTGGTATCATCCAGGCAAGATAACACCCATCCCACTGTACCATCACCACCACAGATTAGAATACGAAACATCTCGATGTCCTTGAATGCATACAAACTGACAAAGAAAAGCAACAGAAAATACATAATTATACATAATTATGATAACATCATATTTAAGCAGTAGAAAACGTTTTCTGTGTTTACATCTAGCATGATATCAAGAAGCAATGAGAGGAGTTTGGGAGAATTTGATGTAGTCTGACTCATATTTGCATAACTCTGAAGAATGTTTCCACCCAAGAGTCCTACTTAAATGCATCAACAAAAGGTAGTGATATATGTCTGGTTATAAAATTAAATCTTAAAAAAATCATTTAATGATATGCTGAGATTGCCTTACCCAGGTAAAGGCCCTCCATCTAGAAGATTGTAGACTTGGTTTGGGTTGAGGATCCTCTGGAATGCCGACATTATATCATCTCCTTGACCACCACCGCTCTTAGGGTTAACAAACACCAGGAGGGGATCACACTCACTTGGAAATGCTTCAGGCTGTATGAAAAAATACACATGAAATTAGTGGCTGGGTGAAATAATGGAAAAATAAAAAGGAATGGAAATGGATAATTATGTGTTATTAAGATCACATAAATGGTAATAGAAATACCAACCCATGGACTAATGGTAAAATAGAAGGAAGAAAGGGAAAATGAAAAAATGGGATGTTGGAATAAAAAATATTGCATTGGAAAGTAGGACTATAGGATAACTGCTAAGATGAAAGATGGGATGATGGAAGAATGGGAAAATGAAATAATTTGTGACGTTACTGTGCATACAGACATGTCTATGTCATAATTTGTATAACATTGGAAAATAGAACTATAGCATAACTAATAAAATGAAAGAATGGATGATGGAAGAATGGGAAATGGGGAAAATAAGTAATGTGAAGCCACTTAAACTTACATGTATTGTAGGAAGTAATTTGACAAACACATCTTTGCCATCAATAAAAGATCCTTTGAGTTTATCTATGGCTTCTGCAGCTAGATCTGCTGAAGGTAGCTTAACAAATACCATGCCTAATAAAATATAGAGAGAATAACAATGGAGACATTACTTGAAATAAATGTTTTTGGGTCAGGCAATAACTATGGAGCACCCTAAAAATGGCATCTTAGATTGGAAAATATTATGTAGGACTAAAAATGGAGGGGAAAGACTAAAATAATGGACTGAAAAATTAGTCTGTATTAGCAAAAAGTATGGGTGGTGGGGGGGGGGGGGGGGGCAGGATATAACCCAATCCCTTCAGGCTCAGTCCCTCTCTGCAGTTTCTGGGACAAAGAATACAGGAATAGAGGCTTTGCACCATCACATGATGGCAGCCATGACAGGAAGCAGGAACAATTGAATCTGGTCTAATATGATTTACACGAGAAAGAATTTAGCAGGCTTTCCAGGGGAAAATACTCTATTGTAATGCCTCCTGTCATGGCTGCCACCTCGTGATGGTGCAAAGCCTCTATACAAAAGAGACTAATTGATGAGTAGTACATGCCGTAAGATGTTCGAGTACAAGAAGAAAAAATCTAACACTTCAAAATATGGTTTTAACATTTCTACACTATTGGGACTGTAAGTACCATTTTAAATGAGTTACTGTACTTAGTTATTAGTCTAATAATACTTACCATAGTTAGGATGAACAGATTCTACTTCACAATATTCTGAAACTAAGAAAATGAAAAATAGCAAAATAAGAAATCAAGCTGAATGACTTCATTAAATCACTTCAATAAACATTTTGATGGAATGTACAGTTAGTATTAGGTTATAGTCTCAAATCTTTTTTTGTACAACAAAATTTGAACTTACTGTCTTTCAAGAACTCATCTAAAACAGCTTCATATTTTGCTTTATCTAGTAGATACGTAGGTAAGTTACCAACACACAAACAACAGCTATCACATGGCTCCAGCTTGCGACGGAGGTAGAACCGTGCAAATTTCATCTGTCGTATAGATTTCTGTAAAAGTGAAAAGGAAAAGAAAATTAATGAATACAAGGTGTAAGAGACAAAACAATATCATGGATTGATTAAATTCTTTAGAACTGTACACCTCATGCATGGAATGGGACTTGCTGGGAAATGAAAGAGATGGGACAGGATTGGTGGCAGAGACAATGAGATGGCAGGGACATTCAATATGCAGGAAATGATACTAATATAGTATACATAGACAGTACAATGGCGGCAATGCAGGAGAATAGCCAATGACAGACTGAGGCAATTTATCATGAACAAGGAATATCATTCCCAAGAGCCATAATGATGTCTATAATGTCAACATAATGTTGCAATGTTAATATACTGTAAGTGGGGGATTGGTCTAAGAGGTCAGGGCCCACCTTTTTATCTCATACTATTGCTCATATGGAAATTATGTGATGCCCCTATGCTTACCTTTCGGATATCCATAAGACATTTCCATGGGCTCTCATGATTTTGCATAAACCTCTCTTCCACTGAAATCATAAAACAAATTAAATTTCATTTGTAATCAATAACAATGAGACCCTTGAATGATTTGTCATCAGCTCTGTGCCTTAACTGTGGCTTTTCCACAAGCATTTTTATCAATAGTAGACATGTAAAATCTATGAATTATTGCTCCAATTTTACCTCCTTGATGCAGATGCATTTCAGTTAAAACATAATCATCAACATTAGCATCCTGAAACAAAAGATTAGCCATTAGAATCAAACAAGATGCAAAACAGATGCTCTACAACTAACAAAGTTTTTAGCCAACCAAGGCAATTAATACAAAATTTAAAGTTTCAATACCTCTAGAATTACTCAATATAATATATATTGACAAAGTTTTTGACAAACAAATAAAAAAAAATCAAATAATGTCAAGCACCACCATTTAAAGGGGGACATAACTGAATTAGGTGCACTCATCTATGACTGGGTATGTACTCACCCTGATGCCAAACTTCGGTAATCCTAACTGCTTCACCTCTAATACTGTGGTACTTGCCGTAACCGGCATGGTTCTGAATGTTGCTGGCACTCTATTAAAATATTTGATAATTAATTAATATCAAATGGCAGAAAAGAGAGCGCATGGCTTCGTTGTAAACCAAAGGGAAAATAAAGTGATATCAAATGAGGAAATATGACTCGTCTCCACAAATAATAAACATGATTATAAGCTGCAGTTTTAACACTTACCCTATCTGCAAGCCAGAGTATATTCTGATGTAACCTTTTCTTCTGTCTGAACTCTATAAAACAACAAATGAAACAATAATTTGTTACCAACTTGAAGAGAACCAAAAAATATGAGCTTCTCTATACTATCTATACTACAGTATGTGTAAAATATAGTCTGTAAGAAATACAGTAACTGCAATGGGTTAATTTAAATCTGAGTGCAATAAAGAAAATGAAACTGCTAGCAAACTGTTACAGTATACCTTCATTCTAAGGAATATAAGAGGCCTTTTTTCAATCTCAGGGAACTGTACAGGCATTTCTTCAGAATCTAATGGTCGCTCATTATCTGTTGATAGAAATAATTGTTTAAATAGCTAGTTAAAACAAATCAAGAGAAAAGCATTTATTGGGATTCCATCAGTTGTGGATAATGGATAGGACAATAAAAGGTTTTTGATGAGTACAGGGACTGCATAGCATAGTTTTGAGAGGGTGGGGGGGGGGGGGGGTAATCTGGGGGTCCAAGAGAATGCCTCCCTGCAAATTTTGAAATGCAATTTCATTCCTGCCAATGCCTCAGTTTTGAGGGGCAATTGTAACATATTTATTGCATTATACTTAATATTTCAAATCTTAGGTAAATGGTTGCAAGACACCAGGGCTTTTTCAATTAACTGCAGCTGAGGTAAATTTGGTTTTGTGACAGTCCACTTTTGGACAAGATGGAATCTACACTCTTAAAAACACTAAGGCAGGATGTACCCCTTCCATCTTTACATAATCATAATAAGATTTTTTGCTAATTAAAATGGAATTCTGAATATCCTAGCCTGTACTGAACTTACTTTGATCTACTGCTTTAGCCAGATAATAATTATTAGGATCATCATTTATACAAAATTTCTTCAACGCTTCATTCTAATGATCGAAAAAGAAGAACAAGGTGAATCTTACAGATGTTTAAGAAACTGGAAAGGGAAGTGAAAGGGAGAGGGGGTGAGAAGGAAAAGTGAAAAAGGGGTACTGGAAGGAGAAGTCAGAGTTAGTGGGATGGGGATGAGAGAAGAGAGGGTGAAAGTGAATAGGAAATGGAATGGGAAAGAGAATTGGAATAAACTGAGCAAATTATAGTTTGATTGACAGAGGCCAAAACCCCAGATGTCTGGAGTTGGTTAGGTTGCAGAATCATAAAAAGTGCCATAATCATACTCACCAAAAGCTGATCAACTTGAACATTTCTTGGTACAGGTATAGTTTTACGAGTTCTTGGTGAATGGATATTTCCATCGTAAACATCTAAATGAGCTACATCTAGTCATGTAAAAGATTGAGAAAAAAACCGATTTTCATGTTTTTTGCATATTAATATTATCTATTTTAATAATAAGACAAGTTTAACCCAAGATACATTTATGAAAAAAACTAGTATATACCTCCAGTTTCTAAGGGCTGACTTGATGATGTGGCTGAAAACGTTGATTGAGTAGCTGGGTGGTCTGGTACAATACCATCATCTTCATCAACATAACTCCCTAAAATTGTGAATAAAATGATACAGAGAAAATATAGATAATTATTATTATGGCATTAGGTAATTTCATGCACTATGATTGGTCAATTTGCAGTCCATAACTTATGGTTGAACTAAAAATAAAAATTGTCTCTCTTAGCCTTGGCAGTGGAAAAAACTGGGTCCATAACTTATGGTACAGACCTTGAACTCTGTTAATAAGGCTCTTCCATGATCTGGTCTGATTAAATGCTCTGACTTACATTTATGAGCCAGGCTAAAAGTGGCTAGCTGGTTAAAAATTACAAGCTCATATACAATGGTCCCTTCATTAAGCAGAATCCTTTGGGACTTTATTACATGGTGTCTGCTTAATAAAGGTGTCACCTGTAGGGAGTTTTGTTTTATAGTAAACAGGGAAAGAAAATTTTGCTGTTGGAATTCCCATGAGATATTGATACACAGTTTTTATAATAAAAAGAACTTACCCTGTAATG
Source organism: Anthopleura sola (assembly GCA_023349425.1). NCBI lineage: Eukaryota > Metazoa > Cnidaria > Anthozoa > Actiniaria > Actiniidae > Anthopleura > Anthopleura sola. The sequence continues at coordinate 8,014,847 of JALHLI010000008.1, forward strand.
ATTTCAATCCTGTCTTAGACTTTCTCAAGGGACCCCAAAGATCAATATTGGGTAACGATACACAGAATGGAGGGAGAGACAGTCTGTGCAGATATCCAAACCTACATTCTTTTGGAAGCATTTCGAAGCATCCACTGTGTGCCTGTCAAAATTAATAATACCCAAAATATTATACCATAATTCTTTGAAATTGGACACCTGTTAGTCATGGCAGTAAACATTTTGTTTCCATGGTAACTGGTGTTGAAACAACAGTGAACAATAAACAAGCTCATAAATCCAGGATGCTGTTGTCATGGCAACAGTTTAAAAATAAATTGAGACATTATGGATTATGGCTAAACCTGCTGTTGCTATGGTAACAAATAACAACAAGAGTAGTGAATAGCATATATACATACATACATAGTTTATTCAAATTGCAAATAAATTGTTGACAACTAGTATAAAATAAGAGCAAATATGAGTAAAAGGCGATACAAATCGGACAATAAAGCTAGATAATAGGTGACTTGAAAGGAAGCATACCGTCTGAGAACACCAGCTGCACCTATAACTAGCCAAACACTCCATGGTTCCACATGATTTTTTGCAGTAGACACACTTAGCACCTAAACCAAAGTTCCCTTCTCTCCAGTGATGACCATGTGTTGGGGTTTTGGTTTCTGTGGACTAATGATTAACAATAATATTATTCACCCAAGTTGAGGTGATTATACAACACTACAATTCTACTATAGGTATCTTCTTCAATTTCGTATCATATACACCGAATCCAAATATAGTGACCAATTTGAATAACTATTGTTCCATACCGACTAGACTCTCATACATGTAAAAACACTTTCCATGTGAACATGAGACTAGTCAGTCCAGAACAATAGTTATTCAAATTGGTTGCCATATTTTGATTCGGTGTATAAATAGTAAATAGAATGTTACACCTGTGCATGCATAAAATACTTACTTTATTGGATGTTGGGACGAATGTTGCAGACTGCTTGCAGTCACTGATTCCAAATTCTTTACACGTATCATGTACAAAATATTCACAAACTAAGATAGAAGAAAGACGATTGACATATTCAATAATTTTAGTTATTAACTCAAACAAAGAAACAATACTCAAGAGAATGACACTGTCTGAAATAGTTAGTTGAGCTTTTCAATCATCCTTTAGAACAACAGAATGATCTCTTGTGTCATGTTTCTCTGGAGAATCATTTCTTCATTTAGTAGTTGTGCATGAGAAAGGATACAACTCAAAGAATCTTATTCTCAAGGGAATGACACATTTATAATGATTTATGATTTATAAAGCGCCCTCTCTGACTATGTATATAATCAAAGGCCTTTACAATCATGAGAGGTGGTCAGTATCAGGTGTAGGCACTGAGGGTGGTCACTGCCAGGGTTTCTTTACATCTTCAGTGGTTCTTTTACGTCCCTGCGATATTGGTTAGTGATGAAGTGAGGAGAGAAAGTCTAACCATTTGTAGATGTCATTACAAAGGGAGCACTTTCCCCTCAGTTATTTTAAGACCCTTAGTGTTGGTCTGGCCAGGACTCAAACCAGGACCTCCTGCACCAAAGTCTGGCGCTCAACCGACTGAGCCAACTGGGCAGCACATTGGTCTGAGATGTGAAAACATTACACCCAAACTAAGGAATAGATGTCTATTATGGCCCTGTTCTTTGTTTACCACTAAAAACATGTGAATTTCTTGGTACTGCAGATTCAATTAAGACTAACCTTGACATCTAAATGATTCACAATCTTCAAGTCTCTTTCTGCAGACATTGCAGAACTTTCGTCTATAAAATGATTTTCCTCCCCAAGTATGTGCTACAGGATTCTGTGAAAACCAAAAAAAGTCGCTAAAATTGAGATCTAAGAAGGGGCAGTTCAGCATGTATAATAACCTTGATCCTTCAACCTCCTACCTCCCATCCTTTCCCCCTTCCATTTCTAAATAAAACACAGGGGGCCCAATTCAAGGCTTTGATGATACATGCTTTTAGAAGTTACTGGAACTCCCCTGCTTTAATACATTATACCTTTGAGTTTTTATTTACATTTAACTTTCCCTATAGTCTGTATAATTATGAAATAATATTATAAAACACTTCCCATATCCTCTTTACTTGAAAAAAATATTTTTGAAGTCATTCCTTCATTACTTAAAATGTTGATAACATAAGTACAAACATCCTCTTTATAGACAAACAAAAAACAAAACCCTTCAAAAAATGTTAAACACTTAACGTCATAATCTAAACTTACTTTAACAAGGGTGGTTGCTATGGAAACACATGGTGTTATGACGTTGGTGAGACAGCGTTCATGGGTTACAAAATTACAAACTGTAAAAAGAAGAAAAATAAGAGAATCATGATACAAAAAATCAAAAATTAATATTATGTAACTAAAATAAGAAAGAAACGTCTGCAAATCAAAATGATTTTATCAAATATAATACTTTCTTTAAGAGTTATGGTTTCTTGTCAGAGTAAAAGAAACAAAAAGATAAATCATATTTAGTTGTATCTTTTGGTAAGAAATATAAATAATTCATTAAAAATAATACATAATACTCTTCAACTAATTAATTCTTAAGTGTGTCTTTGTACGTGGGTAACATGATTTAAGAGTAAAATATTAATTCATTCTTACTTGAGATTCTACCTGATCAGATAAATATAAATTATACAGCATAATATGTAAAACATTTGGAATGGACAAATGACAGTTTTCATAAATCTCACTACTTGCTAATGAATTAACTAGATAATCTAGTAGATAAATAAAAAGATTTATTACCTTGAAATATTACTAGTAACTGAAAGTATTTTCACGTACATAGTGATCATTGATTATATAAGCTATTGATGATAAAAGGGACCCTGGATTTATGCTCAGAGTAGAAGAATTATTTCATAAATACATCAAACTGCTAATAAATAAGAATGATTGATTTTGAGCTGCTGATTTGAATATAAATTATGTTTTGAAATTTGGAACAGGAATAAACTGAAAATCTAGCTGAAACGCTGCAGTGCTCAGTCACATAATAACATTAAGAAATATTTACAATAATTTTGTTTAATTTCTGAATTTTCCAACAGGGCTTTAATCCAATTCAAACCAAAAAGATAACATCAAACTATCACTTATAATTATTGAAAGATCTGTTAAATCCATTTATGGATAATGATGTCCAATATAGGTCAAGTTAAGAATAGGAAACACTAAAATATATTGAGCGCAAGTCTGCTGATACAGTCTTGAGCAATGGGGATTTTGTATGGGTTAAAATCTTTATTTGCAGAGGTATAAAACAAATGTACAAGCTGATATTCTTTATAGTTATGTTTCTGGGGACATTTTTTACACTTTGGCAAATTAATAAAATTTACGAAAATTACTATTAATAATAGGGATTACTTTTTAAATCAACTCATTGATAAATTCCTTTGCGAATTGGAAATAAGAAATTACTTTCAAATTATTTAGAAATATAATCATTGAAATATACAATAATAGGGTGCTTATTTAACTTAGCTGTGGTTAAATGCGTTTGAAACCAGAATACTATGATTGACAAATGAACACTCACTAAATAGCGCAGTTATTCTGACTTTTACAGTTCCTTGTACCTGAATGATTCAAGTTAAATTAGATTCTATTTGACTATGATTTTATTTGTCGTTTCCAAGGAAAATATATCAGCTTTGAGTTGAGTTTACTGTAAGAACAAAGCGTAACGATGCACGTACAGTAAGGAAAGAATTTTTTTTCTTTAGAATTATGCTTGACCTGAAGGCTGTTTCCTTATTCCACGCATACAAAGTTAATCAAAGAATAAGCTTACTAAACCGAGGATTAGAGAAACGTTTCTGAATTGCTGGTTATCTAAAGACAAATTGAAGTCTTTTATGAGTCGTGATCAGATACCGCTAAACTAATCATACATCTCCTCGACTTTATCAAGTGTTTTCTCCGCGAAGAACTTTGTCAAGAAAGCCTTAAAAAACTCCTATTTGAGCTTACCTTCACAGGCATATCCTTGGTTAGTGAATCCCCAAAGCATCTCAGTACAATGATGGCAGTAAGTCGGCCTAGTGAATGTTTTTTTAGTGAAGCGATGTCCACTTTGACCGTGAGCCTGGAAGGCTTCTTCCAGCATCGGTGAAGACAGACGCCGGTAACCTAGTTCAGCTCTAGTACTACCACGATGCGACATAGTGGAGAGAGACCTTCAAACTGAGTTGGTAAGAGTTTTAACGTTACATATCTAGCGATGCAGTCAGCTTTTTATTAGTAAACATTAGTGTTGGCTCGACATACGGAACACGACTGGTGAGCAAGTCCACTCATGCAGCAAACTAAAGGTCTCTATAACTACAAGGGAGGGGAGGGTAAAGCCGTCTACCAAACAATGCCTTTTGAACTCTGCTTTTGAACTTTATCCCGTTTCAGAATTTCATAAGTCAAAAGCTGTTAACCTAGGATTACCAGTAAACAATGATAAAGATATTTTAAGCTAGCGAAGGACAAAGACCTGTCGTTTCAGTTAGGGGGGTGTGGGTGAGGGATTCAGCACGTCTTGAAAACGTAGCCAGGGAGCTGAGTGGGGTGGTTGCCAGTGATGAACTATATGATTAGTCAGATCCGATTCATACTTTTCATACTACATCCTCCCTATTTGCTATGGGAAACGCTTCGTTGCAGCCATATATCTCATTAAACTACTGAGCTTCCTTAACTTCCTGTTGTTCAACCCAAAAGTTTGCCTTAAAGCTGCACCGGACCCTCCCCTCCCCCTATGTAACTGCAAAGTCAATGGTTCGATTAAAACCGTCATATATTTCACTTGGTGTAATAACTTACCAAGATGACACGTTGAGTCAATTAGTTTTCTCGTTCCTGTTTCATTTTCACTTGAATGACAAAGATGAAAAATTCTTCATAAGTTTGCTCAGCAGTTCAGACAGTGACCCTCAAACGGCTTCCTTATTCAAGCATTATGATTGGTCGGCATGGATTTTCGTGCTTTTTGATTGGCTGAAAGAGTACGGGAAGCCATTCGAGAGCAACTTTAATGTACGTCATTCTTCCTACGGTGAATGAATTAATAACAGCTCTGATAGATAATTATTCATGTTCACCCGACGCGCAATATATTGAAAGAACAGCTGTCGCGGAAAAGCACCTCAGGCGAAGACAGTGATATGACGTCATACCTTAAAAGGGCTTACTTCCGTGATGATAATGCTTCCAAGGCTAGCTGGTATTATAGAGGAAGATTACACCCGCTGTCATCTACTCAAACAGGAACTATACCGCTTGTGGTGAATAATGTAGGCGTATACGTAGACACTCGGCCACTAGACCGTGTATACTGATAAAGCCATTTTAAATTCAAAACTTCAAGAGGAAAGTTGAAAGCTACGGTTTGGAGAGAAAGATTAAGACAGTAGCCGCAAAACTATGACTAAAAAACAAACAAAAAAATTTCGTTTATTAAATGAAAGAGCTTTTTCCGGCAATTCAATTGCAAGCGGGTGGGATTGTCTTCCCCGGCGTTACAAAAGCGGCAGGTAGTTGAATGATTTTTGGAGAATTGCGCGTTAGAGGGCAACACACAATCGGGAATAAAGAACAGGTTGCGCAGAATCGCGCTGAAGGGTAAGAGGCTTGAACTGTTAGTTGCGCGCCCCAAGATCTATTGAATAGAATTGATATTGAAGGAAGGATCGAGGATCATGCACAGGTTTTCTAGCCTACTGAATCGAATGCAGTGAGATAAGTGCGAAGAATGAGAAGGGAACTTTTTGCTATTTACTTAAAAGGGAGCTCAAGGCCCTATTTTACAGAAGTAGGCTAAAGGGGTTTCTCACCCCTCCCCTCCCCACACCCCAAGTGCGTCAAAAAAAATTAATCAAAAAACATCCCACTTTTTCCCTGCTTGGAGTAAAAAGTCCTTCAGCTGTGTTTTTCAAAAAAGACTTTATTTACAACTTTAATAAAATACAAGCTCAAATAGCTATCTAAGAAGTCCTTGAGGTGATTATAACAGTGTGTGTGGTGCCAACTAGACTGACTACGGCTAAAGGCAAAATAAAAAACATCTACTTAATTAGTTTTCTAAAGGACTATTGAACAGTTAAGTCTTCATTCTTCGGTAAAAAGGTAGTCATGCTGGCTATACAATTCGTAAATTTGCATGTTTAAAAGAGAAAAAAAAAGGAATGCTGATTTTTTATAAAGATAAACAAAATACGACAGGTGTAAAAATAGTTCGTTCTGACTCAAAAATTAGAAAAGGAAGAAAGAAAAACAGGCGATCCTGCTCGCAAAGGTTTTAACTTGACTAGCAAAACCAGACGTTTGCTGAGTTGTAAACGAAGGGTTTTGACTAGTAATGATTTTCAAATAAAATCTATAGGACCCTACTTGGTCAATGTTGAAAAATTCATTTCGTTCTTCATTTAGATCTAAGAAGTGCATCTTTTACAATCTCCGCAAATGTCCCTTTCGTTAAAATCGCCAAATACCAGATAAGAGTTGCTGATATGAAATGTAGTTGTCGTCATGGAGGCATCTTGAGGTGATTTGGAATAACCAAGGAAGCCAGTTATCTACGCTGTATTTTGATTGCATGGATAAAGTGTATGAAAATTGACATGGAAAGCCATTTAACAGCATCCAAGACTGTAACGTCCGTGTTACGAAAGCGACTCTATCTGAGTGAAGAAGGAAAATTTTCCTTAATACTATGATTGGCTAAATATTTTGAAGGGACGTCGTACGAGGCAAGAGCATGCTCAGTTGAGATGCATGTTGATTGGTTCACTGGCAGATCAATAATTTAGATATTGACTTCAGATAATTAACATCCAAGGTGGCTTACAGCCGGCTGTATTTTCGTTCTTATATACGCTCGAACGAAGAAAGAGTGATTTTCTATCTTTCTAAATAATATTACATTAAATACCAGAATATATATTTACACACAAAATAAATCCGTCCTTCGATTTCCGCAAATATTTAAGACACACAACTACACTCAAATGGCTTTCGCTCTCAACCAATTAAAATCTACTAATGCTTTCATTGCCTTTTTTTCCTCGACACATCATCATGAAAAAAAAAAGCAATTTGATAGAAAAGAAACAAGTTACAATTCGAATATGCATCGCCTATGGTATTCTACTGTTTAGAAAACGGACAACAGGTCAGGTAGCCCAGTAAACGCTTCTAAACAGTCACTATGTCTAGTTTCAAATAGTTTAAAAAAGAAAATATTATGGCCTAAAAATCCTAAACGAATATCTACTATTATATTATCTAGCCTGCATGGCTGCCATGTCTTTTAATAGCCTTTGCAGGGCCGTAGCAAGACCAAAAATATGGGGGGAGGGGGGGGGGCTAGTTCAAAAGTATTGGGGGTGTTACATTCTAAAATGCCCTATGTGTTAGTAACATCAATAAAATTTTCAGTGTTCAATATAGAGTACACCCGAAATTATTGGGAGGGACCCGGCCCCTCCACCTGCTACGGCCCTGCTTTGTATCTCGTAAGGAACGCTTGCATGCCTTAAAGTGAACGAAGCCTAACAAATAAATGACTTATAAAACGATATAAATACAAACTGCCTGAGTAAATATAGCCTGCGTAGCGGCGCATTTTTGGGGTTTTTGGGGGAGGGGGTGGGGAGCGAGAGAGAAGAACTAGCTCCCTCCCCCCCCCCCCCCCCCAAAAAAAAACGCCGCTACGCAGGCTAGAGTAAACACGGTTAGGCTAATATTGCATCGTATTACATGTCTAACGAACCTCTTCAATAAGAATATGAAACGAGATGGCTAGCAGTCTAGTCTAGTATGGTTGGTCAAGCTATTACACGCTGTATCTTGGTCGTATCACGGAGGTTACTGTATTACAAGTGACCGTATTATGGAGGTGAACTTATGAAGTAGACGAGGGTATTGTAGTGGTTTCTTCAAAATCCAAGTATGAAGGTGTCCAGAGGTATCCTCAAGAAGAGGTTAGTCAAAACGCTATCCTAAGAGTGGATTACATTCTAAAATATATACTCATTATTCTAATTCCACTGAATATATCCATATATATAATAATAACGTTGTGTATATTGCCATTTTATAATTCATATATTTCTCCTAGCTAAAATTATAATAAATGGTGTTTTTTGTATTTTACAAGTCTACTTGATAAATTATTAATTTTGCGTACCTTATCTAATTCATAACGTACCAGCTATTGTGCGCTGACGTCAAATTTTAGCCGCAGTTTCCATGGTAACATGGTAATCCTAAAACCATTACTGTAGAGTGGTTGTCAACTTTTAAAGTAGTTGTCATGGCAACCGGTCAAACAGGCTTTAGATTATGACATTGTTCTTTTGTTGATTCTTGGATGGTCCAGCCATTGTCCTATCGTGGTAGTGCAGGTCACTTAACAACAGTTGCCACAGCAACAAGTATTCCCTATAAGGTTCATCTAAATGTTTCTGTGCTTGTTGCCATGGCGGTTTCTATGACAGCAGTTGCTGTAGCAACATTTCATTTCTATGAAGAGCTTTGCGTCGTGGGATGGTTTGTGTGTTGTGGTTGATCGTTGTGTGGTTGATCGTGTTGTGGTTGATCGTGTTGTGGTTGATCGTGTTGTGGTTGCTGTTGCTGTTGTTGATGATGATGTTGATCGTGTTTTCTGTTTTCTTTGTGTAGATTGTATCGGTGCTTTTCAATGACATCAAGAAGCATGTCTTTCGTCACGGGTTCTCGAATACTCTCACAAACGCCTACAAAGCACAATTAAAAGCACTGTTAATAAATTAATTCTTGGCAGTAAAATTGACTTCAGTTCGTGATGGGAGGTTCAGTCTATCAATACCTTATCTACTTGATGAAACTATTTCAGACTATCTCTTGGTCGGATTATCACCTATTATAACCACTGTGCAGTGTTAATGGTAGTAAATGTTTTGTGTATAAGACTATTTCCTCTTTCAGTCTCCCTGTCAGTTTATGTCTTCAAGTTGGCCGTCACACTGTCAGTTGGTCGGACAATCATTCTTTTCTTACCGTCAGATATTCTTATAATTAGTTGTTCAGTTGACAGGAATAGACCTCTTGGACATCGGAATGCAGCTCAATTTGGAGGACAAAACGATAGGTTTTCAATTCTTAGGAGATTGAAATTCTTGTGTTTTGTCCTCCAAATTGAGCTGCTTTGGGGTCACGCGCAAGGGGTCTATTAGAGATGGTCTGAATATAACTTTATCAGAATGCCAGTTGGCCGGACTAAGAGTCATGGACTTCTGCCGAACACGAAACACTAATAAAAACTCGCATCATTTGACTTACTCATTGCAGTTTTGTAGGCGTTAGGGAAGTTTTTATCCTCTCTGACGCGCAAGAACACCCACTGTCTGCCATCCCAAGTACATTCGATAATTCTATTATTCCAGATTTTCAGCTGCTTTGTCACCTACGTAAATGACGCACAAATGCTTTAAAATAGACATTTTCAACCACTAGATCAGTAATAGCGCGTGGGAAAGGCGGGTTCTGGTGTGAGAACCAAATTTTTTTGTACACCTGCAAACCATATTTAAAAAGTGGGAAAGATTGGCTGGAATTTTTTAGCCCGATAATCGAAGCTGTCTGGCGGTTCTCGTTTCAGCAATCTTGGGGTGCAACCGACTCAAAACCCCTTGAGATATAAATAACAATGAAACAGCCGCCGTGGATGTTGGTCGATCTAACAAGAGATTCTTTATCAGGAATGCTTTGTATAGTCAATCAACATGGCGGCTATAACGTAACATGCACGCCAAGAATTGTCAAAATATGGAACGAGTACCCCTTAACCTTAAGGTTTTGTTTCAAGCCTTCATTGCGTAAAAATGCACTATTCATAGCTTTTCACTATCCCTTCAGGACACCTTGGGCGCAGATTTCATTTAGAAATTTATGGCTGCCTGAAGAGATTACACCATAGATTACTCTTCAAGCGGGAAAAACTCCCTTGTGCGCGTGGAAGGGGGAGGGGTGGGGTGCTAAGAGGGTCTTGTCGAAGGTCTGGCAAGTTGCTTATTGATGACATCTGTTGAGCCAATCACAGAAAAATAGAATACTGTTTACATCAGTAATATAAAATGCTGGAATGCAGTTTCTTCACGAACACGCCGACATAGAGAATACTGGATACTGGATAAAGATTCCTAATACTCTTTCTTACCTTAATTTGCGCAAACGGCCTTTCAAACCCACTGACATATAGGTAACCGCAATCTTGAGGCAAACACCTTGAAAGAAAGCCAAAAACATTATGAATAACTTTAAAAACATTTCCGTCAGCTTTGACTTTTCGAAATCACTCAATGAAATAATTTTGATGGGTATTCCATTACCTGGGGCGGGTCTAGGGATCGGGGGGGGGGGGGGGGGGGGGGCACAAAAGTTTTAAAGATGAACCTAACTAATTCCAAGCTAAAAAGAGGGGTTATGGGCACCTTGTTTCACTGCCTAAATCCGCCACTGCTCCCTGATCAGCAGGTTAAAGATAAGTTGAAAAACGTTGGTCAATTTGTAAATGCAAATACCGATTTTTTCCAAGATCCTTCAAACACAGTACGCGTATATTTTGATTATCATGATGAAAATATTAACAACAAAAATCGATGGTTGTTAATATTTTCATGTTTATAACGATAACAAAATATGCGCATTAAGTTTTGGAAGGATTTTGGAAAATTCCGGTACTGAGAATTTTAATATAACGTCGCGCAAAACTTGGGTTTTTTTTTTGTGTGTGTGATGTTAATCATAACTGCAAGAATCACCGTCAAGTGTTTGTGCTTTTGATTATCGGTAGCCAAAAACTAATTTCCAACAAACAAACAAAAACTTTTGCACCCTTTGCGTCTATCATTCGTGTCGTGGCCGTAATTTTCTCTCAGAGTGTGGGAGGATCCGGGACCGACTAATTTTTTAAGGCTGAAACAGAAACCACTAGAACAACGGAGTTCGCTTTTTTCTATCTCTATGCAAGAAAGAAGAATATGACATATTCTCCCTTGATGTTTCTGATCCAGCTAGGACACCAACCTAAAAGAAATCCCTACTAACCCTTCTCGTCTGTCTCTAACAATCTTGAGCATAAAGTCCACAGAGTTTAGAGTATGTGGCTTCCATTTCAATACATCCAACTGGTTTCCTCCCACATATGGCTGAAAAGAACAAAGATAATAATTCATTATTTTGTTATTATCTATTTTCATATGACAACGTTCTTGCAATTATTAAATATATGTTGCAACTCAATTCAATTAGTATGAAACTATTAAATTTAACAATTATTCACACACGTCAAGGTGATTATCGGTGAATATTTACTCAGTCGTGAGTCCTCGAGCATATGTACAGTAGAAATTTTTTGTATTTTAAAAGAGGCGCGTATCAAATCAACCAATCAGAGTGCGCGATTTTCTATAATCACCTGGGTAATGATACTAAATAGGTTTAACACGAACCTCGTTGGCTGGATTGAAGATCAGACCATCGTTTTCATGAGACAATTTGGTAACCCAATGCTCAAGCACCTGCAGGGATAGAAATTAGCATTATGAATTGATGATTGGAATATTTTAAGATGTACATCTTACTCACCCATCTTGCCTTTTCAACTGGAAAGAACTGCTTAGCTCGTATGCTGAATGGTTCTTGTGTCTTGTCCAGTAGACCTTGCTGTACCTTAGGTTAGGGAACAAATCTATTAATAAATCTACTGGTGTAATGGATGGATGGTAAGGCGGGTACGTGGATAGATGGGAGGGTTGATGGATGGATGGGTGAATGGATAAGTGGATGGATGGATGGGAGGGTGGGTGGGTATGTGGATGGATGGATGGATGGTGCATGTGGATGTATGGATGGGTTGGTTGGATGGGTGGATGCGGATGGATGGAAGGATGGATGGATGGAAGGATGAGTGAAGGGATGGATGGATGAGTAGATGGATATGTCAATAGATGGCAGGGTTGATGGATGGAAGGGTGGGTATGTGGAAGGGTGGATGTATGGATGATGTACCAGTATGTTGGTGTATGGATGGGGTGATGTATGGATGGGTGTTTGATGAATGGATGGTTGGTCTGATGATCATGTTGGTGATGGATGATCTAACAGGTAACATTCAATATCATAAGGTTCAACTTACTGCATTACTTCTTGGCTGTTCAAGTTCCTTATGAATACATACCATCCTGGTATCATGACATGTTTTCCCAACATCCTGTCCCTGCAACACATTCACCAACATCATAATAGCTTCTAAATTACTGATGCATAATGTATTTCAGTTGAGTCCATTACTGTTGTTGGCTTCATATTGCTAGAACTGGCTAACTGACTCCAGACTTCTGGCATTTTGGTTTTAGTTAATCAAACTTGTAACAGGCTGAATATCCATTGATGGAGCAATAAGGAAACTCCCATGACTAGACAGCCATTTTTACATGGGAATTTCTTGATCGCTCCATCAATGAATATTTGGCCTGTTGTAAGTTTAATAATATTGACAGAAGCCAAGACGCCAGACAGCTGGAGTTGGTAGGTCGCAGAAATATGAAAAGCACTGTAAATAAATTACCTGGAACTTGATGATATCATAGGCCAAATATCTGGGATGAGTCTTGTCACCTTCTTTGTCCATCACCATTTCCTGGACAATTTAATTTAAATGGTCAGTTAGTTGACTAACTGATATGATTATGGAATGATTATACAATGGGTGGCATGCACAGTCATAAGGCTCATCTCTCACTACTTTGCAGTTCAAGCTTGGGTTCATGATTTTGACTCTCGACTTGAATTGAGATTGTTTGATTTGTTGTTCCCTTCCATGCCATAGGCCTTTTCTAAATTTTGAAAATATGATGCATTGTGGTCTAGGTTTGGTACAAGCAACACCACATAAGATGATGAACAAAATATGTTTGTACCCAAGCTAGTCCACAATGCACCATGTTCCCTATCTTACAAAAGGTCTATGAGGGTTTTTTCTCTGGGTACTCAGCAGTTTTCCTCCCTCCATAAAAACAACATTAATTTTGAGTTGATCAGTGTTGTATGCAATATTAAATGTAGTGATAGTGTGAGTGAAAGTTGGCTACCAAATATTGGAAACTAATATGCATACTGAATCATTGGTCACCTACTATATGATAATAATGGAATTTGTTGTTCTATTTTATTTTCAATGGATGTATTCAATGCCCTACCCCATCAACAAGTGTATCAAAAACATGCTCCTTTGGATTCTTTCTTTGTGGAAATCTAAACTGTGGTGCTGTAAAGACATCATTGTTTCTGTCTATAAGGTATATTTCTCCTTCCTTGAGGATCATCAGCATATACCTAAAGATATAAACACAAGGTCAGGTATCAGCTGATATTGGTAATCCTTTAAAATAAAATACAATGTCAATGGTCCTTTTTGTCATTCAACACACAATGCTGCTTACAAATATAATTTTATAGATGTACACATAGCCATATTTAGAGGTTATTATAGTCATTCATTGATAACATTTTAAAGTTAGGTAGGATTAGGTAGGATTTTAAAAACATTGGTTGCCAGTTCTAGCTTTACATTTCAGCTGACTCAATCCAAATGATTTGCAAAAGTGCATCTTATACTGCATGAGAATGGAGGCAATAAGCCATTTACATCCCAAGGGTCATACTGTAGTCAAGTATCACACTGAGTGAAAAAACAACAAATACAATTACTGTGCGGATACTCCAACCGGGACCACTTTGATAAACTAGTATCATTAACCAATATATCACATTGCAATATTTAGCTCAATATTTTTAACCAGCCAATCAGATAGCACATCAATTGAAAAAAGAGAGTGAGAACATGACAATCTGATTGGCTAATGCTGTAATCAGTTCAATCTCTGTCTAGTTTACTGTTATCTGATTGGTCAGTTTTATTCAAGTGGTCCCAGTTAGTGTGTCTGCACAGTAGAATGTTTCATAGGTATAGCTTGATTACCTTGTCCCATCAGCTTTCCAACTGAGTCTGTAATCCTTTTCTTGTATTAACTTCAGGTTCTTTGTGTCCATTGATACAGGCTGAGAACCAGGAAAGCCTCGCCTTCAAGTACATTGATATATAAATTGTAAGAGCAAAATTGGATGCACCATAAATGACTTTATAAATTGCATTATTATTATTAGTAGTACTCACATTTCCCATCCAATCATTTGTGCACAAATCTTTTGAACCTCTTCACATCTTGGTGACTGTACAGCTTCAACTCCACTAACACCCTCGACAAACTTACAGTCCTTCAAATAAAAACACAGTAATCATTTAAAGATCTTGGTTCAGAAGCTGGTTGTACAAAGCCTGGATAAAGTTATCTACCCGATAAGAGTTATTTAGTATAGAATTTGTATAAGTTTTATCCGTTGGATAGCGCTATTCAGGCTTTATAAAACCGGCTCCTGTAGGTTAGAAAACAGAATACTAGCATCATACAGGGCCATAGCAAGCCTCGAAAAACTGGAGGGCACAAAGTCAACACTCAACACGTGATAAAAAAAAAATGAATATTTAATTCCATAATAGTTGTCTTTCTTTTCTGGGGAAAACTGGGAGAGGTGGGGGAAGGGGGGACACAAGCTTCCCAGCCCATGCAGGCACTACAGTCCTGCTATACTATCATGTACAGAAATGTCTAGCACTTGTTTATAAATAATCATTCACCTTGGTATTTCTTCCATTTATACGTCTTCGTTTCCTTCTAGGATCTCTATTATTTCCAACATCATCTTCTTCATCCTCATCATCATCTTTGTCGCTCAACCCTTCATCTTCAAAGCACCATTCGGGCCGCTCAGGGGCAGGAATAGTATCAGATTCATCGCCATACCGTGTACACAGCTCAACTAAATAATCTTGCTTGTAGATTCCAGGTACTCTGCTCTGTAAGGGAAAATATATCATTCTTGGTTATAATAAATTGCTACTTCGAACTTTGGGTTTTTTTTTTCAACATACATTTTGCCAAGCTTTTAACTTATATAGTCATCTTCAGGGCAATAATTAGCACTTAATGACTGGTCCCGAGGGAAACAGTTAGTTTTGAAACATTGAGATTCGAGGGAAACGAAACTAACTGATTTCCTGAGGGATCAGTCATTAAGTGTTTTATTATATACTCTAGTCAAACGAAAAAAAATTTCTCTCCATTTTGAACATTTTTTATTTACAAAACACGAACTTTCGATGGACTTTGACCTGATCACGTGGATTTATTCCCCTCTCACGCTTTAATCACGTGCATTTATTACCCGCGCGGGAGTTATTGAGATTTATTTCCCTCCACGTGATGTACTCTCGACCAATAAGAAAACGAGTTTGACTAGGATATATAATAATTATTGTTAATTTATTGTTCTTGTTTAATTCTATGAGAGTAACACTTAATAACCAGTGGCTAACAAACCTGTGGCCCTCATTCCATGATCTAAATGGAATTTAGAAGATCTTTTTGTGGAGGGAGGAAAACCAGAGAACCCAGAGATTACAAACATCTAGGATAAGTATACTGGAAAAATGAGAATACTTTACCTTACTGAAGCACTCAATGGCTGCTTCAAGGCTGAAAAAGATATTAATAAAAGTAAAAGATGGTATACAGCTGTGCTTATTTTTCTTTCTATTGAGGGACACCATAAATCAGAAGCATAAGTCTATCTTATAAGTTCTCTGACTTAGTAATTTTAGTTGACAGTTTTTGAATTGAATGAAATAAAAATAAGATGGGAAGAGCAGGGAAAGAGGGAGTTTGAAAAATTAAGGAGGGAAAACGAACAAACAGCTGCTGCATTGGTCTGGCTGGCTACAATTTCCATATTTCTCTAATTCATTATTAACATTTAACCTCTCTGGAAATGAGTTGACATTTTTGGAATAATTTAGAACGGAAATGGGATGGAAAGGATCAGCCAAGTAAGAAAAGGGAAGTGGATGAGTGTGTCTATCAATAACCTCAAAGCTATTGCATTAGTCAGCATTTCATATCATTTACTGGGCTAAAAATAACAGCAGGTCAAAGGACAACAGCCAGGAAAAATTAGCACTTCTCCATCCAATTCCATCTTAGGCCAGTCCTCTGGACTGGACACATTGACAGATCGCACATTGGTCAGTTTGTTATGGCTGATCATCATGTCTGGCCATTGAGCAGCTGTTATTTCTAGCCCTTATTTTTATTTAATTACTGTTGTTTTACCTCCAATCTAGTCTTTCTATTAAATATGATATAATCAGGAAACCAGTCCTGTTGAACCCATGAGTACAATGGACACCTTAAAACATATAACAAATTAACAAGATCATTGTAAAAATGGAATTTAAAATAACAGAACTTCTCAGTAAATTTTTCATTAGCTCCTCTCTAGCAAACCTCCTCTGTTTTACATACCAATGAGTTCTCCAGGGTGTTTGTTCCAGTAGCGGTCACAGATAGACATAAAGAGCTGTATTTGATCTTGGGTAGGAGTTTCAGCATGCCTGAAAGTCATTCATCTTAATCTTAGAGAACAATATTATAAAGACCATGGCAACATAACAAGATTCAAAGACTTACAGCTGATTGAAATCTAGTAATTTGTGATCAATTTAATTGTAGTACACAATTAATTGATTATTTGATATCCCAATTAAAACTATAATCATTAAAAACATACCCTCTACACTGCAGCTTGGTGTGAATTATTCCATGATGTTCCAGTTCTGTCTTGTCGTAAAATCGATTGGTGTTTGTAAGATCAATTATCAAACCTACTTTAACCTAAAGGTAAAGCAAAAAACTATGAATTAAAAGCAAGAAAATTGATAAGATATTAAACTGTGATTTATTGATGTGTGGTAGCTTAAGACTACATGTACTTCAATTATGAAATAAAAATAAAAAAGAGAAATAAATAGGAAAAGTTTTTTGAACATTTGGTGATTGCATTAACAGGTTTTGAAAATAACCAAAACCATGGCCAAGAGGAAAATCAAGGAAAAGAAAGACAAAAATACGTCTCTCTTCTTCCCCCTCCCCCTCCCCCCTCACAAACACAATTTCAAGTGTAAGAAAATTAAAGAAAATGATTGAAAGAAAACATGAAACTTTTGAAAATAGATATCCAACTATTGTATTAAGATTTGTAAGCAAAGGAAGAAGAAAACAATATGGGAGGAAGATTAAAACAAAATTTATTCGCAATGGTCGACCCAGGCCTCTCGAACTTCTCAAACAAAACAAGAAGTCTCCATCATGTCAACAAGAAATTCAAGTCAGTGCAGCATTGTTAGTACCTTCAGGGCTTGTAGATAAGAAACTAACATTGGGACTTGAAATCTGTAAGCTTCTGGTACTTGATCATCGTATCTTGGACCAAGAGGGGTTTTAAAAGCGATAAAACGATCTGAAACAAGTTAAAACAATTCAGAATTATTCTACTACGATACTACGACACAAGGTGTTTGCGAAGTCTGTCGACGACCTGGTTTCGCAATCGCGAAAAATTCTTGGAAATCATTTTATCTGTGCTTGAGAACACAGTTCTAGTAAGCAGAAGGCTTGAGGACATAGCAGAAAAATTCTTTTTAGATTGAAAACAACATAAATAGGTCAAAACGAAAGCTGGTTTCAAAGTTTTTCGTTGTTCAAACCTGCAATAACGAGGCTTTTTCTGGGGCATCTGAGCCACCTCGGTGGAACAGCCATTGTGAGTCGATTCCTTGGTTATTCAGAGCTCTTTCAGTGCTAAATTACTTGTTCTATATTGTTAAATAAAGTATTATTCGTCGAATATCCGAGACCTTCCCTCCTCCTTTGTTCTTCTGGCAGCCATTCTTGCTACCAGACAAACGCGCATCTTCGGCGCGCATCCTTTCAAGGGCTGGCCTCTGGCCAAACCACAGGTAACCCAAACAATAACTAAGTTTTCCATTTTTGTGGTTACTGACCCCTTAAAAATTCTTTTTTAAGATATGTATTTCCTTTTTTTAATTGTATTGCTGAGTCCTTTGAATTGTTTGAATCTGTATAATATTTGGTTAACAAAGCAATATCTTATTTCTTTACAGAAATATTGAAAATTGGGTGTTTATATTTAAATGTGTATTCTGAAAATTCTTCATAAAATGAGGCTTCCCCAGCAAACAATACAAAAAAAACCTCTTTTTAAAATATTTTTATTATTAATACAATTATATGCACTTAGTTATGGATGAATGAAGTTCTAACTAATATGTCAGTTTCTTGACAACTATAAAAACATCTATCAGATTAATTACAGCGCGACGCACCTTACTGTGGCCACCCTGCCAAAGTTTCGTACAAGTACAATAAATCACTTCTTGCAAAGAATTTCCACATGAAAAAGACTGCATATGAAAGTATTAAGTGTTAGCAAGCCAAAAGAGCAAAACTGATTTTAGAAATAGAGATTTTTAAGCATTTTCTTCAAGTTCTTGCTCCGAAGTTCAAATATTTGTGGTAACAACAAAGCAAGTTCACATGCAAATTTACAGATTCTCGCTTTCTGATTGGCTAACTTGTAAAAAAGTGTGTTGGGTGGCTACAGTAAGGCGTGTCCCGCTGTAAATATGAAGACTTTGGAAGTCCTAGGATTATGTACTAGTTCAGCTTCCCTACAATAGAGGATTTCCACCATTGCCTGATGGCAGCCCTGTTAAAGGGCAGGAATAATACAATTGTTTTACATGACAGGGCTCAATATAATGGCCAATGTTATGCCGGACAAGATGTCCGGCGTATGATATTTTATTTATTTATTTTTCAAATATGACAGGTCAAATGTCTATTCAAAACTGTATTTGACCGGTCAAGTACCAAATGCGTAGTCGATCATATATTAGCATGTTAGACTGCGCAATATTAAGAAATAAATATTATTATTATTATTAAATTTGGCTCAATATTGACTGTTGATGGGGCTTTATTTTGAGCCCTGCATGAGAAAGCATTCAATTCCCCAGAGTAAAGGAATTGTGTTATTCTGCCCTCCAACATGGCTGACATCATGACGGTATTAACCTCTATCAGCAACAACCCAACCCTTTAAACACCATTGACAGTTGATTTATTTTTATGTGCAGCTTGTTTTTCCAACATCCAGCTTCTAACTAAAGGTACTAAAACCCCACCGAGGAGAATCTGAGTAGGATGATAAATGAGAAGTGGAATAGAAATGAGAGAAAGATACTTGTAGCCCTGGAAAACTATCTTTAACATTGGAATACCAAGTGTGAGGGATTTGTGTGTGGAGCAGAACATTATTGCTACAGTATCTGCTGGCTTGAATGGGGACTCAGCCATAGAAGTAAGATAAAATGTAAGGGAAAGCAAGAAGCACTGAATCAAAAATATGATAATTACAACTGCTAGTAAATTAGTGGAATCAATGTCTCCAACATCACTTGAAAATGTATCACAGAATGTTGTGTAGATGATCAGGAGAAGAACACAGCTTCCAATAGTACCAAATGGTGGCTTAGTTTCTTCCATCCAGTTCCTAACTTGGTCGTTGTATCTGAATGCTTGACCGACTAAAATTGGCAAAACCACGGTCATTGACAAGGTTGTAAAAATAGAGCTGTAGGGCACTGATGATGACGAGCCTACGAGGACTAATAGCAAAAATGGCGTGACGAAGATCCCAAGGAAGCTTCCAAATGCTGAATTAAAGATAGCTGCTGCATCGTTACCACCTACTGCTTTAGTGAGGATGACAGCTGAAGAAACAGGAGGAGGCATGCAGCTAACCACCAAGAGTCCCTTCAACAACCATTCATTCAACGATAATAACGCAAGCACTTTGATCAATTGAGAAATAAGAAGCGGTATAAACATCAAGGTAAATGACTGCACAAATGCGTGGAGCTTGACTTGGGTGATTGCGTTTTTTAGATCTTCAGTTCGCAGAGAAAGACCACTGTTGAAAAAGATGATTGAAACAGCGCCATATTTGACACTGTATTCAGGCTTTAAAATACCTCCTTTTGCTCCTACGAAAGGCGCAAATCTTGCAAGACATATTACTGTGACGATTCCGAGAAGGAACCAGTTCTTCTTGATGAATGCAATCATCGTATTGTGACTAGATTTTACAGTTTTTCCAAAACACCGGTTGTTATTGCACATCCACCATCTTGTTTTTAGTCGAATACCTGCCACGTGTGCGCATGTCCTGTATGGATGACTAATTCAATGTACTTCCGGTAAAATGACTTCCGGCCTATAGTCAAATAAGCTTACTTTTTTTTACGAAAGGTTTTTTTTTCTATATTTGATCACCTGTTAATATACTTTCTCTTTCTTTCTTTTTTTTTTCTCGGATTTGGCCTGAAGTTTCCTTCCTTGTTTCTTGTTCCTATTCTTCATTTACCAAATTTACCTCAAGTAGACCAGAAAATAGGAATAAGCGAATGTTAAATAGTCTTAATACGTATATTTACTTTTACATCATTAATTCTCGTTAATTCTACATTCAATTGTATTTTTTCTGCTATTTATTTCTTAAAATGAATTCGCGGGAAAAAGGCTCGAAAATTGGACAGCGGATTTGCCCAACCATTTTACAAATCAAGATGGCGGACGAAGCGCATAAGTCAGCTTTAAATCTAGACAACACTTTTGACCGTGAAATTGAAGGGATCTACGGAACACTCGTTATTAAGCAGGCAGAGGTTGGCGACGTTGGCTGTGTAGTATGGGATGCTGCTATAGTATTGGAAAAATATCTGGAAACTGAGGGATTTTTGACCAAGAATCCGATGAAAGGGAAGCGTGCTGTAGAACTTGGCGCCGGGACTGGACTTGTTGGTTTGGTGGCTTCTGTGTTAGGGTATAACTGTCATTTTTCACTTAAGCTATGGAAGTTTCTTGGCCTTTTATAGTTAATACAAATTTATGAAGATTCAAAGTCTGTATTAGCTCCTTAACAAAACCTTGATCCCCCCCCCCCCCCTCTCCTCCCCTGGGATACAGGTTTTGAACTTAATCTGGTTCATAACTGACATTGTTGTTCTTTTTAGTGCAGATGTGGTGTGCACAGATCTTCAGGATATCTTACCACTGATAGAACTGAATATAATTACAAATAAACACTTAGTGACTGGTTCTTTGTCAGCTGCTGTTCTACAATGGTAATGCACCACATACTTCTTGATCTACTGTATTTGACAATCTTAAACATTCTTCTTTCTTTGGAATTTCTAATTTCTAATATCTTACATTGATTGTCCCTCTCTGGGTTTAGTCTTAATCTACAGGAAACCCAAAACTTATATTAGTGCACTGCAGGTCTTGACATTTTGAATATTCTCATTATTCTCACTTGACAGGGGTGAAGATGTATCACAGTTGTCACCTCCTTTTGACTATATCTTCATTGCTGACTGCATTTATTATGAAGAGGTAAGTGCCAATACACGTTACTAGGGCAGGGTCATATATTGGGTCTGGGGGGGGGGGGGGGGGCTAAATTCAGGAATAATAGAACAGTTCCTATTTGCTGCTCTCTTACGACCCATTAAGCATTTTGATTTGGCTGATTTACATAAAATTTGATGGGCACTTTACATGAACACAATAGTTTTCATGTGCAGTGAAGGATAACAAGCTATCGTATTTATCCAAACTGCCCTTCAAAGTCGAGAATAGGAAACCAGGGAATTCTATTGTTGGCTTCCTTATTCATTCTATACAACAGGAAGCCCATGCCAGTGAAGACTTTGACTGTTAGTCTTTACAGGCTGAGTAAAATCACTGTCACTAGTATATAACAGCTAGGGGTCTCTAATTTTTACCTAAAGGCTGATGAGGCACTTAGATCGGTAAAGGATTGAGAACAGTTATTGATAGCTTTCAATTTCTTTATATCTTCAGTCACTGGAGCCTTTAGTAAAGACAATGTGTGATCTTAGTGGACCAAGCACTTTTATTTATCTCAGCTATGAAGAAAGACGAACTGGTAACAAGCTAACACTGGAAAATAATTTTTTCAAGGTATGTAATATAAATATATTATTTAGCAGTTATTCGCCGAAAGCGAAGTGATTATCGATGAATATTTACCGAGCGGCGAGTCTTCGAGCTGTGAGGTAAATATTCATTGATAATCACTGAGCCTGAGGTGAATAATTGTTTTAGTATAAATAAAAAGGTGATTATTTGAAAACCTTTGTATTTATACTAAACATGATTAATCCTATTAGTGTTTCCACTAGATATACCTTGGATGAAAGCAATGTTGTATTGCATTATCAAAATACTAGACCATTTTATCTTGGGTGTAATGTTTTTCCATTTCAGACCATGTGCCATTCTCTAGAGAACAAGGTTCTATAGACGACAATAGCTTGTGGGTCCACTTGGAAAACCTACCTTAATTTAACAGGCACATTTCTTGTATTTTCAGGCTGTAAAGGAAAAATTTATAATAGGGGAAATCCCTCAGGAGGAGCAAGACTCTCGATTTCATAGTGAAGATATTCATATAATCAAGCTGAGAAAAAAGTGAAAGAAGATGCAGCATCACATTGTTAAAGACACTGAGTGTGTAGATTGAATAAGGTCAGAGTTCCTGATGTGGATGCAGGCCTTTGGATGACAGTGTATGAAGGGAGAAAAGAATAAATGATTGATTAAAAGAAAGAAAGAAAGGCTGAAAGAAGGAAAAAAAGAAAGAAAGAAAGGAAGGAAGGAAGAAAGAAACAAAAGAAAAAAATGAAAGCAAGGAACTCAAGGAAGAAAAGAGGGGAAGGAGAAGAGAAGACAAAAAGCAAACAAGAAAGAGAGGGAGGAAAAAAGGAAGGAAGGAAGGAATGAGAACCTGCCTTTGCGAGATATTGGTGATCCAATATATAAATCAATATAATCTAGTCCTAGCTTATATAAAATGATGAGACAATTATTTTTTGACACAAAAATTTTATTCAAAATGTTAAGGTATTTACATGTTAATTATACAATGAAGTATCATTCTCAAGATGGTAGGGAATCTATTTACAATTCATTTTTTCAAAGCCATACATGGTTTAAACAATACTGTCTCTTAGAAGAGTTAGGACAGTACCCAAACACTAGCCTCCATGTTGGCATACGTTCATTTTGTAATTCCATCTTGATTAAAATATATGCATATTTTGTCACTACCTTAATATCTTTTTTCAAGACTTTATGACCACTCAAAATATATATATTCCCCGCATAAGTTAAGTGGTTCACAAAGAGTGAAACAGAATGTTTCTAGTGACGTACATGCATTTACAATCATTTTATTTACATTCATGAGAGCACATTTCCATCGTCATGATATCAACCTTTCATTGATATCCTACCATCCAATCTATGTGGTCCATACTTCTGTACACCCTATATCCTATTGTGCTCTCTGCCATACATTAACTCAAGATATTCATAAATCTTGAATTAAGAATTTTTGTCAGTTAAAAAAAGTTTACATGTTCAATAAAGTAGCTTCAAAACTACTTTTTTTTCGGATCTTGTCTTAAATATGTCTAAGAACGTTTAATTTCGGACAAAAAAGTTTCCTGATTTTTCTAAATGTTAGATCCTTAATCATTGCAAAAATATGTCAGTTTTTAAGAGGGAGGTTTGTGTCTTATGATTAGCAATTAAATATTTATTTTTTATATCAGATGATATTTTTCTCCTGGAATTGTCTAACCCGGATTAAGTCCAACCGAGACTCCAGGATCAGAGAGTTGGTCTTCATTTCCGTTCTCAGGTTTGTCAATTCCGAATGATTTCTCTTACAAGTAGTAAGTAATGCCTCCTGATCACCAAGTTTCCTCTCAAGGAGGTGGACCTCCACATCGCTGTGGTTCAGAAACTTTTGGCAGTTCTCCAACGAATTGGAAATCTGCTGTTTCTCGTGCTGCAATCGAAGAACCTGTGCCCGGAGTTCCTCGATGCTTCTATCAAGATGTTTGATTTCTTGGTCCTTCTTTTCGATGCTGTTTTCGAACTCAATTATGTGCCCCTTGGTAATGTTGTGCTTGCTGGTGATTTCAACTTTGTCCAACTGTTCGCTCTCAACAGCTCGATTTAACTTGGATATTTGGTCTTTTAATTCATCAATGTGATCTTTGAGGCGGTTCTCTGCCTTGCATTTTTTAATAACTTGGAGTTGAAGTTCGGCAATCCTTGCATTAGCATGCCTGGCTTCACACATCAGTCTGTTTTCTTCAGACCTGTGTTCAGCTTTGTCACGAACCTTTAGTGGGAAAGATTAAAATGCTAAATTAGAACTTGAACTGTTTAGGCAATGATTAATGCAAAATTATTTGTTACAAGAATGAAAAGTTGGGGATTCAAGCATATACTGACAGTATACGTTTTCCCTCCGGGCTCCTTCCTTCATTGATTCCTTCCATTCTCTCCTTCGTTTTTCCACCCCCCTCTCCCTCTTCCCTTTTCTTTTCTTTCTTTTCTTTCTTCCTCGACCACTCTCCCTCTGTCTCTTCCTTGTTTCCTATTCTTCCCTCATTCCTTCCTTTCTCCCTTCCTTTCTTCCTTCATTTCTTCCATTCCATTTTTTTCCTTCCTTCCTTTACTTCCCTTCCCTTCCTTTCCTATTCTTCCTTCCTTGCCTTCCTTCCTTGCCTTCCTTCCTTCCTTCCTTCCTTCCTTGTTTCCTATTCTTCCTTCTTTCCTTCCTTCCTTTGTCTTTGTCTGACACGTGATCCCCCTATTCTTCATAAAGTGGGTTAAATTCTGATAAGTAAATTTGCTATTATTTTACTTACCCTTTTCACAGTATCTTCTGCGACGGAGATCTTGTTCTTCAACTCTATGATCTCATTCTTCAATTCCCCTTCACGGTCCACTAACCTAGTGATTTCAGTTTTTTGTTTATGATTTTTATCCTTCATTTTTGAATATATCCTTTCGTTTTCTTCGTTCTGTTGTTCCAGAACTTCCTTGTCTTTCAGCAAGCAGGATTCCTTGAGCTTCATCTCTCTCAGCTGAGAATTAAGGTTGTTGTAGTTGTCACGAAGGGTTATAATTTCTTCGTGCATTCTTTTATTTGCATCACGTGATGTTTCTGTCATGTGCATTACGTCTGATTGGTAGTCCTTGTACTCCATGCTCATCCTTCTTTTGTCACCTGCAAGAATTGACATAGATTTTATTATCAACCCCTTCCTCAAAATACACTGAAGCCTTGGAAACTAGTAAATTACCAAATCCCCAACCGCAAAAACGCCCTAACGATCAGCTACCCCCCTTGTGACCCATATACTTTCTCATCCCTGCTACACTTACTGGTCTAAACCTTCTCTCACCTTCGAGAGTCTTTATATTCAACTTCAGCTCGTCTATTTTCTCCAGAAGCTCATTCTCGCTATTCCTCAACTCGCTGACAAGCTTACGCGAGGCCCTAGTGGATGAAGATTTGTCGTTGTTGAGTTCTTCAATTTCAAGTAACAATTTCTCTTTCTCCACTCTGGCCGATTCTCTGCAAAAAAAAGGGATATCAACAAACTGTAAACGCCATTCTGATCCATGTTAGCGTTAAAGCTTGAAGAAAATTTTTCGTTTCAAATATATTTAAGAATACAGTTTATTCCCCCGTCCACCATTTTTTGGCCACCCGCCCCTAAATCTGTTTAGTATACCCAGAGTTACTAACTCTGGTATACCCCAACAAACATTTGTGCCAAGTTTGGTGCTTGTACTCAAAAGTAAACGATGTTTTCGCTAACAAACCTGACTATGTTTGCATTTTCTGACCTGTTCTTCCTGATCTCAATGCTGTTTTCTTCCCGCAGTTCTTCCTCGCGTTTTGCTAGATCACGAATCACCTGCCTGAGCTGGTTTATCTCATCTTCAAAGATTCTCAGCTGTTCGTTTAGCTCCATTTCTCTTTGGGATTGTACCCCAAGCTCCATATTCAAGCTCTCGATAACCTTACTGCCCTCCTGAATAGCATTCTCCTTCTCGTCCTCAAGAGCTTCGGTTTGCTTCCTCAGTGAATCAATGATGTGGCGAAGGTCTTTCTCTTGGTCGCTTTGTAGCTTGAGTGTTTCACACAGTTTCTTGATCTTTTCCTTGTAGCTGTTGACTGTGTCGCTCGCCTCCATTCTAGTTTGGATGAGTTCTTTTTCAGACCCTCGTTTTTCTCCCTGTAGTTCTTCTATCTCTTTCTGTGCGTCAGACAGTTTCTGAAGAAGTCCGACTTCACGATGAACAGTTTTGTCGACTTCTTCTTGACGTTCCTAAAAACAATAGTTCAAAAATATATGCATTCATTAATACATGCAGGGCTTAGCTTTTTAAAGTCAATAACACGAATGGCGTAGTGGTTCGATCGCTCGATTCTCGCCAATGTTCGAGTCCCGCGGGGCTTGGTGTCGTATGTGAGTAGAGTTGCTTGTTGGTTCTCTCCTGAGCTTCGAGGGTTTTTCTTCGGTTCCTCCGGTTATCCTCCCTCCTCAAAAATCCACTTCTAAATTCTAATTCGATCTTTGGACTTTCAGCTATTATGAAAGTATCCCACTCTGTGATATAACTATACCTACCTCAGAAAGCTTGGCATATTTCTTTGCCTTGTTTTCCAATTCGTCTCTCTCTGCAATCGTCAACGAAAGGCTTTCTTTCAAATTCTCCATTTCTGCCATCATCCGTTCCGAGGATTCGTTCCTCACAACCAAACACTCATCAAATTCATGGGACTGCTTCTTGATAAGCTCAAATGCATCACGCGTTTGTATTTGACTCTTCTTAGCTTCTATTTTCAGGTCCTTTTTCTCAAGCTTCAATTTGAAGACTTCCTCTTTCAGGGTCTTCTCAACTAACTTGAGCTGTTCTCCCTTCTGATGCAGCAGTTCTTTCATGCTTTCTATAGCCATATCTTTGTCGCACTCCGTTTGCTTAACCTTCTGTTGAATCAGTTCTTTCATGTTTTCCAAGGCCCTATCTTTATCGCACTCCATTTGAAGAAGCTGTTCTTCCTTCTGTTGCAGCATTTTTTTCATGTTTTCCAAGGCCCTGTCTTTGACGCACTCCATTTGAAGAAGCTGTTCTTCCTTCTGTTGTATCAGTTCTTTCATGTTTTCCAAGGCCCTATCTTTGACGCACTCCATTTGCAGAAGCTGTTCTTCCTTCAGTTGCAGCAATTGTTTCATGCTTTCAATGGCCTTCTCTTTGTCGCACTCCATTTGCTGAACCTTCTGTTGCAACAAGTCTTTCATGTTTTCTTTGTCGCGCTCCATTTGCAGAAGTTGTTCTTCTTTCTGTTGGAGCAATTCTTTCATGCCTTCGATGGCCCTATCTTTGTCGCACTCCATTTGCAGAAGCTGTTCTTCTTTCTGTTGCAGCAGTTCTTTCATGCTTCCAATGGCATTATCTGTGTCGCACTCCATTTGCTGAACCTTCTGTTGCAGCAATTCTTTCATGTTTTCCAAGGCCATTTCTTTGTCGCACTCCATTTTCAGAAGCTGTTCCTTCAGTGATGAGATCTGTTCCTTCATCTTGTGTGCGTCACGGCACTGCACTTGGTACTTCTTGGCTTCCATCAAAGCCTCTTTGTTCTCAAGCTTCAGCTCCTGCACTCTTCTTTTCAGCTCTTTTTCGATCTTGTCCTTTTCCTCCAGACAATACTCCAGGTTATCTTTCCATTGTAAAGATTCAAGCATTGTCTGTATGGTTTTGTCCGCCTGTTCCTTTGCGCTTTCCATCTGTGCAAGCTTTTCGCTCATTGCCTCCAACCGCTTCTGTATTTCCCACTCTGATTCGTACCGTTCCTTCAACGATTGCTGCAAACTGGAAATCTTCTCGTCTGTTTGGCTCTGTAGGAGCTCCGATTCACATTCTTTCGCTGCTCTCAGCTTTTCAGATTTCTGAAGCTCATTCTCTACTCTTTCCTTTTCAATTCTAAGCTTCTTTATGGCTTCTCCCATTTCATCCATGCGTTCTATCGTCTTCTTGTCCGCTTCTCTTGATGTCGCTATACAGTGTTCCATCTTTTCCTTATCTTCCATGGACTTTAGCATGGCTGTGATCATCTTTTCTCCCTCGGCTTTCTCATCTTCAAGATGAGTTATCTTCTCGTTAAGAGACTGCAACTTTTTGAAGAGCTCGACGTCCGATACCTTTAGGCTTCGTTTCAGGTCCTCTATGTTCTCGTGCAGGGTGGGCTTTTGGATCTCCAGTGATTCGTCGTCCTCAACACTTCCACTGACAAAAGATTGCAGTTCTTTAACACGTTCGTTGCATCTGTTTACATTCTCTGTAAGTGTTCTTACATTCCTGCGAGATTCCTCATACTCTTCCCTGTACTTCTCTTTCAGCTCCTCATCGCAATCAGCTTTGCTCCTTTCTTTTCTCAACTTGTTGACAATGATTTCCATTTCATCAATCTTGATCTTGTATTTTCTCTCGGCTTCATCTCTTGCGGTAATTGCATCAGCAAGATCTTCCTTGGTTTTCAGTTTTCGTATTATCGATGAAATGTTCTTGCAATGTTGGGATTTCTCGACCTCTAGTCGCGAGATCTTCTCCTCCAACATTGCCATTCTTTCTTTAAGGTCTTGTTCAGATTGCCCCTTGGACAACATCTCTTTCTCGAGCACCCTTATCTTGTCATCTGAACTCTTCTTAGCCAGGCGCGCCTGCGATTCCCTTTCTTCTGCCTTGCGACTATCCTCTGTCAGCCTTTTGAGGCGTTCATTCAACTCTTTCTCTCGTTCAACGCACTCATCAAGATCGTCTTGAAGTTCCTTGCTGTGACGTTTGGACTTCGTAGAGGAAGAAACAAGTTCAGACTGTTTCTTTACCAGTTGATGTTCTAGGTGCTTCTTCGTTGACCTGATTCTTGAAAGTTTAAGCTTCATTTCTTCAACTTTGCTGGCAAGCTCTCGTTCCAACTGTTCTTTCTTTTTGAGTTGTTCTTCCAGGTTTTTATTGGCATCCATAGCTTCCATCAAGGTTTTCATATTGTCGTCTATCTCTGCTTTTTCACCATTCAACTGAGAGATCCTGAACTCAAGAGAATGCACCTTTTCTTGGAGCATCGTTTCTGAATCGCTCTGATCTTGAAGGCGCTTCTCCAGGGCAGTTATCTTTTCCTCGGATTCCTTCCTAACCAGCATTATGTCATGCTGTGCTTTCTCCTCAGCATTTTGTTTTTCCGTGGCAAGGTCAGAAATCCTCACCTCCATACCTGAGAGCTTTTCTTTGAGATCAGTGCCTTCGTCAAGGCTCTTTAGCTTGGCTTCGTTCTCGAGCTCCTGAGCATCGATGGACTCCATAAGAGCTTGAATTTTCTTGTCGCTCTCGATTTTCTCAGCCTCCAGTCGATGGATTTGTTGACTCAAAAATTCGGCTCTCTCCTTCAGTTCTATTTCTGAATCCCGTCGATCCTTGAGTTGTTTTTCCAATTCGTCAATAATTTCTGACGAGCTCTGTCTCACAAGCTTCACTTCTGCCTCACGTTCATCCACATCTTGGCCCATTTTTTTCATCTTCTCTGCCAATTCTTCCTTCTGTTTCGAGTGAATACTCTTCAGACAAGCCAATTCTTCTTGTAGAGCTTGGCGGTCCTGAAGGCATTCATCCAGCTCTTTCATGCGTATTTCTAGGCTTTCTGACGCCTTTGCAACTACTGATTTCTGTTCCTCTAACTCCTTTTGAGCCTCGGATTTCTCAGTAGTGAGTGCCAGAATTGAATTCCGCAGTTCCACTTCCAACTCTTTCCATTCCTTTTTGCACTTTTCTAGTTCATTCTGTCCTTGCATGCTCTCAACCATTGCCTTCACTTGGTTCTCACTTTCGAGTTTTTCAGCTTCAAGAGTGGAAATCCTCTTCTCCAGGGATGTGACTGTGTCTTGGAGCTTGGTCTCCAACACATTCTTGTCCTCTATCTTCTTTTCCAATTCTGTTATCTGCTCGTCCGATTTGTTTTTCAACATCATTGCATTTTGTCTACTGGCTTCTATAGCCTTCATACTTTGTGCTTTATCTTCTTTTACTTGTTCAAAGAATGCTTGATACATATCGAGTTTTTCATTGAGCTTTTCATTGAACACTTGCAGCTCCTTTATTCGTGCATCACTTTCAGCACTTGTGGAAGGAGAAACGCTCACCGTCTCTTCTCCTTTTGCTGCATTGGCTCTCTTTACACCTGCACCTTCTTGGCTGAGTGCCTTAAGCTTTTGTTCAAGAGCTTGTTTTTCTGCGGCACCTTCCTTTAACTCTTTATGTAGGGTAGCATTCTTATTATTGAGCTCCGACAATTCACCTCTTAGGCTATTGACAATTCGCCTCTGGTTTTCACAATCCCTTTGCAATTTTTGCATGTGGTTTAAGTGGATATCAATCTGACGGCGAGAGCTTTCTGCTGAGTCTTGAACTGCTTCCAGTTCCTGTTCAAAAACTTCTTTCTCCATTGTCAAGCCCTTCACTCTTTTATCCAGGGTCGCGTTCTTGTCCTTTAGCTCCGACAATTCACCTTTTAAGTTCTTGACACAACGTCTCTGGTTTTCACAATCCCCTTGCAATTTTTGCATGTGGTTTAGGTGGATTTCAGTTTGACGACGAAAGCTTTCTGCGTCTTTATCTGTTTCCAGTTTCTGTTCAAGAACCTCTTTCTCACTTGTCAAGTCCTTTACTCTTTTATCCAGGGTCGCGTTCTTGTCCTTTAGCTCCGACATTTCACCTCTCAGGCTCTTGACAATCCGTCTCTGGTTTTCACAATCTGCTTGCAATTTTTGCATGTGGTTTAGGTGGATTTCAGTTTGACGACGAAAGCTTTCGTTATCCTTAACAGCTTCCAGCTTTTGCTCTAAATCTTGCTTCTCCACCGCAACATCTTTCAACTTTTTATCCAGGGTTGCGTTCTTTTCATTGCATTCTGAGAGCTCACCCTTAAGGTTCTTGGCACAAAGTCTCTGATTTTCACAATCCGCTTGCAGTTCTTGGATTTGGTTCAAATGCAATTCAGCTTGACGACGCAAGGCTTCGGTATCTCTAACAGCTTTATCTCTTACTTCGCCCAGGTAATCAGTAAGTGTATCGTTTTCTGCCTGCAGCCCAATATTCTGCTCTTCCATTTCCTCAAGCTGCGTCTCCCTCTCTTGCAGCTGTTCCCGCAACCGAAGAATTGCGTCTGCTTCTCCTCCCTTTGTATCTTCGGCAAATCTCACTCTCTTTTCTTTGACTTTCTTTTCCAGTCTTACGTTTTCTTCTTTTAGATTCTTTAGCTGTTCTTTCAGGTCGTCAATCATGCTCTCTAGTTCCTTGAACCGTAATTCTCCTCCTTCAATCTCGGGTTCTCCACCAGTACTTGGCCCAGGTACTTGGTCATTAGACGAGCACGAACTTCCAATATCCTTCAAAGAAGCGTATCCTATAGCTTTCAGCAACCCAGAAATATCATAGAGGATCTGTATGGCACTATCTATGGCTAATGTACAAGGATGGTCCTCAAAAAATGGATTGTTGGCTTTTATTTCTTCAACATCATTGATGACATCAGTCATTGAATCGATCTTGTTTTTCAGTGCATTTTGCAAGCTTTCGAATTCTTCCCTTGGTATTTTCTCTTTTTCGATATTTTCCCGCCTAACATCAAGTAACTTTAGCTTTTGCTCACTCAGTTCCTTCAGCAACGTTTCGTTTTCCAATTCAAGTTCATCAATATAGTTCTTGAGGTCTTTTTCTTTGCTTTCTATTTTATCAAGCTTCAAATCCCGGGCATTAAGCGCAGTTCTTAGCAAGTCGTTCCCTTCCAATAACGTTCGAAGTTCACCTACCAACTCATCCACCTTGAGTTCTTTCATTTCGATGTCATGTCTCAGGTTATTCAATTCACGATCTTTCTGGGTTGTTGTCTGGGTCAGGTTATCCTCAGCTTTGCATAACTCTTTCTCAAGTTCCTCTATTTGTTCATCAAGTCTCTGACGTTCGGTATTTGAGCATTCAATTATGCATTCTATCTGTTGAAACTTGGCAGCGTCGTCTTCAATTTTCTCTTTAAGGCTAGCTATTTCCTCATTCAGCTGCTTGACCAAGTCTTCATACTTCTTTACAAGTTCACTATTGTCATTTTTTGAATACGCCTTGGCTATCTTAGCTTTGGTCTTCTTGATCCCTTCTCTGAGTTCTTCTGTCATGGCCGTGAGTGAATGTATCAGCGTTTGCAGCTCACTGCTTTGGCATGCTTCAGCCTGTTGTGTCCCGCTAATCGTGTCAGCTTCAGCAAGCTCAACTGACAGAGGACTTGAAGTAGCTTTGAGCTCATTATCTCTAGTACCATCAGTCTCTAATTCTTTACTTGCTTCGGAAAGTTCACTCTGCAGCTTTCTTAGGTCTTCGATCTTCTCGCCAATCGATGCTTCTTTCCATTGTTTTACAAGCTGACTACACTTGGAGTTAAGAACATCGTTCTCTTGTGTCAACCGCTGGATCCTTGATTTCCATTGATCTTCTTTCTTTGTTAACTTGGCGATTTTTTCTTTAAAATCTGAGCATTCCTTCTTTTGTGTCCTCATAGAAGCTTCGCACTGGTGAAGTTTGTTTTTCAATTCTACGTTTTCCTCTTCCGCCTTCATGGCCTCGACATCCTGCAAGCTGCAGCTTCTACCCAGCCCGTGCTCTAACCGGTCCTTCTCCGTCTGCTCCTTTCTGTCCTCAGTCTGTACCCCATCTTTTTCTTGCGGTGCATTAGCTTCATACAGCTTCAACTTGGCTAACAGCTCTTTCTTTTCTGTTTCTAGAAAATCAAGGTCAACTTCCATTTTGGACAGCATATTCTTCAGCTTTTTACTTCTCTCCTGTGCTTGTGAAGCTTCTGAGGTCTTTTGAGACACTTGGTTCTTAAGTTTTGAATTTTCCTGCTTGAGGGTGTTATTCTCATTTGTCAAGATACCGATCTTGGCCCTGTTCTCATCGACCTCTTTAAAGTCTTTGGTGTATTGATTGAAACTTTCCTGCAAGTCTTCGTAGTCCTTACGGCAACAGTCTACCAAGTTCTGCCTCAACGCAATTTCTTTGTCTTTTGATCGAATGGTTTTCTGAAGTGCTTCCACACTTTCCACTTCCTCAGTTTGTGAGGCCTTCGCTTCGAGAAGAGCAGCTTTTGTCTGTAAAGAGGGTTCTCCAAGATCGGCCTCCAGTGCTTGTTTGTCCAATGCCTTCTTTGCAGTTCTTTCCTTTTCACGTTGATCATCATCTTCATCTTTCTTATCCTCTGGTTCTTTTCGTGATTTTGGTTTCTTTGGGTCATTTGGATCATCACCATCTCCTGATCCTCCTACTGAGCTACCTTGGCCTCTGCTACTTCCACCAGCAACCTCTTGCCTGTTACCTCCGCTTTCTCCACTCGGTTGATCCTTTTCACTTCCAGATGGTTTTCCAGAAGTCGTGCTGGTTTCGTTAGATGCAGTTACCATTCCCTGGTTATCGCATCCAACCAAAAGAGATTGAACGCAGAGATCTTGAACAGGTTCTGCCATCATGTCGTCCGATTCAGTCTGTTGGAGGACGGGTGTGTCAGCGACGTCATTGTCCAATGCTGAAGTTACTTTCTCCCTTGAATTACTTCCTTTACTTCCTGGTTTGTATGGGTCATAGTAATCACCAGAAGCATCACTCGCTTCATCTTTCTTGGAAGCCTCTTCAATGTCAGCCTCTGCTGACGAAAGTAGCTCATCCAGCTCTTCTATGAACGAGTCTTCATCAACAGAATCGATCTTGTTCTTTTGTCCAGCAATTTCACTCATCAATTCCTTCTTTTTGACAGGGTCTTTGCTTTTATCGGTCGTGGCGTGTTCGAGTTTTGAAGCCTTTTTCACACCGATGGCCCAGAAGGAATCACTCCAGTGTTCAGAGCTACTTTTATCAGAAGCTTCATCATCATCATCATCATATGAGTCATCCTTGGAACCCATTTCCTTAATAATAATTATTATAATATTATATCATCTCTCAGCACTCATCCCTTGTCTTTAGTTCATTTTTTTATCTTTAATCAATGGTAGTCCTTTGAACCTCCCCTCCCCCCAATTTTGTTTTTCAAAAATGAGGAGATACTACTATGTAGCACTGTGAGCCTTCCTTTGGCACATCTACACTCAAAGTCTGTGACATCCTGTGATGTTAGGGGACCAGTCATTGTTTACAAGGAG
Source organism: Anthopleura sola (assembly GCA_023349425.1). Classification (NCBI taxonomy): domain Eukaryota; kingdom Metazoa; phylum Cnidaria; class Anthozoa; order Actiniaria; family Actiniidae; genus Anthopleura; species Anthopleura sola. The sequence continues at coordinate 8,049,127 of JALHLI010000008.1, forward strand.
GAGGGCTGGTTCAAATAGAGGGGGCAGCATTTTTATGCTCCACAAAGGATGGGCTAAGAGAAATAATTTAGGGGGAGGGGTCAAGAAAATTTGTTCGGGTAAAAAACAAAATACATCAGCCCCCTCCCTGTAAACAATGACTGGTCCCTTATTCATCCAATACAGAAAACTCAAGCTTAGGTCAAACATCGAACTTCACAGCAATTAGGTTCGGCTCATGTGGGATTTCATGTAGGACCATTAGTCTTAGCTTCAATAAAACGCCATAAATTGTTTTTTTAAACTTTAATTTGAATCTAATTTTGGAATTTAAACTTGCTTGGTTTTAGAGACCAGTCATTTATTTTTTACAAGGGGGCTATTGGAAATAGGGGGCAGCATTTTTTAAGCTCCACAAAGGGGCTGAGATGGGGCTAAGAGGTCAAGAAAATTTGTCCAAGTAATAAATGCCCCTGCCCCTGCCCCTGCCCCTGCCCCTGCCCCTGCCCCTGCCCCTGCCCCTGCCCCTGCCCCTGCCCCTGCCCCTGCCCCTGCCCCTGCCCCTGCCCCTGCCCCTGCCCCTGCCCCTGCCCCTCACAGAAAAAAAAATGATTGTTCCCTTATTCAAACCATACAGAAAACTCAAGTTTAGGGCCAACGCTGATGCTAGATTTGATGTTTGACTGTCAATTAGTATCAGTGTATTTTTTTAAATAATTTCAAAACTGGTCATTTTTGTTAATAGATTTACCTTTTCTTTTGGGAGGTATTCCTGTTCAGAGTCAGTGGAGAAGAAATCACGTTCTTCATACTCAAAATTCCGGCTTAACGACCAAAAGTTGTCGGAAACCTCTTCCTTCTTGCTCTGAGCCTCCTTGGGGGCACATGGGGGCTCAGAGTCCGTGGAGATGAGGTCGTCTGATTCAGTTTCATACTGGAATTGATGTTTGAATGGCTTTAGACCCAAGCTGTTATCAGACTCAGAATCATCACATCCCTTGCTCTTTCTGTCTGATCCCTGTTTTGGGAGAAATGAAAACGATCAGATTCAAATTAATATAAACACCGTGTTGGCCTTCAATCAAAAGCTGGAAATCACAGGATACCCTAGGGTAGTGGGGTAAGAAATCACAGGATACCCTAGGGAACAGGGTAAGACATGTACATCACAGGATACCCTAGGGGAGGAAGTAAGAAATCACAGGATACCCTAGGGGAGGGGGTAAGAAATCACAGGATACCCTAGGGGAGGGGGTAAGACATCACAGGATACCCTAGGGGAAGGGGTAAGAAATCACGGGATACCCTAGGGGAAGGGGTACGGAAAATAAAAGGATACCCTAGGGGAGGGGGGAAGACATCAGAGGATACCCTAGGGAAGGGGGAAAGACATCACTGGATACTCTAGGGGAGGAGGGTAAGAAATCACAGGATACGCAAGGGGAGGAAGTAAGACATCACAGGATACCCTAGGTAACATTTATTTTCTTTATCGGTTGAATCCCCAATCAAACTCCTAGATTCTCTTCTGAATTCATAATTTATAAGTTAATCAAGCTATGGGGATTTAGTGAGGGGGCTTTACTCTGGTAACAATAAGGGGGGCTATCGAAAATATCTTTCCAAGCTAAAGATATTTAGTGTCCACAAAAAGAGTCTGTAGTTGGGGGGGGGGGGGGGGTGTCACTGAACAATATATTATGTTTGAGGGGGCCAATCAAAAACGTAAAATCCTTATAGTCCCCCCTACCCAATGAATTATGAACGAAGTGATAGGAGTGGAATAATGACAAGAAAATTCACAACCTACCTTTTCATGCTGGGTTGGCACATGAGGGGGGCATTCCTGTACAGGGTCAGTGGTGCTTTGAGCCTCCTTGGGGGCACATGGGGGCTCAGAGTCCGTGGAGATGAGATCGTCTGATTCAGTTTCATACTGGAATTGATGTTTGATTGGCTTTAGACCCAAGCTGTTATCAGACTCAGAATCATTAGATCCCTTGCTCTTTCTGTCTGATTCCTGAAAACCGATTAAATTCAAATTAATATAAACATTGTGTTGGCCTTCAATCAAAAGCTGGAAATCACAGGATACCCTAGGGAAGGGGTAAAGACATCACTGGATACCCTAGGGGAGGAGGGTAAGAAATCACAGGATACCCAAGTGGAGGAAGTAAGACATCACTGGATACTCTAGGGGAAGGGGTAAGAAATCACAGGATACCCTAGGGAAGGGGGAAAGAAATCACAGGATACCCAAGTGGAGGAAGTAAGACATCACAGGATACCCTAGGGAAGGGGGTAAGAAATCACAGGATACCCTAGGGAAGGGGGTAAAGACATCACAGGATACCCTAGGGAAGGGGGTAAAGACATCACAGGATACCCTAGGGAAGGGGGTAAAGACATCACAGGATACCATAGGTAACATTTATTTTCATTATCGGTTGAATCCCTAGCTAATCAAACTCCTAGATTCTCTCCTGAATTCATTATTTATAAGTTAGGCAAGCTATGGGGATTTGGTGAGGGTGCTATCGAAAATATTTTTCCAAGCTAAAAATATTTAGTTTCCACAAAAAGAGTCTGTAGTTGGGGGGGGGGGGGGGGGTGTCACTGAACAATATATTATGTTTGAGGGGGCCAACCAAAAACGTAAAATCCTCATAGCCCCTACCCAATGAATTATGAATGAAGTGATAGCAGTGTAGGAGTGGAATAATGCCACGAAAAGTTGCAAATAATATAATTTAAAACAAGTTATTTTTGTTAATTTATTTTACCTTTTCAAGCTGGGTTGGCACATGAGGGGGGCATTCCTGTACAGGGTCAGTGGTACTCTGAGCCTCCTTGGGGGCACATGGGGGCTCAGAGTCCGTGGAGATGAGGTCGTCTGATTCAGTTTCATACTGGAATTGATGTTTGATTGGCTTTAGACCCAAGCTGTTATCAGACTCAGAATCATCACATCCCTTGCTCTTTCTGTCTGATCCCTGAAAACCGATCAGATTCAAATTAATATAAATATTATGTTGGGGTAAGAAATAAAAGGATACCCTAGGGGAGGGTGTAAGAAATCACAGGATACCCTAGGGAAGGGGCAAGAAATCACAGAATACCCTAGTGAAGGGTGTAAGAAATCACAGGATACCCTAGGAGGGAGGCTAAAAATATTATTTCAAAATGTAAAATCCTCATAGTCCCCTACCCAATAAATTATGAAAGCCCCCTACATAGGCAATATTTAGGCTCAAATTCAATGTTGGTAAAAGGTTCAAGTGTAAATCTCGGAGGTTGAGAGGAAAGAAATGGGCAAAAGAAGGCAATGGTTAGCAAGGTGTCTTGACAGTAATGTTCTGGTGGGGTGTAATGTAATCTAAAGCTAAAAAAATCCCATTTTACAAAATAATGTATTGTAACGTTGTTTAGTTCAATTTTTACTAACTTTTTTTGTGGTAGCAGCCTTGCTTGTAGTTTTACCCTTGGTTCGAGTACGAGGGCTGTTTGTTTCATTGCTTTTACTGTAATAATTAGAACTTGATTAAAACTGGGTATTGATGAATATATATTTAATAAAAATAAATCAATATATTAATGAAACATTAGACATTATCTGAGACATGTTACTCACCTCGAAGATATTTTCTTCCGATCTTTTAATCCGCTGTTTTCTACTTTCTGTTGAAATCAGAGAAATAGGAGAAGGTTAAATTTATTGCTATAGAACATGTAGTAAAGCTACGAATGCATTCTGTAACTTTATAAGCTTATGTAAGATTAATGGATTGAAATTTTGTAATCTTGCTTAGATGACTAGTTTATTTGAAAGGGAAAATCCAAATTATTCAATAAATAGTTAGCTTACATGGATGGTTAAACACATTACAAGTCAAACAGAAAATACGTGAATATATTATAAGATTAAGCTTATAAGCTTAAACTTTTAAAAAATCAGCCATATACTCTTACTTAATTATTTTTTTAGCTTTTAACGGTTCTTACCTTCAAAGAGCTTTCTTTAGTGAACCTTAATGTTCAATTGAAAAATATTCCTTCGAAAAATAATTCTAATTTAGCTTAGGAGTCTTAAAATGAATAAGTTTGTCGATTTCTCCTCGAAATTTATTGCAAATTCCCTATTTGATCTGCCAGTTCCTTTTGAACGCAAATCCGCTGACTAGTTCCCAGGGTCAAAGAGCGTAATGTTGCCCTAGGCAACAATATTTAGCCAATCAGAAATTAGTCTACTTGATTTCCGGTAAGCTGGTTGCTGTCAATCAAACGAACACGTCACTGTTAGTTACCATGATGAACCAATCAGAGGTTATGTTAAAAGCGGCCAATTAGAAATTAGGAAGATTTTATTTCCGATAGACACGTCACTACTGTCAGCCCATCAGATTAGCCAATGAGAGGCAATATTAAAAACTAGCCAATCACCATTCACTAATTACTGGGATGTCATTTCCGGTTTTACGTCACTGTCAATCAATTGAAGGAACCAATGAGATCGCTTGTTATAAAAGGTGTCAATCAATATCAAGTAACCAATCAAATTCTGTTTTAAAAGTTAAGTCGACCTAGCAACCGTGCTTCCTCTTAGCAACGTATGCCTGGCTAATCTTCTCGAACCTTTTGCGAAAAAACAAATATGGCGGAAAAAGACTTGGATTAAAAAAATAACCAACTTACTTAATGTATTGTTTCATTTTTCGGTTTTTAAAGCAAGAAGTCCGAAAGGTCAGAAGTATTTTACCAAAAGCTGCAAATAATTTACGGCAACTTCCACTTGAATGGTTTCAAAACTCTCGAACGGTAAGCTTTATAGTGTACGAAATGAACGAAATACATTTCAGATTGAAATATCTAACGGCAAAAAAATCTTTACTGCCAAAAATAAAACAGCTACAAATAATATTCAGCATTTAGATTTTAGATAGAGTTAATAATTAAGCTTAAACTAGATTGTCAGTACAAGCAAAAGATTTGTTCTTCCTTCTTCATCTTGCTTTGCGTATTCTTTTTTCTACATAATTCATAGATTCTGTTTTGTTTGTTCGGTATTAATCCAATAATATTATATTAGACTATGAATGAACTTTCCATTTTTATAAAAAATTATTAATACTTATAGCAAATTTCTATAATAATGAATGTCCCCTTACCTTGCCAGGCTTGTCCTTGGGGTCTGCGCTGTGGATGTTTCTGAATGATGTCTTGCGACCAATTCCACCCGATGGCTTTTCCTGCTCTTCCTCAGGTAAGTCATCTGCTTTCTTAGCTTGGAATTTCCTTGCTGGTCGTAGTCTTCCTTGCTGAACAAAAGCCAGAGCATTCGAAGAAGTCTTTACTGGTGTTTGCTTCTTGTTGATGCCTGGAATCACCGAGCGTGATAAAGGGTTAACGCATCGGGCTTGGTTGACACTGGACGACTTCTTAAGCTTTAAGCTTTTTAATCTTGCTGGCGTTTTCTTGATCGGTTCTGCTCCAGTGTCATTATCTTCACTTTTGGTGTTACTTTTCTCAGTTGCGGGGACAACTGTTTCTTCAACTCCTTTGTTGGAGTTCTTTTCCGGATCAGAGTCACTTCCGGAAGTTCCGGCCGGTTTGGAAGAATGGACCACTTTCTTCGCCGGCGGTTTGACGACAGGTACAGGCAGATGACTTTTGCCTCCTGTCTTGGATTTGGATTCCGATTTTGATGAGTTATCGGAATCGTCGCTAGCCGAGCCACCACTTGAGTGTTCGCTGCGAACTGGGATTTTTGACGGCCTGCTGTAGGGCGCGTCTGGTGGATCTAAGCCCACTTTCTTGGCATTCAACACAGATGCCATGTTTGTAAGGCACTAGGGCCTTTACCTAGATCTAGGTTTTTACTTTTTTGTTCTACTTTCGCTTCAAACTATGCTTTTTTTTCGCTGCTGATAAAACTTCTAACTACCCCTTTCGACTCTCATTATCCAACAGATTGGATTTCTAATTACCCATTGTTTACGTAAAAAACATACGTCACTAATTTTGCTCTAATTGCGCCTTATATGGGCATGTCATTACCAGGCTCTCTCGTGAAAATTCCGGCAATGTAGGTAACACTGACCACGCCGTGACCTAAATTTCTTTTCCTATTCCTAATTATTACTCCTTTTTTTGGCTTTCTTTTATATATTCATTGGCGTTTGTCCATTTATTCTTTTTTCCACTTATTTCTTAATTTTCCTTCTTTCTCTTAATATTTCTCTCATTTTTTCTTATTGTATTCTTTTTTTGTTTTTCTTAATTTTTTCTATGCTTTCCACCGCCATATCGCGATCATTCTGAGGCCGTGATTTCAAAGTTAACAAGAGCGAATTTTCAGGAAGCCTGATTCTCAAAATCACTGAATTTGGTTGCTGCATTTTCCAGTAATTTGTAAATCAAAATGAAAACCACGTATCTCAATTTGATTATATGCATATAGAAAGGCCACTATATGAATAATAAAGTTCTTTTATGCAGTTAAAAATACAGACATACTCATCAAATTAATCTTGGTACCTGCAGTATAGGTAGAGCTGCTTCAGCAAAGTTGGAACAAATTTTGCACGATTCTTGATGGACTTATCAGATGAAAGAATGGTAGCAAAAAGTATACGAATAAATTTATTAATATTATTATTATTATTATCATTTATCTATGTCTTTTATTATCTATGCGACAGTTGTAATTATAAGCAAAAGTTGTACCGTGTGAATCAGCCTTTAGGATGTCATCTGTGTCTTATTTGTACTGTCACTTTTGATTTCAGAATCAGAAAGACAAAAGAAGACCTTTGCAAAGGATATGAATTTGGTCAGACAGACAGCGTTTTTATATAACCAGTACAAAATGTACTGGAAGTTATAATGAAAGGCGCATCATTGTGTATCATTGTTGCGTTGCAAGTTGCAGAGTAAAGGTTGCTCGTCTTACCTAACCACCCCGCGTGCAACAAATTTTCTTTGTTGCAGAATGTAGAAAGAGCTTCAAAAATTCCTAGTTTTATCTTTTATTTACATTGATAAAATATCACTGTACAAAGTAAGTCAATAGCATTCTACAAACTCAAATATGTAGATATGTATGCATACGTTGCTGGCATAAAGAGTGCATCAGTTAGTATTCCATGGTTTGGCCGGGGCATTTATTCCAGTATAGTTTTGAATATGTTTGTTGAAGACGGTCTGGGGACCACTAGTATGACAGTTAACTTGTGAAAAATGTCATAAAAGAGTGCATCAGTTAGTATTCCATGGTTTGGCCTGCGCATTTATTCAAGTATAGTTTTGAATATGTTTGTTGAAGACAGTTTGGGAACCACTAGTATGACAGTTGACTTGGGAAAAATGTCAAAAAATAAAATAAAATATGTAAAAAAGGTTAAAGTTTTATAAATCTAATTTAAACTTTAGTCCAGGAGCAGCTTTGCGTGTAAAGTTTCCATGCCATACTTGTTTGTTGACATCTGTAAATGTACCATGACCCTCCAACCTTATGAAGAAAACATATCAATTATGATTAGTAATGGCTTAGAAAGCAGTGGAAGGAGTGACATATCTATTAGTAAATCTTTCAGTCCCCAATTGTTGCTGAGTCTTGTATCTTGTGTCATCCCCGTACCTCAGTTCTCCCCCCTCCTCCTCAAGATTTCTACTCACTTTTTTCTTACCCCTTGGAGATTGTGTAATTCTCACATAATGTTTGTTTATTTCTAACAGATCTCTAAAAAGTGTCCAGTGCCTCCCTCCCAGCCTGGCACAGTTCCTTCTTACACTACAGCCTAACCTAAAGTATCTCTCCCCCTGGCCCCATGGAGGAGGAGGAGGAGTGGGAGGAGGATGAGGAGTGGGAGGAGGAGGAGGAGGAGGAGGAGGAGAAGGAGGAGGAGGATGAAGAGTGGGAGGAGGAGGAGGAGGATGAGGAGTGGGAGGAGGAGGAGGAGTTGGAGGAGGAGGAGGATGAGGAGTGGGAGGAGGAGGAGGAGTGGGAGTGGGAGGAGGAGGAGGAGGAGGAGGAGGGGGAGGAGGAGGAGGAGGAGGGGGAGGAGGAGGGGGAGGAGGATAACAATAAGTCCACAGGTATAGACCACCAATTGGGGCAGCTATTGGATGTCAATCAAAGAGTTCAAGAAACTTAATATTCCATTATTCCTATGACAATGATACGCGTCCAGGATCAACATCCACAACACGTCTAGTACAATTAGAATGCATTTTAAATATTTTATTCAATAATTCTTTCAAGTCCTTTTTCTTACTTGTTATCAGAAAAGTTCCCTTCATAAATGGAACCATCAGGCCAAGTGTACTTGCCATACCCATGGAACATGTTCTCAACGAATTCTCCCTAGAAATAAGTTTCAAGAGAATCAAATACTATGAGATGTTTGTTGACACTGCTAGTAATATATAGTACGAACCTCTACAAAGTGGCCACCCTTTTGGAATTCTCAAGTGGCCACTGAATAGAGTTGACCGCTTTTACAATGAGGTTTTTTCATACTTTTTTTCTCCTTTATCCCTTGGGTGAATCGATTGGAAATATGATTTATTTTGAACAATAAGATTATTTGAGTTCAGTGCTTCATTTTCAGAAGGTTTGAAGCAGTAGAAAGTTCATAAAATAAAAAATATAAAAATATCAAGTGTTCGTGGTTCGAGTGTCCTTACTGTAAATAAAGGTTCTATAACTGTATTATTTTGTTATAGTAAGTAATGCTCAAAAAAGATGAGAGATTACTCGACCAAAACAATTGAATCAACTAAAATGGAGTCAATCTAAGGTCACAATTTTCATCCTTACCTCATACACAGCTCCTGAAGGGTGTAGAAGTTTCCCTAAAAACAACAAGTATTGATAAATTGAATTATTTTAGTTTCCAAGCTGTGTTTTGATTTTATTCAGAAAATTGGATTATAAGATGAATGTTCAATGTTGACATAAAAACAACGCAAATGTTTTCTATTTAATCTTTTTTTTATTTTCTTATTACTTAAACTTGAAATATTACTTGTAAAACGAACAGAAATTTTTTCCAAGCTTTTTTTGACTATTTGTTTTAAGGTATAAGTATATGATTAGGACCCCTATACGCGCTACCTCAAATTTCGCACGGGCTTTACAATATTTTGCCATAAAAGTATACATTTTCTGAAAGCTAAATAAATGTGGTTTTCGAATATCTATTTATAATTGTCTGTTTCGGAATACAAAAAAAGTTATTGGGTTTAAAGTGACATTCTACCTCACTTCATTCGACGACTTCCCGCAGGGTCAGAATTTCCGCTATGTCGATCAAAATTACATTAGCATACTCTGTGGATAATGAGCTTCAAAACAGTGTCTCAGATTTTTGATATCTTTTTTAGATCGTGTGAAATGACAAATTAACGGATAAATTGATATTTATTGGAGTATAATGAAATGTATCGAATTTCCGCTTTCCGCCTTTTCAGTTTCCGCGTTTTACCGCGACCCACAAAAACATTTCAAAAATCTGAGACACAGTTTTTTAGATCGTATTGTTATTTATTACACATTTAGAGTCGATATCCGTGAAATAAAGCCGTGAATAAAAACCATATCAGTGAAGTGATACAATATCTCTTCACGGCAAACTGTCCAATAAAATCTCGCGCGATATATAATACTAATATATAATCGACCCTTAATGTGTAATAAACAAATTATTACATGTTAAGAGCTGATACTCGTTTTCCGTATCATATTGCTCACTCGCTCGCGGACTCGCTTGTTCGCGATATGACGGGAAACTCGTGAATAAAAACGATATCACGCTCTTAACATGTGATAATCTCTATTTATCATAATCCAAAGTTTCAGTTCGATCCAATATAATCCGAAAGAACTACAATGTTTTTAAAACGATATTTTGGTCACTCAAAAACTGCGGAGAAAGCCAGTAACTTTTTTGTGTCGCAAAACAGAAAATTCCAAATTCATTTTTTAAAAACTAAAGTAATCTCGAAGGCCTCAAACGTATCCTGATACCTTAAACAGATCCAAGATAAATAGTTCTGTTAACAGTACTGTGATCTAGAACAGCATAGAAAAATATCCATAAAAAAGTATCAATTATTTATCCGTTAATTCGTATCGAAATTGGCCCAGGACAGACAGAAATGGTCATCCTTTGTTGCTGTTCTACATGTCAGCTAGGCATAATGGGCAGTAAGTAAGTTATATTGAAATTACGCCGCAAAACGTGGAACAAAATATTACTCCATTGAGAAAGAAATGGCAAGAGAATTGGGACTAAAATTGGGAGAATCTTTTTTTCATCTTATTTGTTAAAAATTCATCGTAATTTTTTCAGAAAATTCGTAAAGTTTTTAATGTGGTTTTATAGTAGTTTTGCTAGTCTAAGTCTCGGTTCAAACAGGAACCTAATAATCAAAGAAGACTGCCTTATTACCCATTGTCTTCAATTCGACGTTTGAACTGGACGTATGACATAGCTGACATTTGACACTATGGTCGCGTAGTCAGTATTTAAACAGGCTTTTTTTTGTTGTTGTTGTCTTAGTGCCCTTGGGCATAGCGGTCCCTTTTAACTGAGTTGTTTACAAATCTCAAAGTTTAATTTAATAAACTTCTAACTTGTAGCATGAAATTGTTCTTGTTCTTGTTCTTGTTTTCTGAAACCTTTGTCTCCAAAATGGTTTCCCGTCGTGTGTACCCCGCAATCAAGAAGAGAATGCAAATACATAAATCGCTGAAGGTCAGTACGGAGAGCATTTCAGTTTGGGCATCAAAGGAGACGAAGCAACAGAAGCAGAATCTCTCCAGCTACAAAATGAAGCACAGGTTTCCCCTGTTAACAGTTCTTCTTTCAGTATATTTTCTGTCCTTGGCTCCAACAACTGATGGATTCACTTTCCCAACAGCCGTGGATGAGGTTCGAGAGTCTATGATGCCATTGTTCGCGGGAACTTTGGAAATTAAACCAAAAAGCGACTTCAATTGTTCCACGACACGTGAGTACTAAGAAATGAAGGGAAAAACTACCGTTGATTTTAACATATTATTCAGTTTTTTCATTGATGATCTAATTTGATCTTCAAAAAAAGTTTGCCACGATCGGATCGCCGAGGAAGTAAGGTTGAAAAGGCGCCGGGCCTTTTTATGGATGATAAGAATCGCTCTGATTTTTTTATGATTAAAAAAGTATTTTAAATAAGTTTTCCACGATCCCTTTTTTAGGGGTGATAAGAATGGCTCTATTTTTTCTATGATTCAAAAAAAAAATTCACAAAAAGTTTGCCATCATCGGATCGCCGAGGTACATGCCTTATTTAGGGGTGCTAAGCGCTCTTAATTTCTTCAAAATAGAAAAAAAAAATTAAACCTAAAAAGAAAAAAAGTTTTCCACCATCGGATCGCCGAGTATCTAGAAAATTGAAATTAGAGAGAAATATCCCGAGTCTTAGTTCCCTCAAAAACAAGTATAATTATTATAGTTGACTCTCGTAAAACTATAAATTTTGTTTTGAGTGACGTTTTTTTAGGAAAAGAGCAAATGATAAGGGTTTTTTTTTCCTTTCTTTTCCTTTTCTTTTAGCAATAAAAGACTATCGGTTCAAGCTCCTCAGTTACCCACCTAGATCCACGCCTTCCAACAGCTTCCTCGAAGTACTGGATAAAGTTGAGAAAGTGGTCTTTGAAGCGGTGTCAAACGCAATAAGAAACCGTCCAAGTAAAGCAAAACTCGACGCACTAACGAACAACATCAAGCTCGCGTTGAAAGAAAGGAGCTTTCTATTCGCAAGGGAAGCCCTGGGACAAGCCCTCTACATGGCAATGGCTTTAGGAAAACGTTCTGGGAGAGTAAAAAGAAGCACGAACCCAGGAAAGACTTATCTGGACAAGCTGAAGAAAGAATTAGGAGATGTTAAGTTTGGTAATCTTCTTGGAGTGAAAGACGAAAAGACTTTGATTTTTACTATTGATGACACGGGCAGTATGGGCGGAGAAATCAATGCAGTGAAGAAAATAACCAAAGAGATAGTTATGACACGTGGAACGAGTCCTCCAGTGGACTATATCTTGTCAGTCTTCAATGATCCAAGTAAGAAACGATTACTTTTTAGCGTTAGTACGAGATGAGTGAAAACACCTGATTTTAAAGCTCAAAACTCATTCGTTGTTTTGAATTTCGGATCCACATTCTCACTTCAACTCTTTTCGCCCTTAACTTTTAGGTTATGAAATCACTAGAAAAAATTTTGTTCCAATTTGTTTTATAGCAACTGGTCCTGTGATCTATAAGGACGATACCCAAGGAAAAGAATTTGTGAAAGAAGTCAACAAGCTGCGTGCCCATGGAGGTGGTGACGGTCCAGAACTAACCTTCAAAGGAATGCTAGCAGCACTGCTCAAAGACCCTCAAGAAGGATCCCCAATGTTCGTCTTCACCGATTATATAGCTAAAGACGCAACGGCCAAAAACAAAGACGAACTGATCAAATATGCCACAGACATGAAAATAAACATCAACTTCATCACCACCTCTTCTGCGGCATCCTTCAAGCCATTCATCGAAGTTGCCAAGGCAACGTGTGGGATGATTCTGAAACTACTCAGTTCGTCCGAAATAAAAAAACTGACGAGTGTAACCAAGTTGATGCTAAACAGCTTCGCCTGTGCTTCTTCTGGGAGCGTCACGCCATTGTCGGGGAAAAAGCGTAGCGCCACAACCAGACATTTTATCACCGTAGATGATACCGTGGAAAAAGTGCTCATATCAGTCTCCACTGAAAGATCAAACCCAATCATCAAGCTCAAGAACCCGCACGGTCGAGTTATAACATCTGGCAAGATATCCTTATACTATGGAGCGATTTACGAGGTGAAGAATCCTGATCCTGGTCGGTGGACCCTCCTTGTAGCAACTGCTGCTGGAAAATTCGATTACGTTGTCAGGGGTTTAAGCAGCACCAATATAGACTTTGATTATTATTTCGTGATGGTACCAAGAAGAGGGAGAAAGCCTGTTACTGTCAGTCAACCACTAGCAGGTAAGCCATGTTTCATTGTCACATTAAACTGACCACGTCCTCTTGTGCGTTCTAAAAGACTTTTCAGTATGGTAATGGCCTTGTTTATTTCCGTCTTGAATCCACATTTATTTTATTTTGATAAGTTGACTGAAAAAACATCTAGAATCCCATTTCAACTGCTGTTCGTCGCAGCCCGCCATATTTTAGTGACACTGCCAAGTAGCGGATTGTGAGTGCAACCACCAGTAATTTCTCAAACCTTCAAATTTTATCGATACTTCGAAACAACCTCAGTTCAACTCACAGATCAAACCCTGAAACAACCCCTGGGCTGATCAAAGTCAGGGCAAGGCTAACTCACAGATCAAACCTTGAAACAACCTCTGGGCTGATCAAAGTCAGGGCACGGCTAACTCACAGATCAAACCTTGAAACAACCTCTGGGCTGATCAAAGTCAGGGCACGGCTAACTCACAGATCAAACCCTGAAACAACCCCTGGGCTGATCAAAGTCAGGGCACTGCTAACTCACAGATTGAATTGGAATTTAGTATAAGGTTATGCGAATTCTTTATGAAGAACTTAGTCATTTTTATTGCACTTCATTATTTTTTAGCGCGGTGACCATCACCAGTGATTTACATATTTGCAATGAAAAATGAAATTCCCTTCCTTGTGATGAATCACGCAGCTGTATCATTTTGAGCTTTTAATTTACTTAACAGGGCAAGTCGCAAAGGCCGTCATAACTGTGACAGGGATCGACAAAGTTCAATCCAGTTCCTTACTCATTCAAGTTTTAGACAGCACAACTGGGAGAGTACTGAAAACCGTCGCGATGAAACCACGAGGTCGGTCCAAAGCTCACTTCCTGGTGTCCTTTAAACCTCCCTCCACTCCTTTCAAGCTCAAAATAAAGGGAAAAACCAAAGCTGGAAACACCTTTGAACGCTCCTCAAGGAAAGAAATCCAAGCAACAACTGCACTTATTCGAGTTCATTCCGCTAAAGATGGGCAGCTTACAATTCCCAGAGGAAAGCGCAGCTATGTGATTATGATGATATACAACACAGGACCAACAGGGAGGTTCAATATTGTTGTCACTGACCCCCTTGGCTTTGCTGTATCCAGAAAGAACCGCCGAATCCGTGTGCGTAAAAACAGCAGTCGAAGGTTTTCCATCTGGTTCCAAGCCAACTCAAGTGCAAAACCAGGGATGGCAGATCCTGCTGCAGTTAGCATCGTAAGACGGAGTACAGGTGTTAAAACTGGTCAAGTTCTCAACCTGATAGTTGTCTGAAGCTTACTAAGTTGCTGTCCATGTACTGGGAATATCAGCAGAAATACTCATGATGATATTTAAATAAGGGGATATAAAGTCAAAATTACGGTTAAGGGAAAATTAATGGGTCAATTATTAAGATCATAAGTTTTAAATGAGATTAAAACAACTGTATTAACCCAAGATGAATAAAATACTCTATTGAGAAATCTTACGATTTGATTATTGAACTGAGTTAGAAAATAAATATTAATCCTAGAAAGTAACCAAACAGCCAAGAATTGCAGTTTTTACCAATCAACTATTTATTAAATCATTATGATAATCGATCTACAATGTGAACATTGTTGCCTTCCGATTCCTAAGTGTATCAGTTCTAAGTACAGTATGTGTGCCAGGGATGGATCCTGGATTTTGTTCAGGGAGGGGTGCAGGGCACAAAGTCAGCCCAGGGGGGTATAACCCTCAGAATCAAAGAAAGAAAACTTCAAAATAGGGAGACAAAGTTGCTCATAGAGAGGGTGAAACCCCCTGCACCCCTCCCCTGAATCTGCCCCTGTGTGCTCCTTATCCTATTTTTCTGCATACTCGAAAAAATTATTTATTTATTTAGATATGAAAAGTAAATTTTCCAAAAATAAGATCTAATTTATGTTATGTTCTAACTGAAAGGTTAAGGCATGTGGGATTGGTGGCTAGTGATTGCATCAAACATTTTAGAAACGTTTTGGATGTATGGGGTAAAGAGGGCAAGTTTGCAAACTCACTTCTTAGATGTACTGTAGGATTACTTTACCTATTAAAATTTTCTGGTTCAGAAAATTCATAAATTTTCAATATAGTGATCTACCTTGTCCATTCATTTTATCATCACTCCAGTATCCTTGGTAACACAGTCCTCCTGCAGTTATGTTCTCACCATAGCCACTTCTCTGCAACCCTCCATTAGCTTGGATATATTCGCCATCTGAAAAAAAAGGTCAGTTTCGCTGGGCATTAGAAAAGTCTGTGTAACCCAGTAACTAAGTCTACTGCACCCTCTACCCGGGGAGTAGGGGGTACTAGGGATGATTCAGGGATAAGGATGATCCACTGAGATCCGAAGACCTTGACTATATCTAAGACAAGATTATCTTGAAAAAACATACCCTGTTTAAGACACAACCCTGTAACTAATAATGGCATCTAAAACCCAAGAGAAATTCTATACCTTGAATATGCCATAAGCAAGTAAAAACAAGCGAAAGAAACTGATATTTCAAAGTCATACTGACTACACTTTCAAGGCTATAAGAATAAATTGAGATATTGGAAGTTACACGTGAACAAATTTTGGGTGGCAAAAAAAAAATAAGTGAATACCCGTCTAAGACTTAAAAACACTAGACATACTGCTAACCTATCCAAGACTGATAAACCTACTCAACCCTGTCTAAGACCAAAATCCTGAAAAACCATTAGTAACCTAACCAGCAGAACTTCTTATAGGTTATGTGAGGGAGCACCCCCCTAGCTAGGACCCTCTAAACTTTGTCTTCATCTACTCACCATATTTATCACCATTAGGAAACATGTACACTCCCTTCAGAACATGGGCAGAACCTTGAAGATGTGATTGAAATAATACCATAAATTTCAGTAAGTTAGTGGGTTGATTACATCGGTACACTTTGTCAATAAAAGTTTCAGAAATGGAAGAGAATGACAGGGTGAAAGGTAGGATTAATAATTTATATAGGTCTTCCCAAAACTCAAAAACACCACATGAAAAGTGCTGTAATCATTACAAAGGGAACCTTTGCCTGAACTCAACAGTTTTCTGTTTGAGAATGACCATAACGTTTTGAATATTCTGTTATAAACTTTTAAATACATTTCAATGTCATAACTTGAAACAGCTGACAAAAATGAACCATAACACATCAGTTGAACAAGATTGTAAGCTGAGTGAGGCAAAGTTACGAAGTCATTAACAGACTTCCTAGCATTTCAACACACAGCTTAACAACCTGAATTTATAATTTACCATGTTCGCTCTTGGATTTGTCCTGCTTCTTGCTGCTTGCTGCTGGAAGTCGTGCACAAAATTAATCGAACACATACGACATAATTCGAATTTATGGCTAAAAATATTTTCAGAGACTTTAAAGTAACCCAAAAAACCATTGCTTATTAGATTAGACGTAATAATACCTGGCATTTTAATTTATCTGTATTTTTCCAACCCTTATTCTCGTATTTCAGTTCAAGTCGTCCGCCATGTTTTTTTCCTTCACGAGCTTTTTTGGTTTCCTTGGTAACGCATAAAGTGCACCACGGGAAAACCTTGGAAGGGATTCAAATACAACAAGAGCCATGATTGGTTCAAATCCCTACTTTCTATTGTGAAATCCTATTGGTTATTTTCAGTAGACGTTCTTCTCAGCAAGAAGAACCAGAGGATGTTGAGTTCACTCGAAAAAAGCCGGGAAAAACCATGAGAAATCTTCTCTCTGGCTTACATAAACTACAAGAAAGGTAAAACACTTGACATATTTACGTATTTTTGTCCTATTTCTGAGATCGCAAGTTACATTCTCAAGTATTTTCGTCATACTTGATATCACGTTGACTGACATCAATTTCAGGTCATATTCCTAGCAATGTCTAGCAAAGAGGTTCCCAAAGAAACAAAGGTCCAGGTAATAGTACCCAAGGAACACTCTTATAAGCAGTTTAAGCACCTCGTGGCTGGTGGAGTTGCAGGAGCAGTTTCTAGGACTTTTGTATCTCCTTTTGAAAGATTGAAGATTCTACTCCAGGTAAAAGCTAAAATCATCATACAATCTTGTATCACGATATGTTTGTTTATACGAAGTACTATAACCCTGACCTTCCCGACGCTGTTACTTACTTGTACAACAAAGCCCTTTCTCTAACTTCTAAGATGATAAAATCCATTGCAGATCCAAGTTACAGATGTTAAGTTTAGAGGAATTATTCCAAGCTTAATCAAGATTGGCAAAGAGGAAGGGATCCTTGGATATTTTAAGGTAACTATATATAGTTGTTGATGACAAATATATTAAGCTTATATTACATTTTGTTTGATGTATTTAAAACTTATTTGTTTTCTTGACAATGAAGAGTTCTTAGCATGGCAATCACGTAAGCATGTTGTACAAATGAGACACTTGAACTCCATTTGAAAAGTATTTAAATACAGTATAATTACACTCTAATTCCTAAAACCTTATTCTCCTAGATTCTCTCAAAACTAGTAAAATGTTCTTATTTTAATCCCCACATAAGAGATTATACTCTAAGAAACTTATGATCTCTTATCTGGGTACCTTAGAATAAGAACTTGTTACTATTTTTGAGAGAATCAAGTTTAATGGTGTAAGCTTAATTACTACCAAGCCAGTTTATTCATTAATGCCTCCTGCTGATTACATGCACATTTCATGCCTCAAAAGTAATACCATGAAAACCTCATTATAAACCATTTTAAAAGAGTTATTATGTTGTCATGCTTGATGAGCCAGCAAGGATTACCGAAATGTTTACCTTTGTCTTCGCACATTGTCTGTAGATCATTACTAGATAAACATTTATAATTTCTTTGCAATCTTGTTTACTAATGAGGTCACATGTACAGTTGGAGTCATTTTTTGAGGTCTCCAGGGTATATTGCATGTAAATGTATATATGTATATATATATTTTGACTGGCTTAAGCACTAGCGCTTATTAATTACAATCCCCTTCACAGTTCCCTGGGCCATCTTTAAAGGTAGCCCTGTCTTTGCATTGGCACTAGACATTGAACACTTGAACAATTTTATTATTCACATGTCTCTATCATTGCAAGGCCATCTCATGTCTCAGTTTGATGCAAAGGCAAGGCAATTTAGGGGTTGTTGGGAGAATAATTATTATAGAGGAAAGTCTAGTCACAATTGCAAAAAGTAACTAGTTTTGAATTAATAATATTTGAAGGTTTTGAGTCAAACCGTCATTCAGTTCAGCTCAGGCTCCCACATAATAAAAGTGAATGAGAAAAATTTTCAAATTACTAATTTTCTTACCATGCATCGATCCCCACCCCTAATAGATGACCAATGAACCCTCCCCCCCCCCCCCCCAAATCGTAAGCAGAGTAGAATTGTGAGTGATTTTTTTTTTGGATTAGGGTAATGGAACCAATGTTATCAGAATCATACCTTATTGTGCAGTTCAGTTTGCTGCTTATGAAGAATACAAGAAGGTAAATTAAGAAAACTACAATTATAATAAATATTGGAAGAGGTGTTTTTTCCAAGTGAGACAATTATTACAACATAGTACAATGGACCTAAGTTTCTTATACATTAGCCATATGTTTACTGGAACAATACATGTAGATTTTCTCCATGACGCCTTGTAATATATGGACAGGTTTAGAAAAACTTTGAAAGAGGGTTTTCTTAATGAAAACGTTTATACAACATAGCACAATAGACCAGTCTTGCATGAATGCATTGTGAAGGATACAGTACTTGTCAAGGAAAAATTGCTTGTGTCAATGTGGCTTAAGCACAGCCTCCTTTGCAGACATTCTTAGGGTTATCACGTCGTCACGCAACGTTGGGAGAGAAGTATTGTGTGACGACCCTAAGAGCGTCTGCGTAGGAGGCTAGCATGGCTGTATCATGATCATAAATTTCCATACTTCAGTTTAGAATCTTCTATTATGCAGGCTGGATAATATATGTTATTGTGGTAAATATTCATATGATTTTGTTAAGGTTAATTGAAGGTTAATGTTTTGCATTCCATGTTTTTGACAGCTCCTGAAAATTCCAGAGGATCACACCAAGCAGACACCAGGAAAACGTCTTATAGCTGGTGCAATGGCTGGGGTAACCTCTATAACAGCTACATACCCCTTAGACTTAGTAAGGTATAAAAATCCTTCTAGTACCAATATTCTTTAGTAAGAAGGAATTGGTTGTGAATCAATATCTCATGGAGGGGGGGGGGGGGGGGAGCAAGAATTCAAAGGAGCTACAGAGTCCAGACAGGAAATACAGATCAATATAATGCACCTGTGTTTTTTGGGATCTTATAAGGATTATTCTTAATCATTTGAGATAACTTCTGTCCCTAACATACAAATTATGATCTGCAGGACAAGATTGTCTGCACAAAGAGAAGGAGCAGAAAGAAAATATAGGTGAGAAAGGATTCCTTCTTAATTACAGGAAGTATCCATTCCAAAGAAGTGTACCTGTGTTCTTGGTTCTTATCTTCAAGCCTATTTTCTTATTTCACAGAGGTATTGTCCATGCATTTCAAACAATATTAAAAGAAGAAGGAGGTTTCTTCAGTGGATGTTTATACAAAGGCTTGGTGCCTACAGCATTGGTATGGTTAAATATACTATGAACTTGTAAAGCAAAAATATGGTTCTACAATCATCAGTTGTAGTTCCAGAAAGTAATTTTTTCATTTACTATATGACCTTTTGGTGATTCATGAAAATATTTTCTTTTTTAGGGCATTGCTCCCTATGTTGGTTTGAATTTTGCTGTATATGAAACTCTTAAAGGTAAATAGTAAAGAATTGTGACTCCAAAAAAAGAACATCTTCTGGTGGATAAATGGCTGGATGGATGTATGGATGCATAATTTGGTTGGTTGGTGGGAGGATAAATGAATTGATGGATATAGATGAATGCATGCATGAATGAATGGATAGATGGGTGGATAGATGGATGGATAGATGGATGGATGGATAGATGGAGGGAGGGACCATATGATGGATGCATTGATGGGTGAATGGATAGATGGATGAATGGATAGATGGTAAGATGGATGGATGAATAGATGGAGCCAGGGATGATGGATGCATGGATGGGTGAATAGATGAATTAATGAATGAATGGATAGATGGATGGATAAATAAATAGAGGGAGGATAGATGCATGACATCTTAGCAGTAATAATGTAGTATTCCTACTGAGTAGCTCTTGATTTGAATCAAATTAGGAATTTATGGGCAAATAAACATCTTTAAATCACTATGGGAAAACATTTTAAATCATTGAGTTATAATTTACATGTTTGAGAAAATATTTATCAATTTCGTAAAATTATATAATCATTTTTGCAGGGCTCATCTTCTCCCGTCTTGCATCAGCCCAAGGGACAAGATTAAAGGTTGTGAAGAAAGATCATAAGCTACCCATTCAATTTAGGTTATTTTGTGGTTCTATCGCTGGGGCTATTTCACAGTCAGGTTAGTATTATTTTGATAAAATTTAATAATAAAATGTGCCTATAGCAAATAAATAAATAGGATTTAACAGTCTGTGGTATCTATACAGAAGAGCTATTCATCCACTGAAATTCCAATTGGAAATTAGAAGCGATTTTTGCAGAGAAAGGAAAACTGGAGAACCTGGAGAAAAACCCTAAAAGCACAGGAGAGAACCAACAAGCAACTCTACTCACCTATGACAAGGAGCCCGGTGGGACTCGAACCCAGTTTGCATTGATGAGAGATGAGCGCTATTACCTCTACACCACCAGTGCTTCCTGAGAGTTAACTAATAACCATCAATAGCATTTAATAATAAATAATATTTATTATTATAATTTTATGCCAATAATGTTACTTTTGATTCATTCTGCAGTTACATATCCGCTTGATGTTGTACGTCGCCGTATGCAGATGAAGGGGATCAAACAGGATGAGTTTGCTTATAGATCAACATTACATGCATTTAAGAGTATTTTACATAACGAAGGAGTTAGAGGATTGTATAAAGGAATATTACCAAATCTTATAAAGGTAAGCAGAAATTCTTGGCAGTTGTGCAAGCAAATTAGCTAGGACAGTTTTTAAAACTCCTAACAGAATTTGTCACCTTGTCACAAATATTTGTACTTGGTTATCTGGTACAGTCGAAGCTCTCCTTGAGGCCACTCTCATAACCAGCCAGTTCTATAGTTACCACCATGATTTTGAAACCCTGTTTTCATTGCTACTTATGGGAGCCCATTCCTGTAAGCAGCCAGCTCTAGTTATAAACAACTTTTTGATCGCTTATGAGAGCTTCAAATGTACATGTATATAGCAGCTGTAGAACAAGATACCAGTGAAAATGTAAACATTGTTTTGATTCTTTTGTCTGTACCTTGCTTGTTGTAGGTTGCCCCAGCAGTTGGCATTCAGTTTGTGATGTATGAAACAGTCAAGGCATTTATGTATGGGCAACCATTACACTTTCAGTGAACAGGTGGTTTCTGAGTGTTATCAGTTTTATATACTGTCTGAGAACAATTTATTCTGAAATGCAATGTAATTACAGTAACTTAGAATTATATAATATTAAATAAGATTATATTTTTAAGCTAATTAGGCTCGGTTCAAACCTCAATCTTCTCAAAGTTGCTCTAAAATCATTATAATTCTCGATGGCTCCAGTTGATCTTAATGGCTGGGTCAACCTTAATCAATTTCTATTAATACAATTTGTTGAACTTAATTGGTTCAGAGGTTAATTCACACTCAGTTAGTATAAAGTATGGCTTATGAGAAGATTAATGTTTGAACCAGGCCTCATACAACTAGATCTAAGTTCTAGAGAGTCTCTCACATCTTGTGGATTGCAGGGCTGTAGCAAGGCCACAAATATTTGGGGGGCCCTAGGTTAAAAGTATTGGGGTGCTATATTATAAAATGCCCTATGTATTAATAACAGACCTAAAATTTTCAGTTTTCAATATACTATTACAGTACATCCAAAATTATTTGGGGGGGGGGGGGGGGCGGCCACTGCTACAGCCCAGCTGGAGTGCTGATATTCATAATAACATATTTAGGCATTAAGAAAAGGTTGTCAACTGCATAGACTTTCTAATTAGCATCCAACCTAGTCTCCTATTAATGCAGCAGCTATTAGTGTCGCCATGCAACACTAACAGTGGCTGCATAGGAGACTAGCATCAACCCATGCTCTCCTAATAATATGAAATGGCTGCAACAAGCCACTGCTACTCCAACTCTCTGGTTCTATTAGAGTGTGGATCATGTGTGATTGAAATAATCATGAAAGGATTTATGTATGCTCAAACTGTCAGGCAAAAATTGAGGGATAAAATTGACGCTTGAATTTGAAGATCATTTGAAAGTGAAATTAGAAAGAAACTCAAAGCTGAAACTATTTCAGAAATTAAGATATGAAATATATATTTTATAAATTATTTCATTTTGCCCAAAAAAGAAATACTTCATAAACCAAGATTAACTATGTTTTGCACAGATTCCAGTATATTTTTATTCTGTTCAAATTCTGACAGTAACAGCAATTATATTAGGCATGTAAATATGTATTATCTATTAGTTAGTAGCTAGCTATATATATAGCTAACTAAGGATAAAGGTTTCTTGCATCCATTAAGGAAAAGAAACAGTCTGGAAACTATTGCTAACCTACGAGTTACAGTGCAGGCACTTGATGAACTGTGAACACTTCGAGTTTTTTTGACATTTTTTCATCATCTATTCAGAAACCAGATTCATAGCTAGATCAAGACTCTGACAATATGTGTAGTTAGCTAACCTGAGCGTAATGTCAGAGTCTTTTTGTGAATCTGCAAAAAAAAACCTGAAATGTTCATGGTTCAAGTGCCTGCACTGTAAATCAAATTGTCATAGAGGAATGACACTATCACATAATGGCAGCCATGACAAGAGGCACAACAATAGAGTCTATTTTTACCCGGGAAACTGAATTCTTTCTCATGTAGATCAGATTAGCCCAGATTCAATTGTTCCTGCCTCCAGTCATGGCTGCTATCACACGATGATGTCTCTAAATATTGGAAGATTCGGAAACAAGATTTGTTTTTATGTAGAACACTGTTTTGAAATGAAAAAGAAAGGCCCTTGCAGCTAAGCACCAACTGATATCACTCTTGGCAGTGTTTTGCGCTGTCAGTCAGTGGCTAACTACCAAATCCACCCCCTCACCCTGGATCTGCCCTTGATATTGAAGATGGCTGCATTGTCTATGGGTGGTACAGTAGCTACCAAATCCACCCCCTCCCCATGGATCAGCCCTTGCTATCCTCTTTTCCGTAGTCTTCCCACAATCCCTTATCATCCCAGCGTGAGCTCGAGGTCAGGGTAAAATTTGCATAAAAATGTATAAAAAATATGCAAATTTTACCCTGACCTCGCTCGAGCTCGCGCTGGGATCATAAGGGATTGTGGGAAGACTACGGAAAGGAGCATTGAAAATCGCTGCATTGTCTATGGGTGACTAGCTACCTAATCCACCCCCTCCCCCTGGAATCTGCCCTTGATATTGAAAATGACTGCATTGTCTATGGAATTCTTCTTCTTCAGCATTTATAAATCAATGGACAGAAACTGCTGGTCAGTCACTTCAGTATTTAATTCTTTTGCATAAATATTTGTGTATACAAAATTAAAAAACCATTTCTTGATTACAGCTGTATTTTGTTTTCTAGTTGTTTCTTTCATTCATTTATTTATAATTTTTAACATGGTTTACACCCCCACCCTTTAAAGTCCACTTTTGAAGGGAATTTTGCAACTTGGACACCCCTCGTTAACTAGTTGCACATCAAAAATTTGCTAGTACGTACTACTATTCAGCAGATCCAGGGTATGAAGGTTTCCACTTACTTGAGGTAGCACTGTATCTACAGTAAAACAAACCTCTTTTTCAGTGAAGTCAGACAAAGTCTGAAAGGGGTCACAATATGGTTTAAACTGTAAGGAAGTTCAAGATATTTCTTTTTCATTATCCACCCATTTTGTTCACTACACTCAACTTCCTAATATAGATAATAGAGTATCTGTCACTTGATGGGAAGTGACGTCATTTTCAAAATCACACGAAAGTGACGTCATAAACCATAGGCTGTGGAATCTGAACTTCCTCAGTCAACTTTCAACCTTAAACTTAATTTTGATTAAAACTTATGCAGAGTATTATCGTAGGCTAAATTACATAGGTTGTCAAAAACTTGTAGTAAAATTATTAGATAATGTCATCGGTGGTTGGCGAAATAAAACGTAGGAGTACTTTTCGATTACAAGATCTCGACTCCGTGATATTTTGCACGAATAGTGATAAATACGTCACGTCACGTCCGGTAAGCTACCGGTAGTGAATGGTAGTATTTTCAACCAATAGGCGTGCAGCTTTATCCGAAGTCTCAGACGTCAAGAACCAAGGCATTTATATTTTAGTGAAACTAATTTTTATCAGTTTTAAAGTAATTTTTCGTGTTCTTCTCACTGTATAACACCAGGATAAGCACGGTAATACATAAGGGTTTCTATATTTGAGCGAATCTAGGAATGTTATAGCGTTATTCTTGGAGATTTCTGCCTAAAATGACGACCGTAAAAGAAGAAGCAGTTCCAATATGGTGGGAAAGGTATATCCCCAAGGATCAGTTGATTCACTTGGTTGCAGGAGGAGTTGCTGGTGGTGTATCGAGGACATGTGTATCTCCATTAGAAAGAGTGAAGATGCTTTTACAGGTACGCAAGATTCTTTTGGTTTTCTTCTTCGAACGGCTTGAAGGAACTCGAACGATTTGGTTGCGTGACTTATGCTGTGTGTAAAACGACTCCAGACACTAAAAGGGCTTCCCAAAATAATGTATTCTTTGGAATTACAAATCTTATTCAATACATTGTCCCTGATCTATGATTTGTACTGATTTTAGCATCCAAATTATAAAAGAAATAATTGGTTTGTCTTGTCTTTGTTTGATCAGATCCAAACTACAGGCCCTAACGTTAAATACTCTGGAGTAGCAGGAACGTTGGCAAAAATCTACAAGAATGAAGGTCTCATTGGATATTTCAAGGTTATTATTCTATTTTCTAGAACCAACATGAAACCTTGTTGTAGTCTTGTAGTCTTGTAGTCTTGTGCATGTTTGCATTCTTGATGGTTTACGCTAGAACAACAGCTGTTAGTGACATTCTTGCAGCAGAAAACCTTTTCGCGGCTCGCCATTTATTGTTCAAATGTTCCATTAACGGGTATTCTTATTTTTATCGTATTTGCTACACTTTGCTATAAATGCTTATTTATTAATTGACCCAGTTATTTCTGTCATGTCCAATCAAATCATATTTGGACATTGCATAAAGAATATGATATAATTGAATTATGATAATTGTTAATTGAAGTCTATCTGTAGGTTGTCATTCAGCAACTGCAAACTTAATGGCAATCAACCAATAAAGAATAGACAAATCACTTTATGACCTACTACATTAAATACTTCTGTCAATCTACTCACAGCAATATTAAACCTTAGCTTTTATGTGCTGACTACAGTACTTCCTAAAAAAAGCATTATCATGATAGTCCCGAGTCGATAGTCCCCCATCTCCCTCTATGCACACCGACTCCATAGCATAATTTTCTTGTTGAGTGAGAAAAAATCAAACATTGCTTGGATTGCAATCGCCAGAGTGAGGAGTAGTTTACAATCTGAAGATCTTTTTTGATTATAGATTCATTGTAATATCTGGCACATTTGATCTACCCTGTGAGCAGAGATTATTTTTATTCCCTTACTTAGGGCGCTGAGCAGCAGGCTGCTCAGGGCGTCCCCTTACCTAAAGTCAAAAAGGGGGGCAGAAAAAGACCTTGATCTGCAAGCAGGATACATTTGATCATATTCACCTGCTAATTTGCACCTTAGAAGTATTATTATCATTATTATTATTATATTGATTATTATTATTATTATTATATTGATTATTCTTGGTATTTTATTACAGGGTAATGGTACAAATATTGTACGTATTGTTCCTTATACTGCTGTGCAGTTTGCAGCATATGAAGAGTTTAAAAAGGTAATACCAAAAATAGTAATTATAGTAACTCAATTACTAACCACAAGGGATCCTTTGGATTTCGTCCATCCATCTGTTATTCCATCCCATCAATTCATTCATTCATCCATCTGATTATCTATCCCATTCATCCTATTGCTTATCAGCTTATTAATTACTAGTTAATTGCTCATCTATCTGATTCATTTATTTAATATAATCTTATTTATTTATTTACATTCGTTTGAAATATTTTTGATTGACACCTCAAAATATTTACTTAACTTCATTGTTAGATTATGGGAACTTCTATACTTTTTTCCCATTCTTTTATTAATTATATTGTTACGTTCCTTTTCAGTTGTTCAAAATCCCTGCTGATATAAGAGAACAGCATCCATTTAAACGACTTGCTGCAGGAGCATCAGCTGGTGTAGTATCAGCAACAGTCACATACCCATTAGACTTGATTAGGTATAGTCCATCTACATTAAATTATTTTAGTAATAGAAATGTTTTCCAGTACTTAAATATTTCTGTATCCATTTCAGAACAAGACTTGCTTGTCAAGGTGATGGTGCAGAAAGAAAATATAGGTAATTATAATCAAATCGCTAATTAATTCTTACACTTATTTTCTGGAACTACAGGTATGCCATCCCTTATATCAAATACTGTGATACCTCTATTAAGTGTTCAACCTCTATTAAATGGAGAACAAGTTGCATGGTCACAAAATCCCCCCCCCCCCCTCCCCCATACACAGTCTTAAGACAAACCTGTGGACACCTCTATTGTTAAGTCAGGGACCGCAGAGCAGGGGGGCTGGGGGGCTATAGCCCCCCCAATAATGGGAGCATGCCCTCAAACCCACTAGGTCTTCCAGTATTTGGTGGTCGTTAGCCCCCCCAATCAAAATTATGCTCCGCGGTCCCTGTAAGTAGACACCAAGCAAGCTCCTGAAGGGGTCTACTTAATAGAGGTACCACTGTATTTGGAATTGATTATTTTCAATAATTTTATTTCTTTGTTATGCAAGTTTCAATGGTTTTGTTTCAACCTAGCATCTAAACATGAAAATACTTTAATCTTCCTACAGAAACATCAGACATGCATTTGTTACAATCATAAGAGAAGAAGGGGGTTTGTTTAGCAATTGTCTGTTTAAAGGTCTTGGACCAACACTGATTGTAAGTAATAATTATGTTATGCTACTTTATTTGTTATACTACCAACAACAGTCCCTCTACCCCCCCCCCCCCCCCCTCCATCATCCCCATCACCATAAATCCAAGACTGAGTCTAGAATGAATTAAAGAGCATTTTGTTTTTTGACCAGTCTCAATCAATCCCGAAATATAGCAATCTCTACCTACTTGACTATAAAGACAGTTCTCTCGTATAATATACCACTTCATGCGATATGTATATTAACAGTCATGTTTGGATTTCAGGGCATTGCTCCATATATTGGTCTGAATTTCATGGTATATGAAACTCTTAAAGGTAAAATGTTGTATGATTGATTAAAGGGGGACTAGTACGAAAATCGTTCAAAATTTAATTCGGCTGAAACTTTCCTAGAATAATCTCTAAGGGTCTAATAAAAACTGGTTAAAGTTTTTTCTTGATATTCCGAAGGGAAGTATTATATTTTTACGAATCTTTAACGGAGTCTGTGACGTCATTTACTCAACACCATACATCGCTCCATACATTTCCCTTTATTTTGTGATCAAAATATTCGCTCGTTTCATACTCAATACTGAAAAAAAGAGACTTAAAAATCAATTGTAGTCACAATAAATGTCAGTAAAGTCCGTCAGTCGACCTTTGGGCTTCATAGAAATAAAATAAATCAAGAAGTTATTTACAAAGAAATGTATGGAGCGGTGTTTAGTGTTGAGTAAATGACGTCACTGACTCCGTTAAAGATTCGTAAAAATATAATACTTCCCTTCGGAATATCAAGAAAAAACTTTAACCAGTGTTTACTAGACCCTTAGAGATTATTCCAAGAAAGTTTCAGCCGAATTAAATTTTGAGCGATTTTCGTACTAGTCCCCCTTTAAATGATTGAACAAATTCCGAACTTCATCTAAAGGGCAATCTTTAATAACTTATTCAACAGGTTTTTGTCTAAAGTATTATCTTGCTGAAGCGGCTGGTCATAAACTCAGAGTCATCCACCATGACCAAGACCTTCCTGTTATTGCTAAACTGGGATGTGGTGCAGTAGCTGGAGCAGTGGCACAGTCTGGTAGGTAATAGACAGAAATCCCTGGAGGGTGGGAGTGGAGAGCAAATTGATTTCCCTGCTCGGGTAGGCATGGTCAACCAGCTGGTAATGGTGCAGTGGCTGGAGTAATTGCACTGTCTGGTAGCTAGGAAACAGATAGAAATCCCTGGAGGGTGGGAGTGGAGAGCAAATTGATTTCCCTGCTAGGGTAGGCATGGTCAACCAGCTGGATGTGGTGTAGTAGTTGGAGTATTTGCACTATCTGGTAGGCAATACATAAGATAGAAATCCCTGGGGGAAAGGAAATCACAAATTGATTTCCCTGCGCTGGACAAAGGATGGTCAACTAAGATGCGTAGTAGCTGAAGCAGTTGCACTGTCAGTCTGATAGCAATTTTAGATTCCCTTTGGGGGAGGGGGTGGGGATCAAAACGATTTCCCTACTGGGGTAGGGATGGTCAACTTAGTAGTAGTAGTGAAGTATATGCAGTCACCAGAGTACTTGCACAATATTAAAATAATTTGCAAAAATGAAAAATCAGCTTAGAAATTATTTACTATACATTGTTATTTTATATAATATTAAGTTTTTATTGTTTTCAGGAACATACCCCTTGGATGTAGTACGGAGAAGAATGCAAATGGAAGGAGCAATTGAGGGACTATTTAAATATAACTCTACTTTGGATGCATTTAAGGTTATTGTTACAACTGAAGGAATAAAAGGTCTGTTCAAGGGAATGTGGCCTAATCTGCTTAAGGTGCGTATATATATGAATAAGAAAGGCTATTGGCTGTTTATCTGCAAATTAAAGTTGAATTTTACAGTTTCCACACCTAAAAAAATGTGCGAACTCATGAAAAAAAAACAAGACTGATCTGAAAAATTTTCATAGAAAATTACAGATTTGCAGAACTAGACTTTATGAACCCTTCTTTCTGCAGGCCTTTTGGTAACTATTATTCTCTTTTTTTTTTCCTAGGTTGCTCCTACTATTGGCATTCAGTTTGCAATTTATGAAATAAGCAAGACATTTTTGATGGATCAGTTTGAGGCTTAAGTTTATGAAAATACTGCTGCAGTTAATTTTATTTATTAATTGCTAGGAATTAAAATAATATTAACATTGAAAATAATAAGTCAAGGGGTTGAGAGAGAAAAGAGAGTGGTGTGAACTTTTAAAAACCCTTTATTATTATAACTTTATAGGGCATTGTGGCGCATTTTGCGGGCTAAAATACGAAAATCAGCGGGCTAAAATAGATTTTAGCCCGCTGCCATCAGCCAATAAGAAACGGGAAAATTAGTAGTCGTTTATTCCTTTTGTAAATGCCCTAAAAAGTTATAATAATAGTAATAGAGGCAATGTTCTCTGGCATAAATATGTTTTTGGCCCTTCTCAGTGCTCATTTTAACCCTCGCTTCGCTCGGGCTAAAATGAGCCTGAGTCGGGCCAAAAACACATTTATGCCCTCGAACATCGCCTCTATTGTTATAATATTACATATAAATTCTAGCTGACATACGGTATTCAAGTGAGAAGATACGACAACAAGAGACTGATAAGCCAGTCAATATTAAATAAGTCGAGGGGTGGAGAGAGGAAAAAGAGTGTGAACTTTTAAAAACCCTAAAGTATTACATAAAATCTATAAATTCTAGCTGTATTATTATAATAAATAGTCTTCTTAAAAAGAACTAAGTTTATGTACTACTACTACTCATACTAATCCAAGTTTTAGGCAATCATCACCAACTATATTGTAACATTTTAGTATTTTTCCACACAAGAAAAATATCTGACAATTCATTTGAAAAAGGACGAGATATATTTTAGATAATTATTAAGATGAATGTAATTAAAAATAATTTTTATGTTTGTGATCCAGACAGCTTCAGAAGTTGTCACATCTTTTTTTGGGCTTCAATTGATGATTTTTTTAACAGACAGAGCTAGGTATATATTTTGATTGACGAAAGCGAAGAGATGGTTCTAAGTATACTGCCAGTCAATAAATGTAAGCACTAGACTGTTATATAGAAGTATGTATTAATAAAAATGTACTTTTATCCAGTGTTTTGTATTATTCATGTTTGGAATTATATACATTATTATATATATACCGGTATTATACATTGATGGGAAGGATGGTTGGTGTAGCAGTGAGGGTGCTCGCCTCTCACAGGCAACCGCAAAAATCAAGTTGCAATTAGAATGCAGTGGAAGACCAGCTCAATTATTTTATTTATATATATTATACCTTTTTTGATGACCCAGAAAACTAGCTCTTGTCTGAAGGAACATTCCCCCTGATATGCCAAAGTTTAAACACAGGTCTAGGCTAGCCTCCTATGGAGATTAGGGTTGCCGCACAAAACTTCTCTTGGAAGCATTCATGGTGAGACAATTAACCCTTAGGACATCTGCATAGATTATTTTTTGCTCAAATTTTGAATGCACAACCTGGATGAAAAATAAGCCAGGAACCCTCTCCCTAGCTTCCTCCATTGGGTCTTGATTACATGTCATGCAATGTTTCTCTCCTAACTTGGTTCATTGAAAGAGAAAT
Organism: Anthopleura sola; assembly: GCA_023349425.1. Lineage (NCBI taxonomy): Eukaryota > Metazoa > Cnidaria > Anthozoa > Actiniaria > Actiniidae > Anthopleura > Anthopleura sola. Next base: position 8,080,095 of record JALHLI010000008.1, read on the forward strand.
GTTGCATGATGACCTTAAGAACATCTGCACAGGAGGCTACCCTCTTTCAAGTTCACCACTCACCACTACTTAATCCTGGTAAGGGTAAAAATTGACTTCAAAGTACATAATTGAACTTGTCCTTTAAGATATTCTAATTACATAACTCTGGTGGAGGGGGACATTCTGGTATCTGTCCTAGTATAAACTTATCTGCTTTAAATGCAGCAATGTCTTGTTCGGAGCATGTCAATGGACAAGTAGAAGGTGCAACCCCTGACGCACTGCTTGTCTGAACACTTGATTGATTTCCAAATACATTCTGATGGACAAAAAATATATTTTTTACACCTTAGTATGTCTGTATACTTTAGGAATAGACCAGAGGGCATGATGTCTAGATGTTTTGAGGTGGCAGAAATAAACAAAAAATTGTAAAGAAATAATAGATCCTTTTCAAATAAGGCATCTATGACATCAAACAAGGAGTCTGAGATTGTCCCGGAGGTCATGAGTGATAATGATTGTGTTTTGAAATCTGGGCATTCTATTCCCAGATGCTGCTAGTGGAAATCATTGGGTTTTGACATCCGGGAAATTCTCATTCGCCTCATTTGACAGTATAGATGCTATATTTTAAAAGGGTCTATTCTGGGCTTTAACAAATGTCTGTTCAATGGACAATGTCCTGCAAAAGTTTGCATGTTGATCAGTCTGATAAGGCTGGTCATCATGTCTGGCCATTGAGAAGCTCTTAATGATATTATAATATATTATGCTTAGCCCTGTAATCCACTTACCATGGCTGGTTGACTAGGACTTCTAGCACCAAACAAACCAGATTCAGCAGTAGGTTGTTTCCCAAAGGGACTTGTGTTGCTAGTGGTTGCTCCAAACAATGTATTACCAGAGTTCATTGTGCTTGTTGTCCCAAATAACCCAGTGTTTTGAGATGCTGGGGATGATCCAAAGAGACTTGAAGGCTGTGATGGACTTGTGCTACCAAACATTCCTTTTCAAGAGGAAAAAGGTTTTGTAATTTTAATGGGGATGTAGCATGGGTAACCCAGGAGAATTATATTAATGTTATACTGTCAATAATAACTGAATACTACGTCATGCTGCAGCCATGATTGTGTCAATCTTAGTCTGCTTGGAGCTAATCCTTGCTTTGTTTCCAAATGCAACAACTCGGCACCTTGCAGTAGAAGTTTTGTTAGGCATGAGGATTATAAACAGGACCCTTTCAAGCCATTTCAGGTTTGGTCCTGGCTACTTTTCACAGACCTCCTCCATAGATGTCTCTCTGTTTATTTAGTGGGCTACATGTGGTATGGAGATTACAACACACAGGGACTCCAAGTGCATAAGAAAGCAAAGAAAGAGAGACACCTGTGCAGGAGGCTACTGTAATGCAGTCAAGATACATGCCATTTTTCAAGGCCTACAAAATCTACTTCAAGGTTAACCATAACTTATTTCTTATTTCTTGTTTTTAGTTGGTTCTCCTGTGCTTCAAGGGTTTTCCTCTAGGTTCTCTAGTTTTCCTCCCTCTACAAAAATCAACTTCTAAATTCCAATTGGATCACAAAACGAGGGCCACAGGTTTGTAAGGCACTGGTTACTAAGACAAGTGCTACCCTCTAGTACCTGTTTTACCTGAATTTGATGTCATTTGTGATGGCACTGATCCAAAAGTGGTTCCCATAGGTTGTTGTGAAGGAGCAGATCCAAACAGACCACCACCCTGATTGGCAGCTGATCCAAACATACCCTGTGGTTGGCTCATTGTGGCTGATCCACCAAACACGCTTGAGGACTGGCCAGCTGACTGAAGACTCATACTGGATTCACCTTGAGAACCAGACTGTTTTGATACAGAAGCCCTGATCTCTGTTTGCTAAAGAAAATGTATAATATTATTAACAGCTATTTACTGGAACTACATTGAACCTACTTACACCCTCCCCACACCCCTTCCAGTCTATCCTGTTGGTGGAGTATGGGAATCAATACTACCATAGCTGCAGTTGACCACTTGCTTGCCTCTTACTTCTGGGCTCTTAGGTAATCAACTCCTGGACTCAATATCCCATGTGACTGAGTTTGGGTTCGATAAAATTGAAGGTATTAGGCTGTAAATGCATAACATACCCTCCTCATGCAAGTCCTTATGCAAATTTCAATTGCCACTTCAAGAGAGGTATAGCTATATTTACTGGTACTACCTTAATATCATGTTTAGATTTCCCCATCTCTTAGAAGTTTCTTCTAAAAGTGAGTATGGATATGTTCTAGAATTATTATGGAATATCCAATCAGATATAGAGTGCCGTGACCATACCAGTTGATGCATATCTATATTCTTCAGCTCCAACCTCCTTTGTCTGCTTCTTTCCAACAAGTTTTTCAGTCCTTGTTCCTAAACAAATTAAATGTCAAGTTATCTTATAATAAAGAAATGCTGTTTTGACTCCACAATCTTTTACAGTATGACAAATTCAAAAGAATAGTTCTCTGCTCCATCTTGAAAGGCATGCCTTTGCATGAACACATGAGGTGGCCGACCTTGCAATGACAGAGAGCTTTTTTAACACCTTGGACATTATTCATTGCAATGTCATCATGTCTTACTTCGATGCAAAGGCACAACTACCTTTCAAGATGTCCAGTGCAGGGAACTGTGAAGAGGACCATTCTCAAATGAAGAAAAGAACTTACATATATTGACACTTTATTGCCTACTTTAGCATCATAAGCTTCTTTCCTGATTTCTTCAGGTGAAAAGTCTACTAAACCTTTAAATAAATATATTTGCAAAAAGAAAAGAAAAATTAATAAACTGTTGAACCTGCAGTCTCTCTTTGAGTTTTACTTGATGTCATTTCCCTTCTCATGTAGAATTACTTCTTTCTGATTGACAGTATGTCATTGGTGCTCAGACACTGATTCAAAAGGGGGGAGCTAGGGGGAGGGATCAGGATTGTCTCACTTACCTACTAAACAGGGTTCATCCTTAAGATATGTATAACATGATAATGGCCACTGTTTACTTGTCTCCCAAGTTTCCATGTCACGCTTTACTATTTGTCTAGATTAAAAAACATAACAAGTAATGCAAATGTTAATGCAGGTCAGAAAGTATCCCACTTCTGAGAAATACTTCACTTGTCACACACAAAGGTTTCAATGTGAGGCTCCATGCTAAATGCTCAGTGATTCATGACAGGAGAAAAGAATTCAATTGATTTAGCATGGAACCTCGAACTGAAATCTTTGTGCATAACAAGCAAAGAATATCTTGGAAGTGGGCTATTAAAGTTAGATCTCTGACCAAAAAACAAAAACAAAATCCCCCTGTCAATCAATGACATACATCTATTATCAGGGAACCAATCAGATTTCGATCTCCATTTTTGACCATACCCATACAATAATGTAGACTTACTGGACTTGAGTCATTTGTGCTTGATTTTGCAGAATAGCTTCTGTACTATTTTGTTGTTGTTTGTTAGCACCAAAAGCACCCTGCTGTCCTCCTGTACCCATGGTTGCCTCATTACCAAGAACACCAAATCGATTCTACAAGAAACAAGTACAATAATTGATTAATATACTTGAGAATATATTTGAGAATATAGCTAGCCCTGTACCACATTCTATGGAGTGGATGGAAACAACCAATTTTTCAGTAGGCTAAAGAAGAGTCCTTTTCACAGTTCCCTGCAACATCTTGAAAGGTAGCCGTGCCAATTGCATTGAAGCAAGTTGAACAGTGAGCTTGCAATGATAGTGACCTTTTTTAACACCTTGGATAATTATTCACATGTTTTGATCATTGCAAGCTCACCATTCGTCTTGCTTTGAATCAAAGAAATGGCTACCTTTCAAGATGGCGCAGGGAACTGCAAAAGGGACTGTTATTGTTTTTACCTGATTTCTGTTGAAAGGTATATTTTTATTTCCTCCTCCTCCTCCAAAAACTGATGTGTTTCTGTTTTGTCCAAAATTTGACTGTCCACCAAAAATTCCTTGCCCTAAAGTATGTGTAAAATTGAATGTTATGGCATTGGGGAAAAAATGATAGACCTCATTGGAATCCGTAAAATACCACTGTCAGTAATCCTTGTATACAGACTCATTCGATTACTCAGTGTTTGTCTCATTGCAGCATCAGGAATATCCATCAATGGTAATTTAAAGTAAAGAATACACAACTTCAACAAAATAAACACTTTGAAATTCCACTGATCTTTGTTGGACATGTGAATATTCTATACAAAATTGAGGCTCTTAATTGAAGAGCTAGCTAGGGCACAGAGAAGAAATATGTTTAAATGAAAAAAAAATAAAATAAAAAAAATTGAGGGTAACCCTGAGCAACAGATAATTCCATACTGGAATATTGCATAATTTTAATGTAACAAGCCTAACCTGTTGCTGGTTTGATGTGAGCGAATTTGCAAGTGTTGCCATATCGACAAGTGCCTTTCAAGAAGAACTGGCAGACATTTTTATTTGCTGCACCAAAGTTACTGCCACCACCACCATATCCACCTCCTCCTCCTCCAAAACCACCAGTCCTCACACTTCCTCCAAAGACATTTCCTTGTGATTGTCCTTTAGAAATAAAAATCAGATCAGGTTCTATGCTTGTGAACCAATAACCAATAAACAAATAAATCATACTATATATATGGTCTGAAATGGGAAAATGTTTACCAAAACAAATGTAAATAAGTTTAAAGATCCATAAATTTAGCTTTTTTTCATGGTGTATATTGTCTGCACTCTTTATTTCTTCCAATTAATTATCTTACTTAAATCAAGTAAGTAATATAAAGTTTCGAGTTCCTTGACTTACTTGCTCCTGGGTGCTCATTCCGGCATCTGTCGCCAAATTTACAATCTCCTTTCAAGAAAAACTGGCACACCACCATTGTTAAATCACTTAAACATATGTAAGAGAGATTTTTTTAGTAAGAAAACTGTTTAGTTTTATAAAATTTCACTTAGTGTCAAAAGTTCAAGTGAGCCGCCATTTTGAATATGACTTGTTCTCAGCTCCCAGCTTTCTTTTCTACTAAAGACACAGGAAACCCACTTAGATAAAATTGGTAAATGTTGCGCGTCGCAAAACTGATGATGCCGTACCGTTTGAAGTTGGAGAAGAAGTTGTTGCGCAGATTTCTGTTGCGCATGTAAGAGACTCTTGTAACTGCATCTACACTTTATATTATTTATTTGGACGTGCTGCATGTACAAACTTAAAATATGCAGACATTTTTTTACATATTGACATCATATATCTAATTAAGTGTATGCTAAGCACGCCGTTATTGCTCTCGATCTTTTACTTATCTACTGGACTATGTACACAAAGTATTTTTGGCATAAATATTATTTTTATCAGAAAAGCCAATAAATAAGGTCATGTGGAAAGGTTTTGTGATTGATCGTTTTTTAAAACTAATTTCAAACTGGTTAGAGCTGTGCTCCAGGGTCATATATGGACTGTATATAGCGGCTGCCAGAGGCGCCTTCACATGCTTTCAGTTCGACCCCTTTGAGCTGCGTCACTGCTGTACTTTGCGGTGATGATTAGCGATGACAAAAAATAAATAGTAGCCGAGAACTGAATAAATAAATCTATTTTTTTTAGAACTGGGTTTGATCCTGATTCATTTATGCAGTTCCATTGTGAAAGATTTCGTAGTATGACAAAGTGCAAGGAAAATCTTTCTTGAGTACTAATGTTTAGTCTCAAGAATGCTGGAGAAACTACCTGAATCACATCACCAGGTCAATCCGTCACAACATACAACCGGTTCGTTATTTCAAAGTTTTGACATAATTTCGAGACTGTATAGTGTCAGGGCACTTCTCGTATAGTATCAGAGATACCAGAAATTTAGCATAGTCCCTTGCAGTACTTTGGAACCCAGCTCAATTTGGAGGACAAAACAATAGGTTTCCATTTCTCGAGATTGAAATTCATTTGTTTTGCCCTCCAATTGAGCTCGGTATGCTTTGACGTATACGGCGATCATGTTCATCCATTGTTTCTCTGTCGCGTGATCCGGCTATAGGCTCATTCTAATAAGAGAAACTGGAGATACAGAACTTTCTAAGCTACGGACACACGGTACAACATTGCGCGCACTTAAATGTTGCAGACAATCGATGTGGCGAGCGATTTTTTCAGCTGTCGCGTCGCCTGTGCAAGGTTGGCTACACGCGCGATTTTACCGCGCGCTGGTGATTTTTAAAAAATCGCGTCGCCTGTGCAAGAACAAAGTCGCTCGTGTAGCCGCGGCTTTACAAGACGCAATTTGATCCTACTTCAGCAACATTTCCTACAATGTTGCGCGCAATGTATCACCATATGTCCGTGCCTTAACACCCAGGAGCGATGCATCGGATCACATGCATGTATTGTATTGATCAATTGCATTAAGGCGCGGACACACGGTGCAAGATTGCACAATATTGCAGGCAATGTTAATTGATGAAGTAGGATCGTGATCGTTTTCTACTTCAGCAACATTGCGTGCAACAAATTGAGTCGTGTGACATAGCTCGCGACATCGATTGCATGCCTGCAACATTGCGCGCAATATTGCACGGTACGTGTGTCCGTACCTTTATAGCGTCGCTTATATGATCATAGACCAAAAACTTCATGTTTGACTAACGGCGCCGGAATTGCACACGTGATAACGATCGCAAATTACTTTCTACATTTTCGTTGTTTGTCCTCGCAGCGGTGGTAGCTTTCTTGGAGGGGGGAGTCTAGAAGATATATCCTCATCCTCCAGTACATGTGGTGGAGGAACATCGTCTTCATCTGATTCGTACTCATGGTTGTCCTCATGTTGCAGTGAGCTACTTTGTTTTTTATGCCGTCTCTTCTTCTTTCTGCGTTTTGAACGTCTTCTCTCATGGTCACTCTCCTCGCTTAACTCTTCTCCAGCTTTACCCTTTTCTTCACGTTCTTTGTTTAAATAAGAATCATCAACGATATCGTATAAATGTTCACTTTGTTCTTCATCTTCGTGTCTTTCATTAACCCTTGTCGGAGGTTTATGTATTTTTTCCTTCCCATCTTGGTCGCTATAGCTATCGTGTTCGTTTTCGTAATGAAGTCTTGGTTCTTGTCTTTGTTGTGGTTTAACAGCGACTTCTGGTATTTGTTTGACGGGAGGTGCTTGGAAAGGACTCTGCGGTTTTGATGAACTTTCTGACTTTTGCTTTAAAAGGAATTGGCGTCTCTCTTCTTTCTTGATTTGTTCCAATTTTCTTTTACTGTAGACAAAAAATTACATGTCAATAAGTTTTATACACAAAACTTGATGGAGTGTTAAATGGATGAGGAACTAAAGTTGCTATAATCGTGCAATTTTGTTGCGCGACTTTGTTTCAGAAGTAGAAGTTTTTTTAACTCTCAAAGTAAAAATTAAAACCTGTTGCACGAGGGGTGGTAATGTAAACAATATTAAATTCGCTATGAAACTTAATTGCAATGCAACAAAATTAGATACGAAAAATTACGCTCATGGCATATATAGGTTAACGCTCATAACGAAAGAAAGAATAAGGAAAATCTAACAAATTAAAATGTACTGGATCATAATGATAATCAGCAGCGCGCAGTTATAAGTCGGACATATTACAAAGAAAGAATTAATATCGGGGGAGAAAATAAAAGCTATTTATGGACATGATGGAAAACTATAAATGTTCAGCAACGCAGAAGTAAGTAAAACTGAACATAAATATAATATAGAAACACAGAAACGGAGAACTACCAGAAACTGAGGAAAAGGTTGGAATGGGAAGTGGATGAGATGCATGCATGAATGAGCTGTCTCTAGCTCTTGGGCCAGAATAGAATCAATGTAAAGATAACCTACTTACTGACAGAAATGAAGACAGCAAGCTAAAGCAATGACAAATATTAGAAGACCAAATCCCACCGGGATCATAATGTAATCCATGGTGTTGTCAGCCTTAGGTTCGGTAGTACTACCATCAGCCTTGCTCTTCACTTGCGCACCAACAGCAGACCCTATTTGAGTGCTGCTTGCTTCAAGGATGCTATCAAGGGTACCCTTGGGAAGTACTGTGGAGTTCGGTTTCCTGATGTCATTCCCAGACGGTAACATAACGTAAAACCGAATTTCGATATCTTTTTCTACTTGTTTGGGGTAATTAGGCACTATGGTGATGTCAGAGTTCCTGAATGTCCTGCGAATGCATAGAAACAGAATATCAGTCGTGATCAGTGATACTGATACTTTTCTGCTAGCTTGTTATTGACTGTCAGTCAGTCATTTTATCTGTCTGTCTGTCTGTCGTCTTTATCGGTCTTTCTAGGTATGTTTTATTGGTTGTATGCCTGTTTGTATGTCTGTCTGTTTGCAGTCAGTTAGTTTATCTTTCCGCGGTCTGTCTGTCTGTCTGTCCGTCTGTCCGTCTGTCTGTCTGTCTGTCTCTCTTTCTGTCTGTCTGTCTCTCTTTCTGTTTGTTTGTCTGTCTGTCTGTTTTTCTGTTTGTCTGTCTTTTCCAAAGGCTACTCTATGCAATTAAGAAGTCAAAATATTTATTACGCCACTCCATATCAACTTCCCTCCCTCTTTAATTAAGTAAGCACCATGCTTTACTAACACCAAAAAAGGTCAAGATTGTCGTAATCACTTCATTCAATTTATACCTTGTTGTGTTCCAGAAGCGTAGGGCACACTTGTCGTAATTACTCGAACAGTAACCATTAGCAACTGCAGCCATCTTGTCTTTGAACTTGACCGTCTTGTTGCCACTACTCCATGATAAAATAGTCACCTCACTGAATGTTATAGTTGCTGTATTTATTTGTATATCATCTAGGATAAAAATTCAAATAAATTTAGAAAATACTGTTGTTAAATTAAGGCAATTCTCTTGGTTAAAAATTTGCATTTTGAAGAAATTGATTTCAATCAATGTTTAAATATACATATTTTTTAAAACTGACATTTCGCTGATATTAAATTTGGAAATTAGTGACAAGAAATTGACAACAAAAATTCAACCCTGTATAAATTCATACATGCACATTTTCAATAATTTCAACAAAAAAATAAACATCTGATCTTTCTCCTTAAGAAAATTAATGGCATCCTTATATTTTTCTTAATGAATGCCGTCTTGAAAAACATTACACTGACAAGGCTTGCGCTTGATAATTTAGTTCCAACTCTCATCTGTTATAAAATGATTCTCTTAGCATCGCCTTCGAGGTCATATCGCGTAATGGTTTTATTGAGCAGTAAAGAAAATCTAAAAATTATCTTATCGTCAATTATTTTAAAGCTAAAACATTTAGAAACGTTGTGAGCGGAAAATGTCGATCTATTTTCTTTTTCAGATCATGGACAAACGCCAGCTGTGGTAGACGATAAACTATGACGCCTAAGATCACAAATGATATACAAACACTTTGGAAGATTTATAGTCGTTTAGTTTTAAGTTTTTTATTTTATAACTTCTAAAATATTTTCTTTAAAAATCATTAAGCATTTCATTGTTGTTTATGACATGAGTTTTACTATAAAACTGATTTTATGGGGACGGCAAAAGTCCCCAACGTTACACACACATAGGGACTGAAATTCCTGCAAGAACTTTGAAGCATTCTCAGTTGTTATAAGATCAGTATATATTTATAAATATCGTTTTAACTTAAAAGTATATATTTGTTGTTTATGGAATGAGTTTCAGTTTTACTCACCTGATTTTGTGGGGACAGCAAGCGTCCCTAACATTACACAGACACAGATACCGTGAATCAAATTCCCGCCAAAGCTTTGAAACATTCTGGTTTATGTATTTTAAAGGATATTTAGACTCTCGCTTGAGGAAACAATTATTCCATGAAGGACACGTTTTAAGGCTCTATTCTCGTAAATAAAACCGTTCCTGTTTGATTATCCATGGTTCTAGATCCCTTCTTGATCGCGTCACGTCAAGCTCCGTTGCTTCCAGAGTTTTCTTCTGGCTTACTGGACTTACAAAACAAAAGCTCTATTCTCTAGGCAACAGGCCGATCAAACAAATAAAGAACTTCACTTTCTTTATTGCCAAATATTGTTTGTGACACGTATCCGTTGTCTTGCAGGATATACTGTAGTGATCATAATGAATAACACGTTACTATTGGCTGGCCGAAATAATACCCAAGATGAGGCGTCCGAATAATAATTTACTTCGTAATTATAACAAATTGAAGATAAGATATAGCTTTTTCTATGAAAAATATTTGAAAATTAACTCATTAATTTTGGTTAAACTTTCATTTCCACCCATTCATTCTCTCTTTTCTCCTAAAATTAACTCATTTGCATATTAGCCTGCTATCACACTGTACAGCGGTAGTATATAGTAGTGCCAGTTTCACTCGTGCACGCGAAGAACGCCTTCTTTTTCCTGCATTTTTGTTTAAACGCGCGATTTAATTTTTGATGAAAAACGTGGAAAATGAACTCTACTTTCCTTTCTGACCAACTAAAACTGATCGCAACTGACCAAATCAAGTCCTTTATTGATTTTTACAAAGCTGTAAGGAGTTTTCTTGAAGTTAAGCCGTGTTTTATATGAATTTGTTTGATCAAAAGATTGTGTCTTTTTCTTTTGTAGATTGATTGGAGGGAACCCTGGTTAAGTGGTTTGATTATTTTCCACATTCTGACTTTTATCACCGTTATTCTGACCCGAAAGCACTTGAATATACAAGCCTTTTTGTTTCTTTGCTTATGTAAGTATCAATAAGGTTTGTGTTTAACTGAAGTCATTAAGTCATTCATTCATTTAGTCAGCCAATCAATCATTCAGTCAGTCAATCAAATATTCAATCAACCATTCAGTCAATCAATCAGTCAGTTAATCAGCCATTCAGTCAGTCAGTCAGCCATTCAGTGAATTCAGTCAATCAAATTACCCTGTGAGCAGGAGTTTCTTTTAACCCAGCTAAAGAGAGTGCTCATGGGTTATTTATCAATCAGTCAGAATATAATATAATCAGTCCATCATTATAAAAAGATAACATCATTGTTTAATTTCCCTCTTCAGTAGGTGTCGTTCTTGCATCAGAAAAGCTGAATGCTCTTGGAGAAAAGTATTGGAGGTAAGACATAATCCCTCCTTTTCATACTTGATCCATTTATCACACCTTAGTAAGGGTGATATGGACATGTTCCAAGAGATGATCTCAATTTAAGGAGAGTGTGGGTTAGAATATAGAAACATTCTTAGGGGTGGTTCAGGCATGTAGCAATTCCCTCACCCCCTCCCCCTGGCCAGCCCTCCCCTATTCCTCAGTTCCTACCACTGATCAGCAGGCCAAAACAAAGTTAATATAATTTTTTTTAATACCAATTCAGGTGGTTTTCAAAAGAGCAGTACTTTGATTCCAATGGCTTGTTTATCACTGCTGTTTTATCTGGACCAATATTTTTTAATTGTTTTATCATGACGGTAAGTGTAAACACCTCAAGGGCTTTGAATTCCATAACTTGTGTCATTATAGAGTAGTTCCATTACTGGGCTAAAAATAACAGCCACTCATTGGTAATTGTCCAGTTAGAATTTAAACTTGTCTGGTCCAGCCAAATCTTTGCCTTGCCAGTTTGACTAGTAGCATTGAGCCAGAAATAAGGTATGTTTGCCGGTCATCATGACCAGCAACTGATCGCGACCAGCCATTATTTCTTAGCCCTTCAATTAAATACTAGCATTATACTTTTAGGTTTTATGGTTATGGACAGCAGGCAAAATGTTGATTGTTGTGGGAAGAGGAAGAATAAAAGAGAAAAGAAAACAAATGGCTGAAGATGCTAAAGACAATAAGAAAGAAAATTAGATATGCTTGAAGGTAGGAAATTAGTTAAAGCTTTACTGATATGTCTATCAAAGAATGACAAATCAGTGCAAGACTGCAAAACTTGTGTATATTTATATATTGTGAGGTTGAGATCTTAATTCAATGGTGTCAGAGCTTGTATGTTGTTTGTTTTGTTGAAAAAAAATGAGACTTCAAAACTTCCTGACCATAAGACTTTAAGATTTTATTACAGTCAAAACAGCCCTAGGTTCCAGTAATGATTTCATTATTCAAACATTGAGTTGATTATTTACTCTGAGTTTTCATTAAAAAATTGGAAGACTCAAAACTTCATATCACATTCATATCACGACTAAAATTCTAAGTTATAGCCTTTCCAGGGATTTTTTCTACCTTAATTATCACAGTCAAATTCTTTGTCAGACGTTTTTGCTGCATAGGAATCTTTGCATGATAATGTTGAGTTGATGAATGATGAACCCCTCATTCCTTATTCTCTCGGTTTTGAGTACTTAGTTTATTCAGTGTTTATTTTATTAATGTAAAAAAAGTACCAAGACATAGTTCAAATTAGCAGTTTATCTTTATTTTTATGCTGTATTAATTCACATTTTGTCCCATGCCAGCGTTTCTTTTTCATAATATTCTTAAATCAAGCAATAGCTATTGTACAAAACTTTTCATCCTAAAAACAGCTTACATCATAAGAAATAAGTAATTTTTTTATTGAAAGATATCCCACCTTTGCCACTGATTGAACATTACTGACAGTAATTATGTACATCGTATAAAAATTAAAATGCTTTACAGCTAGACCTGGCTTAGTAAATTAAGCAATGTCAGATAAATACAGTGTAGTTTCAAAACGTTTATAAATGTGTTGTTGCAGAAAGCTCTAGCCACTTCCTCCCACAGTACCAGTATAATTACAAGTATTTATTAACCTGTGAATATCATTATTCTTATTGGACATTTTTTCTCTTCTCCTCTGCCAAGAGCCTAATCACAGCCTGTCTAATACTTGATCTGTTCTGAAACAACACATTCCAAATACTTTCTTAGAAAAGCTAAGAATTGATGCAAATCTTAATTCATCCTTAAATCTTCCAGCCAACATTAATTAACAGCATTAATTAGAAGTGGTATTAAACTGTAAAAATGTTTTTTAAAATGCACTTTCTCATTTAAAAAGTTACTATTTAAGGTACCTCACACCATTATTTTATATCAACTGGTAACCAAGTTGTTGAATACATTGCTGTGTATGGCCCAATAACTAAGCCAATAATGTGTAGTTCTAGGAAATATATCTTATCATGCTGCAGAAGTGGACAGATGTTAGATTCTCCTCATTTTTCTCCGTTTCCCAGGAAAGTTGACAGAGTAAGCACAACCAAGATGTCCCTCCCTCCCTTTGAATATTTTCATGCAATTACCATTTGTGGGGAAGGCATGAATAATAGCCCACTTCAATCTGACATGCTTTTCTTGTCATGAATGCAGAAAGCTTTCGGTACAAGGCTCCATGATAAATTAACAACCATTAATAACCTTTGTGTGTGACAAGTGAAGCATATCTTGGAAGTTGGCAATAATTGTTATTTCCTGGAACTACACATTATTGTCAATGATATGTGTATGCTGTGTGAGAAGGTAGAAATGTAGTTAATGGGACATACCTCCTGAAATATCAACATACTATCAATCAAATAATTAACCTTTCTTGAACCATACACTAGGTCCATTGTCGGCTTTGATTATAAATAAAATATATTAAAATACTAATCAAATGTCTTATTATATAACTTTGAATAAAAGCTGTACAACATCATCTACATGAACTATAATCAAACAAAATCAATAATAATATACTTTTCTTAATAATAATCTAATATTAATTAATGACAAATAAAACTATATGATATGACTACTTGATATCCTATTTCTAACTTTATGTATGACAGTTAAATTAGGTTAATAATTATAAAATAAGATTATTATGTTATGCATATTTTTTAAGCAAGGTTACTATCTGATGCCGCTGGGCAGTTGTCAATATTCCTTCCTTCTACTGCTCCTGTTTCTGTTAGTCTTATTGGGACACCATTGATCTGAAATAGTAATTAAAATTTTAAAAAATGAGTCACATTGAATAATCTGGAAATTGTAAAACTTAGAGTAATAATTTTCAATAAATTAATGTTTATTAGAATGAGATGTTTTTGTCAATACTCCAGTTTCTAATTCTCTGTTGCTCAGGGGAAGTTCCTAATTAAATTTATATGCATCTTGGTTGTTGTAAAATATAAATGCTAGTATATCCCTTTGCCAAATAAGAATAATTATGCAGTTATACATGTATGCATGTGTTTAGTGTGCCTTACCGTCAGCGAGGTCACACAGCCAACAAAATCCCTCAAAGATTTAACATCAGCAACAGCTGAAGGGTTGACCAATGAAAGTTGAGGAACACCTCCTATATAGAAATTTGAGGTAGAATCCAGTGCAACTGCTTTTCCTGGTGACTTGGTAGATATTGCTGCTTCACCATCAACTTTCAGAGTGCCTGTCTGTTGGTTTCTGGTTACAGTGACTGTGTGTTCAGTGTTTAAGGAAATGTTCTTTTGGCTCTGTTTGGGATCTATTCCACTTCCAAGATCATAGCGGTAATGTACAAAGCTGTAGTGGGAATAGAAAAGATCATTCAACAAACAGAAGCATTGCATAGTAACATGAGCAGTTAGGTGCAATGGGGTCTGATTTTGAAGACTGAAGCAGTGTTGAAATGAAATGACTCAATCATTTAGTTAATATGCCGTATAAATAATGTTATAATGTTATTCAGGAAACACGGGGGCTTTGCCTTCCTGAACCCTGATACCCCTCCCCTCCCCCAAATCAGCCATTGCCACAGGACCAACAAAGCAGCTTCTACACTTAGATATTTGTCAAAAAGTTAACACTGTGATATGCAGCTCAGTTCAACCTTGCCTCCTTCCCTATGCATCCCAAACACACACACGCACCAATTCTTGACTCTGTGTCTCCAAGGACAAGAGATATTTACTAACAATGTATCTGTGTCATACAATGTATAAAACTCATCTATACTACTTACCCATTATGTAGACTAACAGAAAGAAAGTCTCCCTTCTGGGTTGTGATTTTATGAGCAACATAAAACAGTAGGCCATTTTCATTGGAAGGAATGAATTTGATGATTATGATTGTATTCAACCTGATGTTAAGAGCTGTAGGAGAGAAAGCCATGTAGGAATTGTCCTTGAACCGTGGCCTTTGAATTGAGATGGCTGTAGAAGAAAGCAGTTGGTTGTCTTTAGTATTTGACTTTAATATGAATATATTAGTAACTTGTGGTATTATTGGAATTGTCAGTGATAATATTTGCTATATACAACAGACACACAGAAACTGTTTTCTTTTTCTAAAATAATGATGACCTACCACAGATAATCAAGCCATTGAAGAAGAATTGAAGGAATTTAGATAGAAAGTTCAACCAGAGGCTAATAAGTGTTAGCAAATTAGGCAAGATCATTGCAAAATCCTTAGTTTGGAGATTGTACTGTCATGAAGTTGCCCAGTGAAATATACAGTAAGGAATTTAAGATGCTTATTCATCTTAAGCTAGGGTAATACGAGCAACAAAATCACTCAACTCGTCTTGCAACATTGCTGCGAAACGGGTTGAAAAGCAATGCTGCGTGTTTTTCCTCCCGAGTACGAACTTGTCTCGCAACAAAATAGTTTGCTGCAAGTTGTGTGAATCCTGTCTTCTGATTGGCTAATACGGTCAGCTGATCATATCACAAGCGCTGGGGAAGCCATTCAGCGGCTGCTTTCGCGAGCTAGAAATCAACTTGCTGCGACACAAGTTTGCTTTGGAGTGGTAATACGCGCAACATCAGGAAATTTTGGTGCAAAAAGTAGAATGGCCTTCTACTCTCTGCAACAGACTTTTCCACAATGTTGCAAGACGAGTTGAGTGATTTTGTTGCTCGTATTACCCTAGCTTTAATGGTATATATCAGTCTTCAGTTTCTACTTACCATTAGAACAAGTGTCACCAGTTTTCCCTAAAGGACAGTCACACACAGCCTTATTGTTCATCTCTCTGCATGTGGAATTGACAGCACAAGGATTATGGTTTACACAAGGGACTTCACGACTAGCACAGTACATTCCTTTCCATCCATCAACACAAGAACAGATAATGGCGGCTCCTTTCTGTGTACAGGTACCATTATTCTGACATGGCTGACTTTTGTTACAACCATTGTAGTCTTCATCTCCAACATTTCGTCCTGCAACAACTGGCCACTGGCTGCCACTGCTGGAGTTACTCTGTGATGTCAGCAGTCGAATGACAGGCTGTGTCACACCAAACTTGACTGCTCCATTAGTAATGCTTCCCTCAAAACCTCTTTTAAATAAAACATCAGTAGGAAGCTCTGAAAGATCTGGAACCCCACCAATGTACAATGGACTGTATAAGTTAAGTCCTGTTAGCTGGCCAGGTGAACTTCCACGTTTTACACTCTGGCTATCCAAGTAAAGATATCCCTCCTTTCCATTACGCCCTGCTGTTAAGGAATGCCATTCATGGGTAGTATCAATTGGGTTACTTTCGATGTTTGCAATGCCACTGCCAAGATTATACTGCAGTAGCACCTTGCTATTATTGATTCCTAATGCAATGAAGTCGTCTCCTTTACCCTGGTACTCATTCTGCCCACTGAACATCAGTAAGGCATTGTTAGAGGCAGTGGTGTTAGGCTCAATCTTGAATTGAAGGGTTATCTCAAAGTAAGGCCCACTGAGAGTTGGTACTTGGTATTGGATGAAAGAAGAATAGTTGTAGGCCATGACGAACTTAGGAGTCGTTATGGAGATTACTGAAAACAAGATGAAAAGATGTTTAAACATTGCAAGATGTGACAAACACATCAAACAAACTCAACTCTCACATGCGGTTTAGGTGAGAATCAAACCTGGGACCCATGGCATGAATTACTTAGTGGTGAGAGATAGTGCCGAAGCAAAGCATGCCACCCATGTTTTTAGATGCAAGAAGATGACAGAAACATGAAAAATGGAAATAAATAAGTTTTGTTGCAGTACTTACCTTTCTCACATTCTCTGCCTCCACTACCAAATGGACACAGACAAACTCTGCTCATGTTAGCTGAAGATTTGTCTATGATACACAAGCCACCATTACAGGGATCACCATTACATACTGTAGGCATTTTGCAGTTCTTTCCCTTAAAGCCATCTGTACAGTTACACTCATAGTCATGCGGATCATCAGGATCTGGAATACACTGGCCATTGTTCTGACATGGCTTGTGGGTGCCGTTACAAGGAGTGTCACATTCACTGATGTCATTCCAGTCAGTTGCCTCTGTTGATTGGAATTTGTTATGTTTTTTTAAATATTTTGTTACACTGTCTTTGTTATCTTGCAAGTCATCTAATATTTTTATTAGCATCTCCTTTCTCTCTCTCTCTCTCTCTCTCTCTCTCTCTCTCTCTCTCTCTCTTCAACTCTCTCTCTTCAACTCTCTCTCTTTCTCTCATTCCTTGATCATCATAAGAGCACTATAAGTCAGAGTAAATCCAGAGCAGCATTGTAAAAACAGTCTTGTGATCAAACCACCAAACCACCAATAACTACTGACTATAATCTCTCTCAGAATGATTAAATAACTAATGACTTTTACAACTACATGAATTACAATATTTACCTGTAAACCCAATTTGGTCACCATTTAGCTCAATGTCTTTAATACAGCCTACGAGTGTTGATGTAGCTTGACCTCCGTCATTGCTACCAATGCGTTTACCAGGTGGTAACCCGCCAACATACCAGTCATTGTACAAACCAATTCCTACCATTTTTCCAAGTGATGTTTTGTTCTGTCTGAGATTATTATTGACTTGTAAAGAACCTTGCTTGTTTCTGCTGTCATAACTAAAAATTGGAAAAGATGAAGATGAGATAACATTGTATTCCAATTATAAATAGGTTCAGATGAGCAATAAGCAAAGAAAATGTCTTACAAAATGAAAAGACAACAGTTACTTTTAAAATACTAAATTCACAGCTACAGGTACCATGATAGTAGATTGGTTTTTGCTCTCTATCAATCAATGCAAAAATGCTAACTCACTTGCTATTGGAAATTTGATTGACAGATTTCCCCCAAAAAAGAAAGAGCTACTGACAATACATGTACAATAGTTGCCTGGGTCATGATAATGGATATTATAATCAAATGTAATTTAAATACTATATTGACTACTTACGTGACCACAGCAGTTACAATATCACCAGTGTTCACTGTCACCTTACTTGTGATCACACACAAATAATCTCCAGGATCAAATCGGTATTCTAGTTTTCCACCAGTAATATAAAGCTGTATAAAGTCTTTATATTTGCTGTGTGTTGAGTAAAACAATAAACCATTGGCAGCTGTAGTCTTGAAGGTTATAACAATCTTGTTGAATCCAGCTCTGAAGGCTATGGGCTTGTGAACTAAATATGAACTACTTGAGAATCGAGGGAAATGAAGTGTGAAGTCTGCAATGAATAAGTTAGTAAAGTAAATTAGTAAAGGAATTAAAGAACTTGGAGGGGAAAATAGTAATTTGTAAATGGCTTAATAGATATATATCTGCATAAGTCTAAGTGGGATTCAATTCAAATACAAAATAAATAAAAAATATGAATAAGTAAGTAAATAAATAAATTAATAATTTTATAATTAAAAATTGAATATTTTTTATATCCATGATTAATAAAGCATGTACAGCAAGTGTTACCAACATATATAGATCTCCATTCTTTCAAACTTTGGCAATTGAATATTGCACTGAACTACATCTACTAAAAAGTCTTGGCTTAGATTTAATCTTTTAATTCTCAAATTATTACAACTGCTCTAGTTTGGAGAGTTTCTTCAAAGTTCAGAAACATGGTCATCAGGCAATGAAAGCTATTTTATGGTTTACAGCCATACATACCTATACTGCATCGTGGTCCATACGTGGGTTTAGGACAATGGCATGTAAAGTTCAACCCATATTGATCTGGAACATCCAGGCACGTTCCATTGTTGCATGGCTTGTTCTTACAAGTTTGGTGCTTCAGTGGGATGGTCGTTGGAGTTAAGGTTGTTGGTATTGTTGGGTAGACAGAAGATGTCATCGCAGTTGAGGAGAGTGTTGTTGTTGGCATTATTTGACTTGATGGTAATGTTGGTGGTGGTATTACTTGACTGGATGTTGTTGGTGGAGCTGATGATGTTGCTTGTAGCATTGATGATGTTGCTAGCAGTGCTGATGAAGTTGATGTCAGTATTGATGATGTTGATGGCAGTATTGATGATGTTGATTGCAGCACTGATGATGCTGATTGCATTATTGATGTTGAGTTTAATGATGATGTTGATGGCAGTCTCGATGATGATGGCAGCATTGATGATGTTGATGCACCATCAGATGTTACTGTTGTTGCTGTTACTGATGGTCCCACTGTAAGTAGTGGTGAAGTTGACGCCACCATTGTTGTCACTAATGGTGCTGTTGTTATATTAGTGGCCGAAGAAGGCACACTTGAAGTTGATACTGCAGAAAGCATTAAAGAAGTAGTATTCATGAAAGAAGAATCATAAACAGAGGTTGTTTGAACTACTTCAACTGTGGATCCTGAAAGAGCAGTATTTGATGAAGACACTGGTTTGGTTGAAAATGAAGATGTGATCAAAGATGTTGATGATGAAAATAAGGAAGGACTTAATGAACTTGTTTGGTTTTTAGTGACACTAGTGGTTAAAGATGTTACTGTAGTTATAGAAGGTGTGAGAGTGAAAGAACTGGACGCTGAAAGAGCAGCAGAAGATGAAACACTAGAAGAGGTTGCATGTGAAGTTGTAAATTCGCTTAATGAAGCAGAAGAAAGAGGGACAGTTTGGAGTATCACTGATGTGTATGTACCTATTTGCATAGTACCAAGTGTGGATGTCTGAACATCACTTATTACACTTGACTTACCAGCAACACTAGTAGGCATGATTGAAGTATAGGCTATGGCACTACTAGATATTGTCACATTCTCTGTGCAGTTTCTGCCGGTATATCCTTCAAGACAGGTGCATGTGTAATTTAGACGATTTTCTCCCGCTCGCTCACATGTCCCACCATTTTTGCATGGTTTTAACTCACATTTGTCATCAGAAAGTTTCTCACAACTTGTTCCAAAATACCCTGGAGGGCACAGGCATTTGTATTGATTGAGTTCATCAATACAAATTGCACCATTCTGGCAAGGTGCTGATCTACAATCATCAATATTATGTTCACAATTCTTTCCTCCATACCCCGGCACACAGGTGCAGTTATAGTCATCTACCAGTCCAGATTTCTTGTCAATACATGTTGCACCATTCCGACATGGATTGAGTGCAGCATGACAGCTATCACGCTCTCCACAATAGGATCCCAAGTATCCAGTATCACATACACAAGATGCATTGAAGGTAAAGAACTTTCCATTTACAGCACACAGCCCTTTAGAACTGCACACTCTATTATCTGGTGGTGATGAACTTAGGCACTTCTCCCTGCTGCGGACATTCACTTCCAGTTTGAGTCCAAATTGGCATTGAAATACCATGTTATCGCTTTTGGCTATGAAATACTTAATTCCAGTTGCTTCAATGAATCTTTTAGGGACTTCAAAGGGCAATCTTGTGGCAGCTGGTATGACTGGCGATGCACTTATGAAGTTACATGATTGAAAACTGCTTTCCGAAACGTTATACAATTGAACAGCAAAGTTATATTTTTCTGACGATTTCACTATCAGTCTGTCTCCTTGATAAATAATGACTGGAAAATGTCTTGGACCAGCGACAAATTGTCGAGGATCGTCTTCACCGTAACACTCTTGAGCAGTTTGCCCAGGACATACCAGTCCATTATATCCAAGTTCGACCGTAACATTTTGAGACTCAGTGGAAAAACATTTGTTTCCCGAAGGACATGCTACATCGGTAACCTTTGTATTGTTTGTAGGAGCTACCGTGCTATTTTGAGCTAAAACTCCATAAGGCACTAAACACAACAAAACTAACATTCCGAGATATAAAACGTTTGTTCTGTGTAGAGATATGCATAAGTTCGAGACACCCATCTTGCAGTTCAAATTCTCTTCTCTCTCAAATATTTGCAGTTTTCAGTTTAAACAGCTGTACAAGACATTTCGTGCTTAATGAACTCACCATAAAAGTACGACCTCACGGTCGCTTTTCACCAGATATAAAGCAGAAAATAAGCCAAAAACCTCAGATAAATTCCTCTCAGTCAATTGTGAGTTGAGTTTCGCAGATCTCCACGGTAACTCGGGGTCGAGTTATGACAACAGTCTGTAGTTCGATAGATTGCCACTTTATAAACTAAGGGAGAATAAAAGTGTCTTGTCGATTGACTGGTGTGAAAATCCTTTGTAGAATAGCTTGGCTATCTTCCCGCAACTTGAGGACGAAGAGTTGCAACTATTCAGAGAAAACCACAAGGGAAAACGACGAGAAAAATACCTCTAAAGTGCTTGTCGATCACGAGCCACGAAGGAATGCCGAAACGTATTTCTGTTCACAGAAATGTTTATAATTTTTCTTTGCCAAGTTTTTGAAGTTGTTAATTAAGTCTCTAGCTTGGATCTAACCCCTCTGGCAAAGATCTTAAATATTTGATGAATTTTTCGTTGTAGGAATGTGAATTAAATTGTCAATTTTAAATTTTTTCCCTCGAAAGCTGCTGTGGAAACCAATTCAGCGTCTGCTCATTAGCATAAGAATTGACCACGGAAGGCATTGGCTATTGTTCTCGACTTCAGGTCACGCTTTGATTGGTCCGATAGCAAAACTTCGAGACCGCTTGTTGCTAAGCAAATTTAAACTCAAAACAAAGATTAATTTTAGCGCTGCTGTAATCATGGTAATGAAGTCTGAAGTTCTCTCTTTTTGGCAAAGAATTTAGACAAATTATTTTTGCAATATTTTAGAATTTTTGAGGAAAAAATTATGATGCTTTATTTTCTAAAAAAAATTGAAGTATTTGTGAAATAGAGGATACATTCCTTAGTTCATAATAACTTTTTCAAATTAACCGAAGAAAAGATTGTAAACAAAGCCGATGAGTGACAGATGTAAAAACAAAACCAAAGAAGGAAAAGAAATTGAAAGAAAAGTGAAAACTTTCATCGAAAATATTTTCCAGTTATTTTTAACTCCGGTTCCAGTGGGGTATTTTTTGAAGGTCTAACCAATGTCTAACCACTGCTTGTGGCAATACCATTACTTAGTTATCACCTGACAATTCTCCCCAGCCCTACCCCCCTTGAGAAGTCGTTTGTCAGAAGAAATGCTTTGCTAATGACCTCTGGTACCATAGCATAAACACGAATTTTGATGTATAAAATAAATAAATAAATAAATAAATGTGAATTAACAGTGGAATCCACAGAGTGGCTCTTACTCCACTGCATTCCAATTGGAATTTAGAAGTCGATTTTTGAGGAGGGAGGAAAAACCGGAGAACCCGGAAAAACCCTCGAAGCACAAGAGGGAACCAACAAACAACTCTACTCACATACGACACCGATGTATTAAAATTCATTAAAACCCAATGCATTTTATTCTATTTTTCAGTGTTCCAGATGGCATGGCGATTGTACGGATAGTATCACAGGCCTGTTAGGCATGAAAGTAAGCATTTCTGATTTTATGAAAAAAAGGCAGATTTACATGAGACGAATTTCTAGCAATTTGCAAAACAATGCGGCTATGAGATAAGTTATGCAACAAATTGTGCGAAAATTAGTTTCAAGCGATAAAAAGGTAGAGCGACACTTACATCACTATAGTTTCTCAATGCTTCGTAATCATCATTACATTTTACAAAATGAAAATCACAACAACAACAAAAACCCAAAATAACGACAACAATAACACACGCCAAGTGGTCAAAAAAATATCAAGAAATCTTGACACTCAGAAAAGGGCGAGCCTCCCTTTACGATCAAAACGCAGTATCGGCCCAGTTCTTCGCCAGAATGAGTCGGGAAGCAATGCAAATCGTGCATGCGGTTTAGAGAAATCTGTGACAGTGCTATAGCTTTTGTGAATCGGTCGGATTCTATTTTTTTCGAATCGGGCTTTAATTTATACACGTACGATTTGCTTCCCGATGGCGTTGGGACAATGAATCGGGCCTTGTGACAGCTTTGTTTAGTGTTTTAAAATATGAAATAATTGTTCCAGTGCAGGATTTGCTCATCAGGTACTTTTTATTGACACTTTCGTCATGCAGTGGTATCCGGTCTTCCTACACTTGGCCTCTGTTTTTGTGTCCAAACAAAACACCTCTTCACATTCTCAGTCTTGATTACAAACCCCAAACAACAGTTAAGGAGTAGTGCTAATGTTCCTGTTAACGTCACGACTCTTGGTTGCAACTGAAAAGGGTACAAATTGCCCAACAATACATAACAATGATTTCAAAGCCATACGATTAGCTTGATGAATAAGGGGCTGGGTACACGAACAATGACGAGTTCTTGTAACTTTGATAATGAAGTGCTAACGACTTTTCTTGTGTTTGTTTTGCCATTTAATCGTACCAAAAGACTTAGCAAAACACATGCACGTACAAGTTCACTATAAGAGATATAGCTCCAGTTGAACTCGAATCAGCATCCGCTTGCGACTTTACCAAATAGTGAACTATACTCTTGGCTTTGTACTTCTCCTAAAAATTGTTCAAAATTTAGCCAGTTGAAAGGTGGTCTTCTTTTGGTAAAACTACTACTAATATAGTTTTACAAAGTTGACTGAAGTTGTACAAGTTTGGTTTCATCAAAGCCAAGAGCTGCCAGAATTTGTATTTGTGGGAAACGTTTTTCAAGGTGAAAATACGATGAGGAATTTTTCAAAAAAGAGTGAGATGCATAAATCAAGTGGTAGAAGCTCGGCAGCTTCAGATAAAAAGGAACTGAATGACGAAGAAGTCGAAAAAAAGATTGATGAACTTCGGAAAAAAGCGAGACAAGAAATGATGGACTTTGAAGCACTGGATGGGGTATCTCTCGCTCACTATCTCAGGATCAAACAAGCAACGACAAGGTTGTTATCTGTGAATGAAGACGAAGGAGTAGAGGAACAAGGAGGAACAGTAGGCGAGGTAGAGAAGGTGAAAGAAGAAGAAATGCAGAAAATGGCAAGAAATATTTTACGAAAGTGGCAATCGTTCACCAAGGGAGAGGCTGAACCTAGAGAAGTAAGACCAAAACGAAGGAAGAGTGTTCGCTTTAAGGATGAAGTCAGTATGGACAACAAGGAAAATAACGGCTTGTTGGAAACAGAAAGCAGCGAGGAAAACAAAAAGTTGTCCCTCGAAGATGGGAAAGATGTACAAATAGTTTTCCCAGCTATTATCCGGCCAAGGCCTTCTAGAAGAAGACACAGAAGGCCCAAGGAACATTTAGGTGGCTCTTTGCTGCCACCTATTTCACAGAAAGAAGAAAAACTAATGGCCAGACCAGAAAATGGAGACATTTTACCTCAAGATCGTTTACCACCCTTAAACCTAAAGCCAGTGAGTCTTACAACACGAACACCGCCACCATCAGAAGATGAAGAGGCCCAGGAGAGGCCATCAGGGATTCACACCCCAGAAGCTGTCTTCTATGACTCTTTTGACCAACCTCACATTCCTCCAGGCAATAAGGAATCAGTCCAACAACAAGGGGTGTTTCCGCACTCGACTCCAAATTCTCCTGTCTTAGGACGTCAACCTACGCCTTTTCCAGGAGGGGTAGATGGAACTGTAGAGAATGAAAACTGCGTTTCACGAGAGCCCACGTTGCTATGGAGACTCAAGGAAAAGATCACTGACAAACCCAGTTCAAATAGCAGCCATGAAAAAGGAAGGAATGTAACTACAAAGCGGTCCAAAAGAGGTGTTATGGGAAACGCATTCATGAAGAGAATACAACATTATGAAGTATCCGAAGAACCGGAAGAAACAAACGAACAAAACGCTGAATCTTAGCAGATGACTTTTTTACTGAGTTCAAAATTATTTTTCTGTAAATTGCATATATTTAGTTCTGAAATATTTTATATATCACTCGCGGTGTAATTATTGGGATACAATTGCAATACGCGCACATGTCATTGGACTGAAATATAGATTACGTGCCTCGAACTTGTACATATTGTTCTGACTCAAAAACTGCCTCCTGCACTGACGTGTCGCCATGACTATCGTCATCGTGCAACATCCAAGCATCGTCAGTGGATGGTCAGTGAACTCGAGACTGTGATTGGTTAAAATTCTTCGTACGTCAGTTTCCGGACCGTGACGGTGATGCCTTCTGTTGTGCTCTAAATTTCAAAATATTTTATTAACAGCATTATAAATGGCTTAGTAGGGCTTGTATATATCATGAAGTAAATCTTACCGGCAGTAATTTCAGCGGTTATATTTAGTGTTTTGCTTCTGCTTCTCCCTTGCGTGCTCTGCGGTTCCCATCGTATA
Organism: Anthopleura sola; assembly: GCA_023349425.1. Lineage (NCBI taxonomy): Eukaryota > Metazoa > Cnidaria > Anthozoa > Actiniaria > Actiniidae > Anthopleura > Anthopleura sola. The sequence goes on from JALHLI010000008.1 coordinate 8,105,578, forward strand.
CTTCCATGAGAGACACTCATTTTTTAATCATCTATGTTAAGTATCTTGGTTAGTACAGTAATCCGAAGCTCTAATATTATTCATTCTGAGTCATGTCAGTTTGTAAATAATTAATAGTTATAAGAAAAAGTAGCATGCATGGGTAATAAAAAGACATCTTTATCTTGGGTCGGTAATGTTTTTCCTATTGCAGACCAATAAGATTAAGAAGATTCCTTGTTTGAGTTATGTCCATATTCATGTGTGTTCTCATGCGCAACCCTAAACAAAGTAATGCTACTCAAGACTGACACGTGGTCTGAAATGGGAAAACATTACGCTCAAGGTAAAGAGGTCTAATTGAACAATAAATGGAACGAACAATCAACGGTATGGTTGCTTATCAAGCCTTAAACTATTAAAGAAAGAAGCAATATCTAAGGGAGAGAAACGTGGTCTGAATTGGAAAATGTCTCGCCCAAGAATAATTAACCTTCAAAACTTTGAAACAAGCTAAATAAGTCCGTTAGGGTTTAGAAATGTTTGCTTACATGTCATGACAAATCTGAGACGTCGTCTACGAGTTACATCTTTTGACCATTTGCAGCCAATTATTTTCTTATATTCTTGTCTAAAGGCCGTATTAAATACGCCGTGTTGTCTGGATGGGAAAATATCATGCTGACGCGAAATGAGTCCGTTAGGGTTTAGAAATGTTTCCTTACATGTTACGACCATTTGCAGCCAAGTATTTTCTTATACTCTTGTCTCAAGGCCGTATTGAATACGCCATGTTGTCTGGATGGGAAAATATCATGCTGACGCGAAATGAGTCCGTTAGGGTTTAGAAATGTTTCCTTACATGTTACGACCATTTGCAGCCAAGTATTTTCTTATACTCTTGTCTCAAGGCCGTATTGAATACGCCATGTTGTCTGGATGGGAAAACATCATGCTCACGCGAAATGAGTCCGTTTGGGTTTAGAAATGTTTCCTTACATGTTACAACCATTTGCAGCCAAGTATTTTCTTATACTCTTGTCTAAAGGCCGTATTGAATACGCCGTGTTGCCTGGATAGGAAAACATCATGCTCACGCGAAATGAGTCCGTTTGGGTTTAGAAATGTTTCCTTACATGTTACGACTATTTGCAGCCAAGTATTTTCTTATACTCTTGTCTAAAGGCCGTATTAAATATGCCATAAATGAATGGATTGAGGAAGCTACCGCTCGCCACTCCGTATGTCACAATCATGTGAAATTCACGAGGCAAATGATACTCATATCTACAACTTATATTCGACGCTAGCAGAATACCAAGCACTAGACCCCAAGTCAAGCAATACCCAACCAGCACTGCGAACAATAACCACGTGATTTTGATTTCTTGGACGCTCGTACCCAGTCCACCCGAAGGAGCGACGTTTTTCTTGTGTTCCCGTATCTTCTTGAAAACTTTAAAGTAGCAGTAAACGATTATAGTGAATGGAATACTAATAACGAAAACGTAAGGCAAGTTGCTGAGTATAATTCCAGGTTTTTTCTTTTCGTCGTATGCAAAAACGCACATTGTTTTGTAGGGGCTAAGACGTGAGTAAACAAGACTGCCCTCGATGTTCAATAGGGTCATTACAGTAAAACTTGTGATCCACACGGCACCAATCATGATGATTGACGTTTTTCTGTTGAATATTTTCTTGTACTTCTGTGGTTTACACACGCGAACAAATCGATTGACGGCCATGAGCGCAATAGTGTTGATAGACACCACTACGAGGCTAGTAGATGAAGTTGCTTGAAATTCACACGAGTGACGCCCAACAGAGAAACGACCTTTGACTGAAGCTACGACAGTAATTGATATCACAAATACCGGGTAGAGAATATCCGACACCGCTAGTGAAAGTACGAAGTAGTTAGTGATGGTACGAAGACTGGGATTACGATAGATGGAGATTACGACCAGAAGATTTCCTCCAATGGCAATCACTCCAATAAGGAGTAAAATAATTGTCTCAACAGCGATGGTAGCTGGACTGCGATTCAGGAACTCAGTCCAACCTCTGTTTAGACTTGTGCAGCTTGTTTCGTTCATTCTCTAACGAATACTGTAGAGTTAGTAATATTTGTCACCTCTGACACTGTACTCTATACGACTCGCATATCGAATGCGTCCATTCTAGATCTGGAAAGAAAGAAATGAATATATGAGAAAATACTTATTACCCACAGTTCCTTGTCTTCAGTTGACTATGATGACAATTAGAATAAATAATGCGGAACAAATCATGAAAATTGCTAATTCTAAATACCGAACTTTTAGGTTTATTGGGTGCCTTTGAACCCTCCTTCCTGCCCAGAATTCTTAGGTGAACGTGGAAACGCTTGTTAATGTGAAACTGATATCTGTATCTGGTGCAAACCCCCAACTGCGTGCCTTAAAGATTTCACTTATTTTTTCTCGTCATTCAGTTCCAGATGTAGGAGTCACAGCAAATAGCAGGGTAAGAAGAACATAGATCGACTACTGTTAGTCTAAACATCGACGCAGGTACACAATTCATGATTATATATTAAAAACTTGAAAGGAAAACAAGAGTAGAGACTCCACTAGGTGATCTGGCAAAAAATGTTGGTTAAACAATCAGAATCGAGAAAATTTGCAAACCTGAGGTGTCATCCTTTGTAGCCCAGCGACTCGGGAAACGGCCATTTCTTTATTTTATTCTCCCACTCAATAATGAAAAATGTAAAATATCCAAAACTTTTTCTGAAAATCTAGAATTATCTCAGACTTAAACTTTTATAAGTCAATTTTCGCAATATTTGGTCAACTTTCTAATTAAAGTCATTCTCTTTTCATATATTGTAGTTTAAGAAGGATTTTTAATAAGCAGGTCATGTCTGGCACGGATAAGAAGTGCCAAAATAACCATCCATGAAAGCTAACATTCGACAAGAGATTTAATCGCATTGAAATGTAAACTTTTCTCCGACGATATGTAAAGTGAAAAATGTAGTGAAAAGGGAGAAAGAACTGGAAAATTACTTTATATTTCAGTACGTGCTAGTGCAAGCACGAAGACAAAACCCTAAAGCGTATAGATATGAACTTGAACTTGCTGGATAATGTCGCCATTCGTAACAAACAAAGGTTAGGAAGTATACATTGCAAAGCACTTAGAATATTACTGAAATCTTTTAAGTTTTTATGCGAAAAGAAAATATATTCTTCCTGCTCCAACCTCATTAAGTCTGCTTCAAGTTTTTTTGGTTGCTTTTCCACTGGTTCTATTATCTCTCTCTCTCTCTCTCTCTCTCTCTCTCTCTCTCTCTCTCTCTCTCTCTCTCTCTCTCTCTCTCTCTCTCTCACTCTCTCTGCTTTCACAATTCAAGAGGGAGCTTGCATCTGTTAAGCCTTTTACCTATTTCTGTAATATTCATAGTTATCTATTTATTTAAACAAGCTCAGCTTCCATGAAAAGCAATTGTTACTTTTAGTTGATAGGAAGACCGAGGATAAATAAATATCCATTCCATTTGTCTCTGTCTCTCTTTCTCTCTAGCGCCCTCCCTCCCTCCCCTCGCAAAGAATGCCGTTGAACATGATGATGATGATGATGATGATGATGATGATGATGATGATGATGATGATGATGATGATGATGATGATGATGATGATGATGATGATGATGATGATGATGATGATGATGATGATGATGATGATGATGATGAATAGTGATAATGTAACTGACCATAACTGGTCCTGGCCTTTGATACCTTACATGTAAACTTATTACTAATTTCTTAAAATAAATAAGGTGACTGACTACTTTTGAGCCCGCGCGCGCACAAAAATCGCTCAAAACCGCATAACAACCTTCCAAAATTTTATTGAGGAACCCGTTGTGAACTTCAACAAGGCAAAAACCCCGAATTTTGCACGGGACTCTATATTTTTCTTTGAATTTCCTAAAACAACAGTCAAATCAATCTTTTGAGAGCTGAGAAAGTTTGAGAAAAACGTAATTATTAGAACTTATAAAAACTGAAAGCGTTTTATGTGTTTTTGTTGTTGTCGTTTGAGTACGATTTTCGGTTCATTGAGTTAACAAGAAGCTAAGTTTTTAGCTTATTTTTAGAACTTTTTTTCAAATATTTTTAGTTAGTCTTCAAAAATAATGTTTAAAGTAGATGTCCTGAGAAAATAGCTTCCAGAGCTTCTTTAATTTTTGAGTTATGAATTTTTGTGTGAAAAGTTTGATTTCCGCCATTTTCGTTTCGAAAACTTGTCAAGATGGTCATATTCAAAATTCATTATCTCGAAAACGAGCTCGGGATTCCCCGTTTTTCTTTTCATTTTTAGAATCAGCATTAAATTCTGTGTAAAATATCTTTCTAAGAACATTTTGTAATTATTCCTTGCTAAAGTAGTCAGTCACCTTAAGTGAAATTCAACCAGTAAACTGATTTTGGGTTAAAAAACCAACAGGTAAAGTCACTTCATAGCTTTTCAAAATACTTCAAATTGTATCACTCACTTCTTTCTCGTATATATTCGTTCCGAATTTATCCTGCCTGCAAATATGAAAAGCTGGCTCGACGATTCCTCTCTTATTTTTCATCCTTTTTTCCCCGAATCTCAAGCTTGAAAAGTTTTTTCCTACGTATCCTTTCGAGATGTAAGCTATAGCTAGTACATGATAACACCAAAACAAAGTAAGCTGTTTTTTAAATATTATTATATTACTGTAATATTATTATTGATACTCAGCAGGCGGAAAATGTCTCACCTTTGATTTGTATGTTTTTGAGCCCTGGTCTTGCGTCGAGGACAGATTTTTGACTCTAATCCAACAGATATCGCCAAAGTCGTAACTGCAACACGTAAACAGAGAGCATCACCAAGCCCCGACTGACCAGCTGCTTTTTCTAGATAGAATTTTAGCATCCCTTGTTGAAAAGGTTAATACAATAGAAGACTGAACGCTATTGTACGCTGTGGGCAATGTTAATGTTAATGTTAATTCACGGCTTTTTCAGTTTTCAAATATTACGCGCAGGTGTAAAAGTAAAGGTTATATACCTTATATACCGAGGTCAGTGGATATGAGATATATCAACCCGAGGGTATAACTGCATTATATCATCATTGGGGTAGTTTCCGGGCTTAAGTACGGGGTTGATACTAGAGGTTGATGACTAAGGATCGGGAGGTTGATGACTAATTATAAGTATCAACCTGGTGAGCCGCCGTTGGGTGAATATGAAGGATAAAGACCGCCAGTGAACAAAAGAAACTGACTCAGTGATGATATAATTTGTGAGTACAGGGGTTTTGATTTCTATCAGGGAGAAGGAAATATAGCTGAGACGAAAAAAGATCATTTATTTTCGACATCTTTGAATTTGACTTACTTATTTACTTGTAAGACGTTTGCAGGTCAATGAATAAAGCATTTTCTTGTTTGTCGAGTTTTGTTTTATATTACTTTAGACATCTTGAAATTAAATTTCAAAATTGAAATACGATTGCTTTTACTGATTGCACTTAGCTATCTGGTAATTAGTCTTGAGGCAAGATATATGTACTAACTTCAGCGTCAATATGCTGAGAAGCTTACTGAGATATTCAAGTGATCATTGAAAAGATTTGAAAAGAAATTGGATCTTGGTTTGTTTTCATTTGACGAGGTAACCCCCTTGTCGGTTTAATTTAACAAGATGTTCCTTTCATTATTTACTCTGGACCCAAAACCCCGTCAAGCTTACTGCAAAGATTCAACAAAATAGCAGGGATTCTGGGAAACCCCAGAATTACAAGCGTGGTGATTGAATAAAACATCTCGCGCGATGATTGGTCAAAACAAAATTAGTGCAATCAATCAAAATAACATTATGTCGAGCATGCGCAGTAAGAACGACAGGGTTTTGGTACCCAGAGTGCTATGTCAACCAATGGTGACCACTTCTCATGTGATCTGACTCTTGGAAACGATCGCAAACCTAACGTCAAGATCACGGAAGCATTTGTGCATGCTTGTAAGTTGCATTCATATTAAAAAGGACCATTTTCGTCTCCAGGCCGCCTGCTTTTTCCATGGTTAGTGGTCACCGAGGAACGAGAGGTACTGATCACAAGTAACGCAGGCTCGCGTGGGCCGGGGATCGTAACTGAAAACCAGACACGAGGAGAAAAAAATGATTTAAACTAAGACTTTATAATCTAAATATCTTCTTGTACTCTCTTCTAAACGCCGGGTTCATTACTCCGTAAATTATGGGATTAATAACACAGCTACTCGACCCTGCGAACGTTACGATCATTTCAGCAGAGCGAGGAATCTTATTTTCACCCAGGAAGCTCGATGCGAATGAGACGATGAGGACTGGGATCCATGATACACAATACCCCATCAAAACTGCAAACACTGTCCACGTGATCTTGATTTCTTGAACACTAGTGCCCAGGTTCCTAGCATGATTACGTGTAGAAACACATGGATCTCGAACATTCTGTTTACACTGAGGACTTGGTAGTCTGGAAGCAGCGAGAGAACATTGAGGATCTTGGGTAATAGGAATATTGCGAAGTTCGTGAGTTTCTTGAGGGAAAACTCGTCTCTTATGCTGTCGAATTTTCTTGAAGACTTTAAAATAGCAGAATGTAACGACAGTGAATGGGACGGTTAAACTGACTACCAACACGGTGTTTCCAATCACCTTCGATATCGTGTCGTGAAGTTTCTTGTAAATAAATCCACATCTAATCTCATTGGGCTTAAAACCAATACTCGTGAAGTTCCCGACTTTGCTGTACATCACTATAAAAGTAAAACTGCAGATCCAAATGGCGCTGATTAGCACCAAGCTCACGTTTTTCTTTTGTAGTTTTTGGTATTTTTGAGACTTGCAGACTTTGATATATCGGTTGACGGCCATGAAAGCCATGTTCAAGACGGAAGCGAAGAAAAGAGCATTAAGCGAAATTCCTTGAAAATCACACAAACTTTCTCCAAAAATAAAACGGCTCGTTATCGACCAAGTAATAGTGATAGGCAAAACTGTGACAGAATAAAAGATATCAGTCAAAGAAAGCGAAAGTACGAAGTAGTTAGTGATGGTACGAAGACTAGGAGTGCGATAGATGGAGATTACTACCAGAAGATTTCCTCCAATGGCAATCACTCCAATAAGGAGTAAAATACTTGTCTCTACGGCGATGGTAGCTGGACTGCGACTCAGAAACGCACTCCAATCTCTTGCTGCTGTCCGCGTAATGTTCGAAGCGTTCATCCCGATCAAAGTCTCAGGGGGGAAAAATTTTTCCCACTATTCCTGTATTGTTGGTTGGTTGGTTCTGATGGTTAGTTGGTTCTTTGGTTGGTTCTTTGGTTGTTTCGTGTTTCAGCTATCCTAGAATCGATAAAAATTGACTAAATCTAGTGTTCTATGCTTGAGACATACTGTGGATCAAAATATGGCCACGGCAACCTATATTACGATATTGTTCAGTTAAGGGTGCTTTTGATTGTTATTTACCACCTGTATGCGATTGTAGGACTACATTAATGTGACAATAAGGGTTTGAAAAGAGTTGAAGAGTTGACTGAAATACTAAAACTATAGGACGATTAACGCTGTACAATTCGTACTTGCCAAGAAATGCTGTACAACTCGTACTTGCCAACGCCAGAAAAATCTATTGAAAAGTTGTATCACAGCTCTGTCATGGTTATTGAAGTTTGGCACAACGGAACTGAACAAAAAGGAGAGAGAGAGAGAGAGAGAGAGAGAGAGAGAGAGAGAGAGAGAGAGAGAGAGAGAGAGAGAGAGAGAGAGAGAGAGAAAGGAAAGGAAAGGAAAGGAAACCGAGTATGATGAAAATACAGTCAACTGACCTTTACTCGACGACTGATGTAGAACTGAAGATAAGAAACCTTTCACCTTGGAAGGTATGAGTTTCAAGTGTGAACTAGTATCTTGAAGAGCTGCGAGGAAATAACAGCCATATGGACAAGATTGATTACTGTTTGTTTGAGTGAATATCGAGCCACAGGAGGCATGGATCGATCAGAGGGATTGAATGAATGACTTTATTTGATATGAATAATCAGTCCTCTATTTCTCGCTCTTGCGGATAAAAGGGTATGATATTTCATTAGATATTGGATGAGACTAATGCATGAGCTCCTTTAATTTAAATTTGAATTTGAATCATGAATAGATGATCGAGCCGAAAAAGCAACGTAAAATTTAAATGCTTCCAGCTGACCTGAAAAATATTAGCCAATCAGAATCAGCTGGTTGAATAAATGAATGAATTATTGAATGAAAAATGAGATAATTGATGAGTGAATATTGAAAAAGAGAATGAAAAATTGATAAGTAATCGTAATAGTAAGTCAGTTATTTAAGTTAAAATATCTTAATTTCATAGAATTAAATGATGAATGCATGATCGAACGAAAGGAAAAAAAGTAAATTGCATAAAATGTTTGAAGAAATAAATCAATGAATTTCATTTCATTTCATTATATTTAATTTTGAATAAATGAATTTTTTGAGAAAAAAAAAATGAGTTAATGGATAAGTACTGAAATGAAAAAGAGGAATCGAAAAAAATAAGTCCGCAATATGAACGAAAACAACTTTTCTTAAACCAAGATCAAACGTTCCGTGCCATGATAGGTAATTCATCATCTCACCTTCTCCTGACGTGCAGTGTTCTTACAGTTCAAGAGCTATTTGTCGTCGCGACAAAATTAGATTTTTGGTGTTTCGAAGCATTTCGATTTGGCTCATTTGCATCACATTTGAGGGGCATTTTTCACAATTAATAGGTTTCATGCCGGACAGTGAAGGATAACAAGCTAGTGTATTTATGCAAAGTGTCCGTGAAAGCCGAGAATAAGAAACCAGCGAAAAAGAGTTTTTCAATGACATGTTAGAAAAATAGAAAAGTTTTCAAGTTCACGTTGCTCCACTCAAACCTCCTTCGTTTTCTTTTAGAACCACCTAGTGTAATAATGATAATAATAATTTACATTTATATAGCGCCATTTCCGGAAGCTCAATGGTGCTTCACAAAGATTACTGAAAGGAACTATGCTATGCTGATAAAATAAATATTTCCAGGCTTTTCTAAAAGACGAATTAAAGAATTATGCTGTACTATGCTATGATATATGACTAATGCAAAATATTTGAAATTCGAACTTGAAGATTCAATACTAATCCGATACTTAATCTTATGCTATGATATAAGATTGCTATATAAGAAAAGGTGCATATAAGAGTCAATTGTCTTGTAATGTGTTGGACGCCTATTGACTAGTAGGAGATCCTTGATGGTATTATGAATTTGAAAAGGTTGTACGCAAGAAAAAGCAGATGGTCAACTCGCTAATTTTGTAATCAATGTGCTAGGGTGTCGTGAATATTCTAGTACACAGTTCCCTCAGCGTGACAACACCGAGAGAAAGATCTAGGCACCTTTCCTTGCCAGCGACCCCAACACAGCGCCCACCATCAACACCCCAGGAGGTCGTATCACAATCCAACACGTTCTCTTGCACTAAAAGAAACATTGTGTATGTAATCTCCTGCCGGGTGTGCGATAGGATCTACATCGGGGAAGTGGAACGTCTACTAGCCGAGAGATTTCGAGAACATCGTCTGTCAGTCACCACAAAGAAGAGGATGGACAAATCTGGCAAGAAACTTCTGGGCGCCAAAAGTCTTTCTACCAGACATACACTGTCAGTCAATAATGACACGCTGGTGTCAGTCATTTTCTCTGGACCCTAGAATCAGACGGAAAATAGAGGCACAACTTATCAGTTTTCCTCGATACGACCCTACATCTCAATGGACTCAATGTTGACTTTAGATTCTTATAGAACTGTGTTCGGACAGCTGACACTATGTTGTTATGTTGATGGGCAATTTAAGTCAACAGGCACACAACTTTTGAGAGTTGCAGACATTCCCACTGATCTAGTAAGGAGGCAGTAGCCTCGAAACTTCTGGAAATTTGTATAGTGTCGTATACCTCAATTCCTTTTAAGTCCCCATTTTAATTCAGTTTAATACGCTGCAACTTAGGATAAAACAGACTTTTACAATTATCATGATATTATTATTACTATAGACCTTCTACAAAACCCATAAATGAGGATTACTATACTAGCATTATTATTATTATTATTATTATTATTATTATTATTATCTCAAGGAGACGCCATTAATTTAGTAGAACACCAAAATAACTAAACGTAATTTGCGATTCTTGAAAATGTAATTTGTTTCTTTTGACAGGTGAAGAGAAAATATTATTCTTGTCACGTTCAGCGCCTTCGCCTTCTAGTAGGCACTTATAATACTTGTACTGTTAAGAGTGGATGGATCCGGATGACACAATTTCTATTTAAGTTGAAAAGGTTACTTCAGGGCTTTTGTAAATTTGTTATCTTATGGTACCTAGTAAGCTAGTTTTTTCATTGTTGGTTGTATAGACACTAGAGAAAAACGTTTGCGCATGCGTGCCTTTCAGCACGCTTTCCAAGAATTTACAAGAGTTTTAGTGAGAAAATAAATGCTTGTTTTCTCCAAGTATACAAAAAAGGTCGCGGGTATACTTTTGTGAGACCAAGATACTGTATTAATAAAGGCAATATGAAAGAATTAGCCTTAAGTTTCAAGAACTGACTTTAAGTTTTGGCATTTCGTAAAGACTATTCTTCAGGCAAGTGTGAAAGTCAAATTTGCATATTTCTACAATAGCACGAAGACGCTTTTGACTAATTTGCATGCGGACTTAGAGCATGCGCAGACATCTTTCATACCGCCCTGTAAATCATTTGTTATGGTATATGTAGAGGCTTTGCACCATCACGTGATGGCAGCCATGACAGTTAGGAGGCACGACAATAGAGTCTTTTTTCCTTGGAAAACTGAATTCTTTCTCATGTAAACAGGTTAGACAATGGCCAGATTCAATGGACTACGATACGGCGGCCATCTTGGTAATGGGCAAATACAACTATTTCATTAAAAAAAAGGTTTTGTTGCATGCTGCATGCTGCATATTGCTTATCAAACTTGAAATTTATTTTATTCATATGTAAATAATGTCAGCACAGAAGAACATATGCTGAAAAGACCTGCAGACAAAGTTTGCGAAAATTCCATATTGTTGTGACCTTTCGCTGCTTGAATTCACATCACCCAAACTGCATTTCGGGCTTGGTATGCAACATGCAACAAGCAACCAAACCCTCACCAAGTTTGTTTTAAATAGCTATATACAAATCTTTGTTCCTGCCTCATGTCATGTCTGCCATCACGTGACGGCAAAACGAAACTTAATTATATCTAATATTTATTTATCCATCCATCCATCCATCCATCCATCCATCCATCCATCCATCCCTCCATCCCTCCCTCCCTCCCTCCCTCCCTCCCTCCCTCCCTCCCTCCCTCCCTCCATCCATCCATCCACCCATCCATCCATCCATCCATCCATCCATCCATCTTTTTCGCCTTCAAACATTTAAGCGCAATATAATAAGATATAACAGATCCCCTGGTTGTTAGCACAACTGCTATTTACAAAGGAATATCTTAACAAATTCCCGCTTAAATGCTGGGTTCATTACTCCATATATAACAGGATTGATAGCACTACTGCTCGCCATGGAGTATGTCACGATCATATGGACCTGACCCGGTAACCGTGTCACGCTAGACATAATCACCACGGTGAGAACCGAAAACCACGTCACGCAATACCCCAGCAAAACTGCAAACATGGTCCACGTGACCTTGATTTCTTGTATACTCGTACCCAGGATGTTTGGGTTGGCCGCAGGAGCAAGCTGATTCTTGTGTTTCTTTATCTTCATAAAAACCTTGTAGTAGCAATAGATAATGATCCCAAATGGAAGCACAATAAAAACTAGAGTGATTGTATTGAAAATTATACTAGATAGCGAAGTTTTTATTCCCCGAGAAATACTGCACATTATTTTTCTCGGCTTAAAACTTGCGTAGATGAGTTTCTTATCCGTGATGACAAGGACCAAGATGATGACGTAGGCTACCCAAACAGTTGAGATCATGGCCAAAGATGTCTTTCGATTGAAATACTTTTTGTATTTCTCTGGCTTGCAGACGCAAAAAAATCGATTAACAGACATTAGGAGTATGTTTGCTATGGACACTTGCATGAGGCTGACGCTGACGATGACCTGAAAATCACATATTGTTTTCCCCAGAAAATAACGACTTGTAATCGACCAGGCGAGAGTGAAAGGCAATGAGAGTAACGGATTAAGAATGTCGGTCATCGCGAGGGAGAGTACGAAGTAGTTAGTGATGGTACGAAGACTGGTATTACGATAGATAGAGATTACTACCAGGAGATTTCCTCCAATGGCAATCACTCCAATAAGGAGTAAAATACTTGTCTCTACAGCGATGGTAGTTGTACTGCGATTCATAAATTCTATCATCTTCGGGTGTCTTGTGGGAGATTTTGTTACGTTCATCCTATAGAATCCAAAGTTTGCGGTTAAAAAAGACTATAAGGATGTTACAGGAAAAAAACTTTACTTACCTTGTCCAATCTAAGTTATTTGTTCCGCGAAAAAGTAGATTTTTAAGACGGTTAAAGACCAAAGATGGCTCACAAGAAAAGAAGAGCTTGGGGCGTGTGTTGACGCAAAGAAACTCTTAATATCGCTTGAACTGAGGACGCGTCAAAACTTGTCGTCGATTTTATAGATGCCTTGTAGATTAAAACCTCCTTTCAGTTCTTGAGTCTTATCCACATACAGAATGGACACGTTTACGAGAGCTTAAGTTTTCACTTCACAGACAAAAATAGACGAAAACGGTTATTTTTCAAATATGTCTTCACTGAGACTAAGTGTGAAAGTGAATGTGTGGGCAAGAGATCAAGAAGCCCAGATACTATCCTTGTGAACGAAGCCCCAGGCAGACGCTCTCTAAGGAAATGTTTTGTCACGATCTTCTTTCAAAAACTGACAATAACACAAAAAACTTTTCACACTTGTGACTTTTCTACCCGCCTTTTATCTTTTAACTTCCCGCTTTTAGAATTTGAGGGGCTAATTTATATGAAATTCATTTGTTTGTAGGCTCAATTCCATAAATTAAAAATACTCAAAAATATAGCGATCAATCATTCTGGAAGCAAAAACAAGCGTATGATCGCGAACCTATATTTATTACTATTTACTATTATTTTTCAAATTAGAGGTGAATTCTTTCTTTTCCTACCTTCACAAAAGATACAAGATAAAAATTTATTCTGTTCAATACTATAGAATTTTACAGAATTTTGGCTTAGAAAAAACACATGAAAGTAATAACAATAATGATAATCAACTTCGAAATTCAAATTCAATCGTGGAAGGAACCGCCATGGGGGTTTTGCTAGCCACTGGCTATTAAGTGCTACCCTCGTAAAGCAATGATTATATCTTTTTATCTAGTTCGATATGTTGCCGATAATAAAAGGAAAAACTAGTTAAAAGGTATTTCCAATTAAAGTTTGAGAACGAAGGTTTCGCACAACTGTACATTTCGTAGTAATACATACAGGAAACACAACAGGATTCCAAAGTCATACAAACAATCAAGCTCCAGTGGGAGGCAAACGTGAAGGCCACTTACTGTGTGGTAAAAATAAAAATGTAAAAAATATTTCATTTCAATTCAAGGATTTGGGGAAAAAAACCTAAACGGTTAGAAATTATTTTCAGGTAATGTTATAGGATTCAATCTGCATCGTGTCACCAGAAAGTAAATATCTAATTCATTGGCTAACTTATTAACTAAACTTTACGTCCTTATTTGTTTATATTATGGAAACCTTCCTTTTCAGCAAAAAGTTATTAAATTACAAGATCTTGGTTTGTAAGACTCCTGCAACGAAGTGAAAATCCTTTCAGACGCCTCCATAATACAACTGAGTTCGTGAATGTAATAACATCGAGATATGATAAATAATTCGGACAGCTAAAACAGACCAAAGTATTGATCTTTTTTCAGATTCATTGCACAAACTAGGAGAATTAAAAGCGAGGAAACTTCGTATCATGACGAGACTAATTAAAATCCCAGACATTGACGCCCACGACTATGGAATAAAAGTTTTGTAATGATAAAATTTTCCATTTGAAAATACACAGATAACTATTTGCTCTACAATTATCTTGAATTTCTCCTTCTCCTTCTTGTTTCTTTCTTCTATGTTTTTCTTTTTTCCTCCCCGGCTTTTCAAGGAAAGATGCGCACGCATACTTGTCTGAAATCTAGACGCGCAATGCATTGTTTGTCTCATCAAAAAATTCCAAGTATTTTCTATCATATCTTTTCAAAACGAAATATTTTCAACCAAAAACGACGAAATATGCCATTTCTAAAAGATATTGGGTGAATCTCGGATGGGTTTTGTCTTTTATATGACGAGTAAAAGCTTTTCTTATCGAACTGAAAACCTGGGACTAGGAAATATTGAGCTACGAAAAAATATTCGGTGATTGGCTAATTGATTCGGGCTCGTCTTGGATCCTAAGATCGACACATTACTTACGTTTTTGTTTATTTGAACAGATGCGCATGGCTTCAATAAAGAAAAACGCCGAAATAAATAATTACTTGAAGATTTCTTGAACCGGCTACAGACAGTTTGAGAACATGTATTCAGTACGGTCAGATAGAGACAAGTGAATACACAAGACGTCTTTAATCATACCAAACCTTATTATTAACCCAGCCCTTAATTACCGAAAAATCAGCAACAAATATATTTGCGTTTATATGTAGCCATAGGAGATGTAGTTATTGGTTTTATCGTACTCGAGTAAATAAATTTGTAACCGCGTCTATAACGTGCTCGTATAAATTTGGAGGCATAACACTAATTACTAACAATTCACTCATGATTGTAAGCTGCACGGCTGCTAATAGCGCCTTAATATGCAGCCCGTAAAGTCCTCCACTGGTTAAAAATTGTAAAGCGCATTGAGACGATGTGAAATGCGCTATATAAGAACCCATTATTATTATTATTATTATTATTATTATTATTATTATTATAAAGCAATGGCCGATGTAAACTGCAAGGTTAACTTTTTTAAAAAACTGGCTTGCGTTTAAATTTCCGAGCCAATTGCATCAGTCCAACGACCATAGCTTCCCTCGTTAATATTACCTATTTCAAGCTCTTATTATTATAAAACAAGACGCTGGTGGCAGCGTGCACTGGGTTACCTGGACTGGGTGGGACCAGGGGGTCCTTGACCCACCCTTTGTGGAAAAAGAGTGATCAATTATAAAATAAGCTGACTGTAATTTGGTTTTTAATATTTCTGTTGTATCGTACTGTTGAGGCCCTCGTTTTCGTCTTTCTACCCTCTGGGTGGTATTGCGCAATTTGTTCATTTTGTCGCGAAGGAATCAGAAAGAAAAAAAAACAAAGGTATTTTACGACTGGTTTACCACAGGTAACCCAGTAATAAAGTTTATATCAGAAAGAGATTATCAATTATCTCTAGTCGGTGGGACCCGATAAGATATTCATATACTTGTACACTAATATATTATTAGTACCTTAGCAGGTGAGGAGCCATGCAGGAATTCTTAGAGACTTTATTATGCACTTTAGTAGCATTTGTCGGTAGAACATTTATTACTTTTTAATATTTATTGAACTTTATGAATAAATTATTTGCGCTTTTAGTATATACTGTATATAGCGTAGGCGAGTTGAGAAGCGAAAACAAACTGGTAAGAATAGTAAAGATAAAAGTAGGTCACTTTTCTAATTAATTAATATGCAACCTTCTGGTCCCGCATTCACAACAGAACTTTGCGCTGGCTACAG
This sequence comes from Anthopleura sola, assembly GCA_023349425.1. Classification (NCBI taxonomy): domain Eukaryota; kingdom Metazoa; phylum Cnidaria; class Anthozoa; order Actiniaria; family Actiniidae; genus Anthopleura; species Anthopleura sola. The sequence goes on from JALHLI010000008.1 coordinate 8,121,474, forward strand.
GATATTTAGTGCCACACTCATGGCAGAATTTAGAAAGTCTTCCTTGATCTTCTGTGTCATGATCTCGTATATTTGTTCTATGAACTTGCGCCTTAGGAGGAAAAGGGTTCTTCTTGTTCACTGCGGACGGCTGATCAGATTTATCATAGTCATCAAACATGGTAGGACTGGCATCATGGACTGCAAAATTTCTGCAAACAAAGAATGTATAAAAAAGCTGTAAGTACTTGTAATACGGCTTTTTTTCCGAAAGACTTCAAAGGCTTTTTTCGATCTGTGGCGGCTTTCTCTCTCAAAAAAATAAATAAATAAATAAAGTATATAAAAATATAAAATAAAAATATCGAGAAGTGGTGAGCTCAACACTCAAATGGATGCCTTGATATGATTGGTTGATTTGATTGGCTAGGAAATGACGTTTCTCTTTTGATTGGTTCAAAACAGATGATGTGCAAAATGGTCTAAGAACAACATCAAAATGGTGCAATTTAGTCTGAAGACAATGCTGTAGGGAACCAATCAGATTGCAGGATTTGCTGGTTATCTCAAAATGGATGTAATACATTTTTTTAACTTTGTTTCTGATTGGTCGAGGCACTTTCTTCATGACTGCATTAAGCACGAAGCACGAGCGTGATTTGTACTATTTGTTGATATAATTTCTATTGCTTTATTTGTAAAAAGCTGTTTAGTACTTACCTTTTACTTTTCTTGTCGGTTATATAACCATGAGTATTGTCCTGTAGGGCTGATAAATCAGACATAAAATCTGTTGTATCCTCCTTTGTCTTACTGGCCCTCCGCCCATACCTGATCTCTTTTGTCTTGCTTGCCTCTATATCATACTTTGAGCTATCTGGCCTCTCTTGATTATCCATAGTTTTGTATCTGTTAGAATGATAAGCTAAAACCGAAACAAATATCAGTAGATGGATGATGTATTGACCTCTTTATCTTGAGCATCATGTTCTCTCATTTCAGAGCATGTGTTATTTCCTAGAGTATCATTTCTTTGTTTAACGGTTGCCCATGAGAAGACACAATAGGGATACAACTCAAACAAAGAATCTTATTCCCAAGAGAATGTACTTTGTCGCAATAATGATAATTACCATTTAACTAACCTTTTTGCCCATTTAAGTTACTTTTTGAATGCATTTTTGAAGGTTCTGCAGAAGTGATACCAGTAGATTTTTTCCTGCCTGAGTCTTGTCTTGTTGTGGATGATTGATGATTCATTTTTGAACCGCTCTCTAAAGTTAAATATGTGATATACTATTAATGTATATGAATGCAAACCTATATTAAGGTCCTGTTACACTGGGCAATTTTCTCAGCAACTTGTCTTGCAATGCTTTGAAAATGTTACATTGCAGGTTGCCGAGGTGAGGTGTTACACAACGAGATCTCAGCAACTTCAAATGACTTGACGAATATGCCTTAACATTGCAAGACAAGTTGCTGGAGGGGTGATACACTGTGCAATGGTGTTGCCAGTTGCTGCAATCCATTGCGAAAAGTAGAACTGAGATATACTTCGTGCAACGCTAAGTGCAACAAAAAAAAATTGCGAGATACTCCCTGTTACACTGTGCAATACTCCAGCAATTTGTCTCACAAAGGCATTGTGAGACAAGTTGCTGGGAAAATTGCACAGCATAACAGGGTCTCTACTGCAATTCTCGACATTTTGCAAACTCAGATGTTGTGAGTTGTATAAACTATTACCATGTGAGAATTCTCATGCACGCCCATTTCAAGGAAATGTCATGGTCTGATATGGAAAAACATTATGCTCAGGCCCAAAATTTCTATCTATGATGTACGAGGGCAGATCCAGGAGGTGTGCACCCCCCTGGGCAGCACTCCTCCCAAAAGGTGTATTTATGAAATATCGTATTCATTCTACATGACCATACCTTGATGTCTGACAGATAGGGGTCGTTCATCATTTCTTGATACCTGACTTGATTCATGTGGAGTTGATTTTTCATACTTTGTTTTTGCCTGTCTTGTTTTGCTAGTAGATGAAACATTTGTTCCGGAAAAGGGTCTCTTTGCTAATGAAGGAGGTTTGTACTAAAGGATAAAGTTAAGAAAGATCTTAGTAAGAATAAGACACTGAGGAAATAATAGCAAGTAAAATAGTGCAATAATTTTTTTGGTTCAGGTATCCTTAAAATTGTGCATTCTGATGGCTGTTGGAGTGGGCAGTATTTTCTATTTTTGCCCGTAGTCCAATATCTTGACATCAGCAGTGCGCATGTAAGGGATAATGGATTGCTATAATAAAGAAAACAACATTGCAAAACAAGCAGAAGAGTAAATGAGAAAAAAAAGTTTTTTATTTACCATCCTGGAGTTGGTCTGGATAGGGAAAAATGTGGCTTCCATTTGGCAGCATGCTGTATATTCAAGACCTCAAGCACAGTTTTGCCCTATCCAGACCTCCTGGATGATGAAAAACCTCTATATAAGGTAATATATATAAGGTACCTTGGTTCTTGCTGCAACTCTCTGAGCTACAACACTAGATGCTGAGCCTGGAGATCTTCCAATACGACTCTTCTGCTCTTTACAAAACTGAATATGTCGCTCTGCAGAATGTTCATTAAACCTTCTACTACAGTGTGGACATTGGACAAGATCAGGATCTATTCTCGCTGGAGGGGGCGGGGGAAGTGGACCACCTGTTTTGATGGCGGCTGTAACTCCTCTTGATGAACGAATTGTATTGATAAAATCTTCATGCTTTTGTTTCCAGTTATTCTGAAATTACAAAATTATGCATACTTTGTCTTGAGTTTTAAGACAGGGGTAAGACATTGACAATACTGAAAAACAGTTAGAAAACTTTTTCAATCTTATTAAACCCTGAAACAACCTCTAGGCTGATCTATGGAATGGCATGGCTAACTCACAGATCAAACCCTTAAACAGCCTCTGGGCTGATCTAAGGAATCTAGACCTGAAAGGTGAGAGGCGAGTGCACTACCACTACACCACACTTGATTTCTATGTTTAATAACTTCCTTTTTATGATTATACCTTTGCATTTGATGAATGCAACTAAAGTTTTTACTCACTTTTTTACTTTTTGTAGGAGGTTTAGTTGGATTCAAAGCTTTGGCTTTATCTGCCTCTGTGAGCTCTGATGTTCGCTGTTTAGAGGAATCAAATGGCTTCCTCCTTTTTAATTTTGAGCATATTTTTTCATGGCGTACCTAAAACAAAAATTTAAAATGCACTTGGTTAGGAAAAACATCCAGAAAAGAAAGAAAAAACATGAACAGAGAGGATAAGAAACTGAGCCCCATTCACTAATAAAGCAAAGAACTTTCTCAGCTGATTAGAGTGCACATTCTACCTAAGCTACTGTATATAACAATTTAGTATTAGACCCCTTTAGACCCCAACTCTTTGGAATGCAGCTAAATTTGGAGGACAAATTAATAGGTAAACTTCCAATAAACCATTTTCGAGAAGAGCGAGTGCTCTAAAAAATATTGCAGGTGCAGGGACATGATCTAGAGGCATTTTCAGCCAGTGTCCAGGCAGTGTCAATAGCACGTTTAATATTGCCTGAAAATACCTAGATTTTTCATGTCTGCTCCTGCAATATTTTTGAAAGCGCTTATGCATCTCGAAATTGGTTTATTCTCAGGAGATTGAAATTTTGTTTTGTCCTTCAAATTTGTTTTCTTTGGGCTCACGCTCAAAGGGATTAATTGCCCAACTGACGCATTTCCGGTTCGTATTGTATTCAGTCTGGTAATCGGAGTTGACTATCACTTTTAATTCATAGTTCACGGAGTTCACGTGTCTCCTAGTTCAATCAATAGTTTTTCTAGTTCTATCAATAGTTTATAGTATAATTCTATAGCCATGGGTCGTACTAGTCGTTGCCCAGGTTGCTAAAGTGGCCTGTCTATACAATATTAGCAGGAAAAAATAGTCGTTCCATGATTTTTTTTTCTATTTAAAAACATACTGAAAATGCATGTATTTTTGAATAAACTCATTTTCAAATGTCTGACCAATCAACGCACGTGCTATACTACGCATGCTAGACTCTACGAATACAAAGCACTGTAACCAAGCAACGTGTACGTCGCGTGATGAGAAGGCAATCCCTATATATTTACATGTACAACCAAAATAAGCAAATATCCCGACAAACATCCTACATGTACAATAAAAAAGAGTTTGTCCGACCTCTTGCACATTCAAAAACTCGGCTCTGTGATCGAAGATCGTGATTTTTACAACAATACAATAAAGAAAACAAGCTTAAAACATGTAAAAGAAATTATTGTCAGAAGTACCATCATTCTCAACCCTTGATCAACAATTTATTGACAGTAAACCCTTTTAATTGTGCTAAGCTGTGAATACCAATATACTAAGAAGGCAGTCCACTTACAAACTTAAATCTCTCAATAAGAAATATCGACGTTCACAGCATTTTGCTCTAAATTACTAAGCTTACCAAAGTGTCGCTGATGAACTTTCTTCCACAACTTGTGCATGGATACAAAGACTCTGGCGACTCAATATCCCGAAAAGCTGAATAAAAGAAATAAATGTTAGCCTGAATTATTCCTCAATACGATCTGAATCATATTTTAACCTACCGTTGATAAAATCAGCCATAAAATACTCCAAATATCAAACTGACATTCGCAACCCAAACATTTTGTGGATGAATTTAGAAACACGCATTACTACGCATGCGCAGAGAAATAAAACACAGGTAGCCCAGTCACAAATGCTCTTCGCGAATATTTCTATGATTCAAAATTAAAGCCGCTTTTATTATTTTTAGTGAGTTTTAATAATAAATGATGTTATTTCTAAAAATCAAAGAAATGTGAGCCAAAAAAAAAAGAACGTATCGAAAAACGCAAATTATAATAAATATTGGTCTATCGCGCGGGCTTCCTGTGTTGGTGGTGTCATTTGCAAATGGCGGACACTCGAGGAGGAGGAGAAGAAGATGCAGCTCTCCTAGAACAAGCTATAAAGATGTCTCTGTCTGGTGATGGGGGTGATCAAGGAGGGGAAATAAACAGTCCCTTCACCTCGGAACCGAGAGGTCATCCTGATACATGGGAGGGACCAACGACGTTGTTCTTGGGGATGTTACAAGAAATGGGGTTTTCGAAGAATGCTTGTATAAAGGTAAACTAGCTCTTGCAGGGTACTATTAGTGAAAGACTTGGATTGTATTTTGGATTAAGCAATAGAAGCATATAATGGAACTGTGCAAACGAAACCAATTCAGTTTGAATAACTGGTTTACGATTTGGCCTTGAATAACACTGGTTCTACTTTCGCTCACCACACACTACGTACGACGCATTCAACAAGGAATTAGCTATACTAAGCTTATATTAAGTATACAGAAGCTCATATATAAGCCTGGGGGGATACTCCCTATGATGGACTACACGGGGATGCTCCGCCCGAAAGGTGTACCTTTTCCAGGCCGCAGGTATAGAAAAGGGGTGGGAATTTGTGGGTTTTGGTATTAAAAGGGGTAGCTTTTCTTCAAAGTCATATGAAAGGGGGACCTTTTCAGGCAGGACCTTTTCAGGCCAAAAGGTATAAATAAGAGGGTACCTTTTGCTGTATTTTGATGAGTATCATGAGGTTTAAGGTGCAATTACACAGAGCAATGATTGTCTCTGTGACTTGTTTTCCAGCATTGCAACACAAGTTGCATGGAGCATTGTGATTTGTAAACTACAGTGCAATTTGAAAAATGTTTCAAGATGAGTTGCAGCCATAGTTGTGAAAAGTAGAATTCGTTTCTACTTTTGGGAATGATGTCTCCATTACACAATGTAAAATCTCTTGCAACTTTTGTTGCAATGCCATTGTGAGACAAGTTGCAGAGAAAATTGCTCTGCGTAACCATGGGTGGATCCAGGGAGGGGTAAAGGGGGGTTGTAGCAACCCCTTCAGCTAAAAATCTTGAAGTGGGACAGAAAGCACATTTTTAAATATCTTTCCAAGTTCTTCAGTGTTGTTTGCAACATTCAGTCAAGCCCCTCCCTATATTTTTGGCTGGATCTGCCCCTGGTAACTGTGCCTTTAACCCCTTGCATTTCATTACAGGGTCTTTACTACACCCAGAACAAGTCTGTAGATGAAGCAGCTTCATGGATCTTGAGTCATTCACATCTTGATGACATTGATGAACCACTTGAGGTATGAAATAATCTAACCACAGGGAGCCCACCTTAGATTAAAGTGAAAGGTGAAAGTATTTTGGAATTTATGATAATAAATTCTATATAAATAATAAATGAGATGAGTGGTGGAATCTCTACAGAGTAGCTATTCGTCCACTGAAATTCCAATTTGAATTTAGAAGTTGATTTTAGAGGAGGGAGGAGAACCAGAGAACCTGGAGAAAAACCCTTGAAGCACAGGAGAGAACCAGCAAGCAACTCTACTCACATACAACACCAAGCCTGGCTGGTGTCGTAACTATATTATGATAAGACTCATTGATACATAGTTCAATATGGAATAAAGTTATATTCCAAGCTGAAGCATGTTATCATGTCTATTGGAATTACTAACCAGTTATTATTACAAATATCATAGGTTGGAGCACAGCCAGACTTAGAAGTTTTAGCATCCAATAAAAAGGAATATTGCAGTCCATGTAAAATGGTGTTTGTAGTTAATACAGAGTTGAGTATGGGTGTTGGAAAAATAGCAGCACAAGTTGGTCATGCAACTATATCACTACACAGAAAGATGTTGGCAGATCAGGAGAATCTGAGTCACATTATCTTGCAATGGGAGGACCATGGGTAAGGATACTCCTGTTTCGAATTTTTGGGTAGGATATTGATGTGTTCCAGTAAAGGACCATGGAATAGACCTCTTTACCTTCGTTGTTTGTTGTGCCCATTTCAGACCACGTGATGTCACTCTTGGGAGTTGATTCTTTCATGTGTAAATATTTTAACAAAAGAACATTTCTCAAGGGAATGTCATGTGGTCTGAAATGGGCAATTTGCATACGAAGGTAAAGAGGTATATTTCAAAGTGTTTGCATTATAGACCCCTTGCAGCACGTTGGAATGCCACTCAATTTGGAGGCCAAAATAATAGGTTCCAATTCTCAATATATTGAAATTCTTTTATTTTGTCCTACAAATTGAGCTGCTTTGACGTCGCGTGCAAGGGGTCTATAGTACCCACGCACTTGTAAAGAGATCTCTTCTGTATTCACAGATATACGATCCTTAGTTGTAGTAACTAGTGCTTTTGTTGCTTTTCTAGTGAAGTCAAGATTGTTGTTAAAGGAAACAACGCCGCACATTTAATGGACTTAGAACTTCAAGCTAAGAAAGAACAGTTGAAAACATATCTTGTGCATGATGCTGGTAGAACACAGGTAAGTTGTCAGTGCTGCTTGGTGAATGAGATCCTTGTGCCAAATTATATGCCCAACCATCGTACATGCCTCACTGTTTGCATAATGCTTTATTTCCATAACCTTAAAAGCACAGCTGGTTTGTGCTGCTCTATATATGAATTCTTAGATTAAAATATTGACTGTGCGCCGGATACTTTCTAAGAATCATAGCTTCCTCCTAAGAGACATGAACTACCGACGTAATTCTCCTTCCGGAATTGGACGAGAGTACAAAAACTCCGCTCTCGCGTCTACAAATTTCGGCCCCGAAACACTAATGCACCCAGAAATCGCGTCACCGCCACATCTCTTTATAATAATAATTTTTCTTTGTGCTCAGATTTCCTCCGGTTCTGTTACAGTATTGGGTATTTTTGGTACTACTGATGTCGTCGATAAAGTAACTGGAACCCTAAAATTGTTATGATATTCTTACTAAAGGTTTTGTGCCGTTCAGATTGTTTTCCTACAAAGGAAAGCTAGCAAGAGATTTTAAGAGCGTCGCCGTCCTCACCCAGCGAGCAGAGTCCCCTTTTACCTCCTCCACGTAAAGGAAGACTCCTATAAGAAGTCGTTGTCCTATAAAACACATGCATAATGAAAGAATATGATTTGGGTTCAAAATATCAGAAATACAACCCGATGAATAACAAACAAAAAACAAGTTAAAAAAGGTATGCAGTTTAGTTAGACGAAAATAAGTCAGGGATCAACCAGGACTTCCAAATAAAGCATAAGACTTCAAAGCACAGACGCATTATTAGATACACCTTTATTTTTCTAATCCACTTTGTCAGATTATAAACGCCCTTTTGCGCTACTCTCACCACTCTAAACTATTTTGGTTATACAATGAACCTGATATGAAGATATTAGATACACCGCTTTTGTTTTTCTAATCCACTTTATCAGATTAATCTGCACTACTCTACACCGTTGTGGTTATACAATGAATGATATGTGAAGAACTTTTTTTATGGCGTTGCTGAAAGAAAAAAAGACACATCAGTTCATGATTGCTCACTTGAATATTCGTTCGTTCATTAAGTGTCCGTCCGTCCGTTCAATGGTCACCCTGGTTTGCTCGTCTGTTCGTCCATTCGTTCATTGCTCTCGTTTGTTTGCTATTCCTTACATTCGTACGTTATTTGACACTAAGACTAATACCATAGTTTTGAGAAGATTTTGGTCAAGAGCTTTTAAACACTTTTGAAAAGGAATTTGTGTTAACGCTTGTGCATAATTCCTCTACCCATAAAGTTAATCAATGTTCTTCATATTTGAAAAATGTTGCGAGACATGTTGCAGTAATTGCGAAAGGTAGAATTCGTCTATACATTTGGTAACTATTACATCTGTTACATTTTGTAACTATTACGCCTCCGTTACATTTGGTAACTATTACGTCTCCGTGTAAACCCTCTTTCAACTTATGTCCCAACGCCGTTGCGATACAAGTTGCAGAGAGAAGATTGTGCCTTTACTTTTTAAACTTCAAGATTTAATTACTCATAAAAGTCTGAGGTAAGTGTAGGTTACTTACGAAGGTTGAAGAAATCCAACGATAGTCTGGCCTCGTTGCATCCTGAGTAGTAGATGAGGTATCTGTTTTCACTAGGCCATCCACCCAGTGGATGTACACAGTAATTGTTCTTCTTGTTTTGGAGAGATTTACTGGTTAACCTGGATCGATTGGAAAGAAGTTTTCAAATTCATGAAAATAAAAATAGAGTTGGCAATAGAAAGCTCTTTTAAAACACTGGAAGTCGAGCATATTCGTGGGTAATTGTTTCTTAGCGTCTCCTGATGGGGATTCACTCACCTTCTGTGCATAGAGACATCCTGAGGACACTTGTCCTTCAGAAGCAGCTTCCTGTTGTTTGCGACATAGTTCCCTGAAAGAAAAGATTGATTAACCAACATTAAAAAGCCATAGCGTTCCTTGGTGATTGAAAAGCCGGGATCTTAAAAAACGTCTTTCTTTTGGTGGTATTTGCTAGAGGACGAATTTGTTGGTGCGCCACTTAGTCATCTACATGAACTGGGATCGACCAACGTTGACCTAGGAAAAAGCCATAGGTTCCCTTGGTGATTGGAATGTCCTAACAAACGTCTTTCTCTTGGTGATATTTATTAGAGGACTTGCTGAAGCACCGAGCCATCTTCTGTATATATTTAATTGATCGTTATATTTAATCACTAATCTGGCTTAATCTGATTATTATTCTGATAATTACTATCAGACTATATTTTCTCGGGAGAACTCATTCTGTTTGGAATGCGCCATTTCCAATCAGTATTACTGGATGATGTGCCAGTTACATGGAAAAGTCGCTAATCAGTCAAAAATATTAGTTGGTAACATTATTGTCAATTGTCTTTTGTTTGTTTGTTTGTTTGTTTGTTTGTTTGTTTGTTTGTTTGTTTGTTTGTTTGTTTGTATGGGTTGGTTCACTGAAGAGGCTAGCTACTAAGCATGATGGTCTTACCATCAGGACAGACGATTTTTCCACTACATTTGTGATAAATCATGCCATCTGTATCAAAGAGGAAGTTCATGTAATCGGCAGAACAATTCGTATCGGCTCTTCTAAAGATTAGGGAGTGGCTCAATGTGGTTGTGTTTTCCTTTGGATTACAGTCACCGCTCTTGGGCTGAACGCAATATCCACCGTAGCTCCGAATAGGACTCTCTGCGAAGAGTAAAGTAATAGACGATTGCATTGGATTAGACGTAAAATATCAAGAGACAAATACCTAGTATCTCTGTCGGTTCATTAGGAAGTAGTGTATACAATAATGCAAGAAACCGCCGAGTTCTCCGGTTTTTCTCCCTCTGCAAAACCCAACACGCTAAATTCCAACTGAGTGAGTTAGCCGTTCCCTGACTTTGATCAGCGCAGAGGATTTTTCAGGGTTCGATCTGTGACTTAGTTGTGCCCTGACTTTCATCAGCACAGAGGTTGTTTCAAGGTATTATAAAATTTAAAGAAAATTACCTGGACAAGTGTAACAAGGCCTTTCCTCCACTGTCTTCTCGGATGCACTGCACTGAAGACCTCCACATCTGGGTTCAGGGTTGGTGCAAGTCCTACGGCGAGTTTGTTTGCCATTTGCGCACAATTGGTCACATTTTTTCCAAGGACCCCATTCCGAAAGGCCACCATCAACTATAAAAAATACACAGTTTATACTCTATTAGTTCAGGGAGGTGATTAGTAGTTCTTGTTAATATCATTTTATAAATAAAATTATTGGGTCCCACATGTGGTCACCATCTAGGTCACAAGGTTGCATGTAAATAAAGTTTGTAAATAGGTTTTTAACGGGTTCTCCGGTTTTCCTTCCTCCGCAAAACCTAACAAGCTAAATTTCAAGTTTGATCAGCCCAGAAGTTGTGCCTTGACTTTGATCTGCCCCGGCAGAAGTTGTTTCAGGATTCAATCTGTGAGTTGGACGTGCCCTGACTTTGATCAGCCCAGAGGTTTTTTCAGGGTTCGATTTGTGTGTTGGGCGTGCCCTGCCTTTGATCAGCCCAGAGGTTGTTTTAGAGTATCGATAAAGTTTGAAGATTTTGGTAATGAAAGGAAATATGTGTATTAACCCCAAAGAAATATACACATTACCAGGCAGTCTGTCCAAGTCACAGTCATCTTCATTAACCCAATACCAAATGACCCCAGGGTTCATCATGCCTCCAAAACGCATCCACTCTGCTGGGTGTCTATCCTTGTCACCCCAAATGATAGACCCAGCCGGGTAATAGGTGGTGCTGCTAGAAGTAGTTAGAAGGGCCTTGTTAGATTGCCCGTTGGCATCAAACCATGGCATCCTGTTTTGTACGCTTTTCCACCAGGAGAACGACCATGCATCAAATTTCTCAAGCAGGGTTACTTTTGTATGTGAAGAAGATGTGGACATGAAGCTGTTGATGATTAAAAATCACTGTAGTTATTCATTATTACCTAAAAGATAGATATTTTTCGATCTATTGCTCACTCTCATTGGTTTGGAGGTCACGTTGAATGACCGCCTAAAATAAAGTCGTCATTTATTACGCGCTTGAAAAACTAACTGATTCAATTCAACTTCTGATCGAGTTACATCTATTGTAAATAGCTTGCGAAGCACTTAAGGTATTATATGACTTGCTGAACATTAAATGTGCCTTGTTTTCTTTTTGTTGAATATCAAAAAAAGTCGTAGCTTTCTTGCATGGCAATGTCTTTTCATGGCTCCCTCAATTCCTTTTTAAGGAAATTCAGTAGAAAGCAAACAAACAAACATAATGAGCCGACGAATATTCTGTTAAGAATGATGTAATTGATATCTCGGGTTTGTCCCACCTGTAGTCACGTGGTGCACTCCACACTCCTCCCCAGTGTCCGCGCTCGTTTGCATCCAATTTGTACTTAAATGTGCTGTTGTGTCCCAGGTTTTTGATCAGGTCTGCGTACTTTAGGATTGAGTAATCGTCTGAGGTTGATGGTCGGTATACGTTCCTGCAAACAAAACCATTTTCAGTGAAAACAAACAAAATAAGATACACAAAACTCCGAAATTCAACTCTCCCTTTCCAAAACTTCTCAGTAACAACACCAAGAAAGACCCCAGCAAATCGTGGGACAATGGCCAGTTTGGAAAGAAAATGGAAAACCCCGTCAAACCAACAAAAAACAAAATAAATATACTCGAAAGTATAAATTTTGTGCTCCAAAAATGCACTCTGTCAATGAATAAAATCAAATGTAGCTCACCTTGCCGGTACTTGATCACGTGTCCAGGTATTATGGCGACTGGTAACAACCAAAGTATACGCACCAAGATCTGACGTCATGTCACAAAACACAGGGAAGTAAGTGGAATCGTTGACAAGACGTATCATGTAATAATCATCTTCATATTGTGTTGTCGTGCCATGGACCTTGATGTCATTGCAAGAGCGTCTAGGAGGAAAAGGTCATTACTATTAACGTAAAATCAATGCTCTTGCAAACACTGCACGTATGTGTGTGTCACGTGGTACCATAGGCACGAGCCCAAACATTTTCAGCACGGAACTTGTTCCTTCTCTCATCTCTTATCTGCATACTCCAGGACAAAAAAAAAAACGACGACGAAGACTTTAACATCTTCAGCAGCATCACTTAAACACTAGTTACTTAGGGGAAAAATACTTTAATTCAGTATTAAGGAACCGTACCTTGTTCCTTCCCTCATCCAGTATCTGACCACTCCAGGATTTTCCTTTACATTTGGTAAATATGATGGGGAATCGTCTGATCCATCGTTGTAAATAATAGAACCAGATGGGTCATTTGCTACTGAACCCGAACTTAAGAAGATCTTGGAGGACAGCCCGAGTCTGGGCATTCGTCTTGCTAGATTTGTATTCTGGCCAATGCCATTGAAGTTCTCGACCATTTTCACATTTGTTTGCTTGTCACAAGTAGATGTAAACGTGTACTCACTGGGTGCATCGAATATACCACCATACTGGTTGGAGCCATCAGCTTCGATACGATACTGAAAGAAATCCTTAAAAAAGAAAGGCAAACCGATTAGTTCGTGATATCTCTCAGTTTAATCACGAAACTGGAGAACGTCATCAGTTCTATACTACTATATAGCTGTATATGCACGCTGTAATCAGCGTCGAACGTGCCGTTAATTAAGTAGTACTGCACACGCTGACGAGACTGAAAAGCGCGCGCTGTGTACTGAAACTATTCTTAGAATGAAAGTGGAGAATTACTTCAATATTCAGAGTTTTTTTGATTGGGATAGCTATGTTTTAATTTTATCGATAACTTGAAAAACCTCTGGGCTGGCTAACTCAAAAATAGATTTGGATCTTAGTCGTTATAAAAAGCATGGTCAACACTCAGCTTGTATCCATTGAGTTAGTTATGGATGCCCTTCTAAGCTGATCTTAAGGAACTCGGATCGTACTCACGCTCGACCATTTTTGACGCTAGAATTAACTTACTTGAGAGACATCGAAATCCTTGATAGCGTCTGCAAACTCGAGAATAGAGTAATCAGCGTCTAGTGACGGGTTGCCTGTGTTCCTCTGTTTCACGTTGTCAACTGTCCATCCAGTATGTGTTTTACTTGTTGCTAGTAATGTCCATCCACCGCCATGACTTGTCAGGTCACAGTAGGTCTTGACGTCTTTCTTACCAGGAGGTTTGATTAAGTAAACTCCATCTAATAGAAATTAAAAGTAAATTATTAGTTTTTAGAATACTTGCTTTTTATCCGCTGAATGCCATAAAATTTTATCGAATTTTAAATTCTGAAACAACCTCTTGATCTAAGTCAGGGCACGATTAACTCACAGATCAAACCCTGGAACAACCTCTGGACTGATCTAAGTCAGGGCATGATTAACTCAGTCACAGATAGAACTGGAATTCAGTTTGTTATTTGCGGAGGGAGGAAGACAGGAGAACCCAGAGAAGAACCCTCGAATCAAGGGAGAGAACCCAAAAAAACTAATATACTCGCATGTGATTCCAAGTCCAGGATTAATCGTTGAACCCAAGACCCCAGAGACGAGAGCACTGTTGCTACACCAACTGTGATTCCTTTGATCTCAGTAGTGATTAAGGAATCCTCAACATTAAATAAGAGAGCATTTTGATGCACCTAATGATAGGCTCTTAGCTTCAAAATAACAGAATAATATAAAAAAGATTAAAGAGATCTTCGAGATGGGATTTCGTATGCCTTTACCGGGCAATAAAGGTATCAGAGTTACACTCCATTGCCTTTAAACAATTGTTTCAAGTCGAGACATTTAGGTCAACAATACAGTAGATGCATAGCAACTGACACAAATGCAATTGTTTGAAGGCAATGGAGTGTAACTCTGATATATGCAATTTGCCATTAGATAACATTTATTACCTTTTTGCGGAGTCGTTTGTAGACCTCTCATCTGCACTTCCATACACGATCTTGGTAACTCCCATGGTCCTTCACGTATCCAGTACCAAATATACTCGGGCTGAATTTCCATCAAATGGCCCCTGATCCATGGTGCAGGATGGTAGTTTTTTTCATTCCCTAGTAAAGAAATTACCTGACGGTTAGTTGGTCTTTTTCTAGATATGCTTTAGAATAGACCCCTTGCAGCACGTCGGAATGCAGCTCAATTTGGAGGGCAAAACAATAGTTTCCAACTTTCAGGAGTTTGAAATTCTTTTGTTTTGTGCTCCAAATTGAGCTGCATTCCGACGTGCTGCAAGGGGTCTTAGACGTGACATAATAAACGATTGATATTAATTTATGTTAGAAAACAATCTTTTGAAATTGAATTTATAAGGAAAATTAGTGATGTAATCATGATCATTCGACGTTTCGACGACATATATACATCTGGTCATCATTATCAAGTCATTTCACTTCATTAATTATAATGACCACATTAAGCAGCAAGCGAAAATTATAATAATTATTTTATAACTATTCAGTTTTAAGAGGTTCATTTAGCTAGCTCAGGAAGAACCGAATTCTTAAGTAAGATCTTTTCGAAAGCAGCTATGTTAAGTCTACGCACCGGTGATGGAGCCATACCAATTCGAATTAGCATCTACGGATGTAGTCAGCTTTGCCCCTGAGATCCAAGGCATACGTTTCTCTATTCCATTATTGGCATAATTCCAATTATCAAACTTCTTTATCAGTTGGACATTTGTTTGTCCATTATTGGTTGCGGTGAAGGTGTAGGATCGATCTGCTTCCCATATTCCACCCCAACGTCCTAGAAGATCCAAACAAATTCAGTTAATGTAAAAGAACATGTTCTCTTGGTTTTAATCAAAAATGCGGGCTGAATCTTTTATATTCATGCGATAGACCCCTTGCACATGCACAAAAAAGATTTTAATCCTCAAGAGACTACAGTTCTTTTTTTTTTTTTTGACCCCCAGGTTGGGAATTAGTAACCATTAGACCAAAAACCATTTTAGCGTAGGCATAATGTTTTCCCATTTCAGACCACGTGTCATTCTCTTAAGAACAAGATTCTGTGTTTGAGTTATATTCATAATCATGTGTCTTCTCATGCGCAACTGTTAACAAAGAAATGGTACTCTAGGGTGATGACGATGGATGAGGAAATGGGATATGCTTGCGAGCAAAATGAAGGGTCTTTTGTGTAGTTTTTCTTATCCTCTATTTTCTTAGTAGCGAGTTTTTGCTTCTGCAAAATAGGTGTCAACAAGGCGTTAACAAAAATCTTATGTCTACTAGTCGATCAAAGGCAATGTGCAATTAGTTTTTTTCCCTGCAATCTACTTTTGGCTGTTTTCCACAGCCTACAGCTACGCAATTACTCCGATGCGTCTCACATGTATTCTGATAGTGAGAACACTATGTTCCAGTGAATCACGTGCACAGGGTACATTAATTCTATGTTTACAAAATCATTTACAAAGAAAACAAACCATATATTACAGATGGTAAAAACGATGGTGCAACAAACTAACCTCTGCTTTGCGCTTCTAACCGATACTCAAACTTAGAGCCAACGACATTCAAATTGTTCTTGATATCATCAGCATGCTTCAGGATTGAATAATCGCTTGTCAAAGATGGAGAATCTTGGTTCCTTAGCCTCACATTCTGGGACGTCCAGCTATTGGTGTGGCTGCTGACCAATAGCGTCCATCCACCACCATCACGTGACATGTCACAGTAGGCAGTGATTGGACCTTTGTTCAAGCCATACGGGTAAATCTTGTATACTCCATCAGGAATAAACTTGTTTGCTGCCATTGCAATTTTCTGAAGTTGACGACAAGAATGAGCTCCTGAAACAGATAAAAATGTTTGTAAAGAAGGTTGATCATCATTTAATTTAGTGGCAAATAGCTTTTTTGAAAGAAAAGAACTTCGTCTTAAAAATCAGATAAGTATAGACCCTTTGCAGCACATAGGAATGCAGCTCAATTTGGAGAACAAACTAATACATTCCAATTCTCATGAGGTTAAGAACCTTTTGCTTTCTCGGTCCTCTAAATAGAACTGCTTTGACGTCACTTAAAAGGGGTCTGTACATTTCGTACCACATGGTGTTCAAATAGCTTTTTCAAAAAATTAAGTCAAAGAAATGTATCGAATGGAGTACTTACGTGGGCAAGCATCCGTGTTGCAATCACGCTGTTGTTCTCTTTCTCCTTCACAATCCTTACCACCGTGCTGTGGGAAGGGATTGTTACAGAATCGATGTCGACTTTGTGTGCCTCCGTTGCATCCTGCAGTGCACGTGGACCATGCGGACCACGCGCCATATCCACCATCACGTGTTACCAGAGCTTTTTGAAAGGAAAAAAGTGGAAGTGGTTATATAAGCTGGGGAGCGTTTGATAAGCGCAAGAAAATCTGTAGTCACTCTTGGCCACTTCGTTAAATAAAACCTTTGAGGTATATCATTCAAACGATGGCTGATATTAGCTACTAAGTTGGGTCCTGAAGAAATAGCCATCTGAGAAAGGAGGTGTGCATAGAGCTTAGCAGAAAACATCATGAATTATAAACGTGGTTAATAAACATGAAGATGACTGATTTAAGTTTCACTCAATAGAACACTCTCTAAACTATTCTGAATGCGAGACTAGCAGGAAAGATACAAACGATCGAAATCACAGTTTTATTCGACGGAATTTCTTCCATTTCTTTTGTATAATATTAAAAGGGGACTATAAATCTCTACTTCACCCTTCAAGTTAGGTTCACTTTAAATATATTTACCTTTGACGCATCCTGTATCGGGATCATATCCAGCATCACAATGACATACACCTGTGTTGGTACACAACTATGAAGCAAACAAACTTAGTTCTTAGATGACTGTTTATGATTTCGACTGTTACAGCGACTGAGACTGAAGTTGCTAATTACAATGAAATGTTTTTCAAAACGTCACACTTAAAAGCTCTATAGAAACGTGAAAACGGGAAGCAATTTCTTGCTCATTGTCAGTTTTAATTCATCGATGACTTGTGTATAATTTTTATTTACATCAAAAACACAATATCTTCTTCTTTTTGTTTCTTTCCTTGACCTTTATTCCTTGTTTTCTTCGCTGTCCCCACAAGCACACAAGTAGTATGCAGGGTACATTGAGGTGCCCGGACTCCCGTTCAGCGGTGGTGATCGCGGGCTCAAGCGGTGAAACCGGAAGTGAAATGGACCGGATTTGAATATATAGCCGAGGAAGGATGGCTGGAAGAAAAATGTACCCAATGTACCCTGCATACTACTCACACAAGCTAAATAACTAGATAGTCCTTAATTTAAGAATGACGCTTTAAAGGCTGTCGGTACGTTCTTCAGTATCCCAATTTGATCCCTATTAGTGTCATTAGTTCTTTTAGTACTTACTCCTTGGCCATTACACTCTTTTCCATTAGCCTGCGGGCAAGCTTTAATGTTCAGTTCTGCAAATGACTTGCACTCGTAGTTGCTACACATCTACAAAAAAGGATACTTAATGATGAACTAAGTTATAAATACTATCTTTTTATAACCCCCTCGACAGCTGCTGCTCGATCTCTTATCTTTTTGTGATCCCCCTTTCTTTGATAGCTTTCAATATATAGCTGATCCCCCCTCCAGTTGTCTAAAAAAACAATTCATTCCCCCAGGCGACAAATAACGAGCGGTCCCTAAAAGTCCGAGAACTAGCAAGCAGCATGTCTTACTTGGCCTATCCATTGAATTACCAGCAATGTTGTCTTTGTTAAAAGACTTTTTAGACTGATCAGAAGACTAAACGTTTGAAAATCATCGTACCTTTTGGTCGCCGCACTTTGTCCCATCAGTGACCATACCAAGACCAAGGGAGTCAGAGTTAGTTTTCAGTACTGCCGCACTGGTGAAATCAAAGTCACGTATATAGAATTACCACAATGGTTTTAATACACTTGCGTGACAAAGCAGAGTGTAACGTCAGAGTTAGCTTTCAGTACTGCCGCACTGGTAAAATCAAAGCCGCGCGTAAAACAATACTATTGATAATGATTTCAATGCACTTGTGTGACAAAGCAGAGTATAACGTCAGAGTTAGCTTTCAGTACTGCCGCACTGGTAAAATCAAAGCCGCGCGTAAAACAATACTATTGATAAGGATTTTAATGCACTTGCGTGACAAAGAAGAGTGTAACGTAGTACTGTCGCACTGGTAAAATCAAAGCCGCGCGTAAAACAATACTATTGATAAGGATTTTAATGCACTTGCGTGACAAAGAGGAGTAACGCCAGTACCTGCATTGAGTAGAGTCTTGAAGTGTAAGCTTTTCGTACGTTTTTCCGTAGTCTACTACAGGACTATTCCTGTTTGACAAACACTGTACCTGACCACAGAGAATATTACTGGGGGACAAGAATAGTAAGATATATTGCAGTAAAGTTTACGAATGATTGATTGGTCAGTACACAAAAAAAAACCTTTGACTTCCAATAGCTGGAAAGACTCAAAAGGGATTCAAGGGTGGTAGCTCATGCACTTGCCTCTCACCTCTGGGGTCTCAAGTTCAGTTTCTGGACTCGGCATCACATATGAGTAGAGTTTCTTAGGCATTTCCCTTGATTCGATGTTTTCTCTCATTATCCTCCCTCCGCCAACCCTTCCTGACCAATTTTAGGATATCGATAATATTCGAAGTTTTTTTGACTTACACGCATGCTCACTGACTGTTTTGTACTCACCTAGCTGTACAGGAAGAGTTGGATGCTGGATCACACGTGCCGAAGCCTTTAGCTTCCGTGTTGAGTTTGTCATAGCAACCTTGATTTGCATTGTTACTATCTTGGAACCGAATAGGAAAAAAAATATATAAGATACATAAATACAACAGCTAAGAATTATTGCAGTCACATGAAAAAAACACCTTTAATTCCAATGAGGACCGAGGAGAGCTAGACTAGTATGCCAAAGTGTAAAAGCAGGGGAGCTTACATTGGAAAATTTAGTGCATATTATCAAGAAGTGTGATGCTATAGCCCCGGCCCCTGCGGTCCCTGAATGTTGGAACAAGAAGTACTGAATCCCGGCCCGATTCGGCATTCCCCCACTTCACTGTCATTATGTCCAGTTGTCACTCATCATTATAAGCAATTTTATTGTTTATGAAGCATAGCTACTTGCTTACCGATTGCCAAAACATATGATAATGATATCTTGTGTGGGGTTTCTACTTACCAGGTCCCCATAGATTTCTACACTGAGTGTCTCTAGTCTCTGCACATTTTCCCGAGAAGCAATAAGACTAAAAACGTGTTGAAAATACTATTAGTACTTTATCAAAACTATGGTAATGAAGAAATTATCACAGGTCTTCTCACAATTTCAGCATATCTTATTGGAGAATACGACCCGGGGTTAGAGTCCTGCCGGGTTTGGTATCGTATGTTAGTAGTGTTGCTTGTTGGTTCTCTCCTGTGCTTTGAGAGGTTTTCCCCTGGTACTCCAGGTTTTCCTCCCTTTACAGAAATCAACTTCCAAATTCCATTGGAAGAAGAGCCACTTTGTGGAATGCACTGTTAAATCCCATTTTTATTAATTATTTTTAGTTTCCCGAAACTATTTGATTCGATTCAAAGCTTTTAAAATCGAGCTGTTCTTACATTGGAAGTTGCACTGTTGCCGCTTTCGCTGTATTTCGTCCATCGTTGTCCATCTTGGCTGTATTCCAGGAAATAACCGGTGACCCAATCGTTCCAGTTTCTCCGACCCTGGGTGCCTATCTTATTAATTGTTTGAGCCTATTCCAGGAAGAAAGAATTGCTAATTAAATTAAATAACCACTTGCCACCGATATAATTGAAATAATTGAATGGAAATGATTGTCCACAGTTCCCCCTTTTCTTTTGAGACCGCGTATCATTCTCTTGCGAATAAGAATATTTTGAGTTGTATCCGTATTCATGTGTCTTCTCATGCACAATCATTAAACAAAAAAATGATACTCTAGAGAATGACGGCGTGTGGTCTGAAATGCTTCGATTGCACGTTACGTCATCGCGGCCTCTCGGGGGAGCGTTGGTAACATTTAACAAAAAATTTCTCATTAGCATCAATCGTTAACGGCACCAAAATGGCTGCCATGTTTTTGTCTTTTGACTCTCTTGGGAATGCTTGCAGCCCATCAATACAGAAACATTACACCCAAGCTAAAGAGGTCCTTGCCAAATGCGTGTGGCGTATAAAATCATTTGAAGCTTAACACTATTTTGGATGATATATATTCATAGTACAGGAAGCCACTTACCTTTCCCAAGTCAATCTGTAGATATTCTGTGTTCTCCTTTTGGGCAGCACACCAATATTTGCTATTGTGTAGTCTACCGAAATGTGGTGATTCACTACTCCCGCGCGAAGACGAAGCTGTTATCTGATCATCAGGGATTTCTTGAGTTGATAAACCAAGTGGTACAATGCAGTCTATAAAGAGCAAAAATTATCAAAATATACATATACGCTGCAGTGGTGAGAAAGTGCCGAAACTGCAAATGTAACCAATATTTAAAAGATGAGAGTTAAGGCACTAGGCCATGTGGGATAGGCTAAGAGATAATACGCACAATTGCGCACAATATTTAAAAGATAAGATAAATTAAGAATTGACTTACCTGGTTTCATGAAGAGCAGTTGCAATCTGGTTTGGTCGCATCCACTATATATCACAAGCTCACGGCCGTTACCGGGCCAACCACCGTTTGGATGAATACACCTACCTGTCTTCACATGTTTAAGCGAATGTTCTGAGGGTAACAAAGAATATCATTTTTAACTTAGCTACGAGGGGAAATTTTTTTAGGTGCTTTGCTATTTTTGGCATCGAGATTAGACATTTTGCAAGGTTAACCAAAATTAGAAATCCTTCACACTTCACACTTCCCCGCGCCTTTACATCGAAGCGAGACAAACGGTGACCTTGTAATGTTAGAGACCTTTTTTGGAACACCTTGGACAATCATTCACATGTCTCTATCATTGCAAGCTCACCGTTCGAAAGGCACAGCTAACCTTTCACAATGGCGCAGGAAAGTGTGAAGGGGGATATTAACAATTTCTTACTTGAGGTTCTGACGTATTTGGAGTCTTCGTCTGTACAGGAGCTACTTATCACCAGTCTTACTCCGTTTCCAGTCCCTCCATTCTCTGGGCATACTCTTCTTCCACTGCTGTGATGCCACAGGACACCGTTTGCATCTAATCTGAAGTCCATGTACTTTTGATTACACATTCTGCCTGATTTAAAGACGATTTTGCTCTTTTCATGTGGAATCAACGTCTCATTTTTCGGTACTACGCAGTAGTCGTTGTATGGCTTGATTGGAGTCGGGGTAGTTGGATCGACTGAAGACAATGAAAAGGTTAGTTAAAAGCATGAGAATGAGGGGGAGGATGAAGAAGAAGAAAGGAAGACGAAGATGCAGATGAAGAAGAGGTTAAGAAAAAGAAGAAGAGGAAGAAGAAAATGAGATGATGATGATGAAGAAGAAGAACTACGAAGAAGAAGAAGAAGAAGAAGAAGAAGAAGAAAAAGAACTCTGAAGAAGAAGAACTTTGAAGAAGAAGAAGAAGAAAAACTATGAAGAACTCTGAAGGAGAAGAAGAAGAAGAAGAAGAAGAAGAAGAAGAAGAAGAAGAAGAAGAACTCTGAAGAAGAAGAAGAGAAGAAGAAGAAGAGAAGAAGAAGAAGAAGAACTCTGAAGAAGAAGAAGAAGAAGAAGAAGAAGAAGAAGAAGAAGAAGAAGAACTCTGAAAAAGAAAAAGAAGAAGAAGAAGAACTGTGAAGAAGAAGAACTATGAAGAAGAAGAACTATGAAGAAGAAGAACTCTGAAGAAGAAGAAGAAGAAGAACTCTGAAGAAGAAGAAGAAGAAGAAGAAGAAGAAGAAGAAGAAGAAGAAGAAGAAGAAGAAGAACTCTGAAGAAGAAGAACTCTGAAAAAGAAAAAGAAGAAGAAGAAGAACTATGAAGAAGAAGAACTATGAAGAAGAAGAACTATGAAGAAGAACTCTGAAGAAGAAGAAGAAGAAGAAGAACTCTGAAGAAGAAGAAGAAGAAGAAGAAGAAGAAGAAGAAGATGAAGATGAAGAAAACAAAGAAGAAAGCTAGCCAAAGTTGATTGTCGCCTTTAAATGGCTAATCTGATCAAATTTTTGACTTGCTGTTTTTTGCATGGATTGAAAGATCTTTGAATGTTGACGGTTTAGAGAATGCATCTGCACATAAACGACAGCCTACCATAGATGGCTTAATACAGCAACAAGTCGCTTTTGTATAAAAGAGATATGCTTTTACCTTCATTTGCGGAACATCCATAGAGTTCAGCTCGCATGCAAATCCATTTGTACCAATACTGCGGGTTTATTCGAACATAACGGGCCTCTATGCGTGGAGACAAGCTCCTCATGACGACACTGTTCCTATTCGTGTTACCCACAAACAACTGAAAAAATGTTATAATAATATTCGTTTATATAAAAATATTCGAACAAAATTCGTTTGCTGCGTCTGTGTCTAGCGACCTCGGTTGTGGAGAAAGTTTGGAAAAATTCCGTATTGTTGTGACCTTTCGCCAGTTGCTTGAATTCACATCGCCCATAGTGCATTTTGGGCTTCAGTATGCAACAAGCAAAATATCCCTCATCAACCTTTTTTTGAAATAGCTGTATATTTACCTTCTGGGTTTGATTACAAGGAACTCCATTTTGTATGTAGCTGTTGTCGGGGCACTGAAATACCAAAACAGGGAGTTAATTGTAATATAAAGCTAAATAACGTATGCAGGTCTCTGTGCAAGTCTTATCTAATACCCATACAGTGGCAGCGAATAAGAAAGAATTCTTGGTCGTTTAAATGCTCTTTCCTAAACTATCATAACATAAAAACACAACATAAGCATACGTTTGCACACTCATGATAGTTTTCAGGCTCTGACCTTTTTTCAGTGCTATGTATACAACGCATTCTGGTCTCGCACCATTACAAACAACACCATGGCCACATAAAGTATGTAGGACAACAAGGAAGCAGAATATAAGCGTTTGATCAACGATAGATATGCACATATACTCACATCTCTGGCATCTCCTGGACAGTATTCAGGTACATCACAGTCTGTTTCAACAGGTCTACAAAGGGTCCCTTGTCTTTTATACTAAAAAACATTTCACGAAACATCAACAATGCACAGACGGCTGAGCAAAACGTAAATGCTTATACGTATATATGACCTCGATTCAGGTAAAAACATAAAATATATTTTTTAATCAAACGGAAAACTGTTAAATGTTTACGGGAATCGAAAATTACCTGGCAATCTTTGCAGCAAGAATGATGTAAGTCACTACAAACAGCTGAGGGCTTTAGTTTACAGTTATGTGGCTGGCAGCAAGGATCTTTAGTTTTACACATCTGAAATGATGAAAATATAATTATCAGATTATTTTATTCGGTTCATTGTTAGTTTGTTTCGTTGCATGATTTTCTTTGTCAGTTGTTGTTGACGCTGGTTTTCAGTTTCCGTTTTTTTTTCTCCGCCCTTTATGAAAATATTAAAAGTATGGAAAAACCTCCATATGATAAAAAATGTATTATTTATTACCTCTGGAGTTCCACAATCACACTCTTCATCTCCTTCTTGTATTCCATTACCGCACTGAGGACGTAGTACCTTGAGAAAAAAAAGAAATATCGGTATTATGCCAATTGCTTTGAGCAGTCAAGCTCAGAAAAAAATGACCTTCTTTGAGCTAGTCTTTTTGATTTCTGCATGGTATCGGTTGACGCACGATTTCATTGTCCTTGTAAAACTTCATACTGAATTCACCTCACATGAGTACTGCATTCAAAATTCCAAGTTTGTATTTATTGACGAGTTTGTTATCTATCTATAGAGTTTGTTATATTTAATAAATCTGGATGTGTTTGAACTTCTTGCCCATGGGTGCAACTTACCGTGGGTTTATTATAAAGACATCGGTCATTGATTCGTTTCATTGATGTCAGACTACAATTGGAGAATCCAGGAACGCGGGTCCTGTAAACATTTAGAATAAAAAACTAGTTAAAAATAGATGTTGTCAGTTGTAAAGCGATAAAACTTACGAAAGTAACTCTTCTGCAATCTACCCTTCATGTATTGTCAGTGAAAATTGTGAGGTTTTCGATTGTGAGGTTTTCAGTAGACGAATTTTAAAGGGCGCAAAAGTTGTTTCCCGCGCGCATTGGTTATTGTGATTTTATATTCCTATTTTATTACTTACTTATGTCCACCCATGAAGCATCCTTTTGGTGTTAGGCACTTGCAGTATCCTAAGGTACATTAAAAAAAATGATGTTAACATCCAATGCACAACTTCAGTTTCCTAATACAATCTATGATATTAAAAAGGAAATCTTTGGAAATATATTCTTCTTTCGTGATTTTCATTTTTTTATTGGTACCTCGTCAACATTTAATTACATTTTGAATATCTTTGCAACGAAAAACAGGAAATCACATTCTCATTTTTATCCAAATTACGAACTTCCAGGTATCCTGTAGGACTGTATCCTGATAAAGGCGCGGAATTACGAGCAACGAAATCGTGCAACTTGTCGCGCAACATTGTTGCGTTGCAAGTTGCAGATAGAATGTTGCTCGTATTACAACTCCGCGCGTAACATATTTTCATTGTTGCAGAGAGTAGTAAGAGCTTCTAGTTCTGCAACAAAGTTGCACAACAAAGGGTACTAAGGGTGATAATACGATCAGCATTCACACTTGCTTGTATTCCTGCACCATCATTAGGTGAAGTTTAACTTAACAAACCTGAATCGTGACTATATCCAAAGTTGTGACCCATTTCATGTGCAAGAACGACGTATGGCCCAATAACGCTCCCAAAGGACCACTAGAATAATTTGTATATAAAAAGAGAAGGTTACAAAGCATATGAAAAGTCGAATATAAAGTAGAATATAAACTGGGCAATCAATGTAAATGTGCAGTATCCATGAAGATGTTTTCGTCGTTACGCAACTTGTAGTGTACGTTTCCTTAGAGTTAATGGGTGTTGTGTGCTGCTCTCATAGTTTTGTTCATGGTTTTGATCCCAAGAATCAACATACATGTGAACGTACGCGTAGAGTTGTTTATTGGATCTCTCCTGTGTTTCGAGGGATTGTTTACTTCAGGTTTTCTCCCTTCCCAAAAATCAACTTCTGAACTCCAATTCAACATTGAAATGAGGGCCATGGCTACTGAATGCTACTCTCTCGATACAAAGACAATTTATATATGTTCTATATTAAGATACTTACAGGGAAGCACGGGTGGCGTAGCGGTGAGAGCGCTCGCCTTTCACCAAGGCGACCCGAGTTCGAGTCCCGCCGAGCTTGGTGTCGTATGTGAGTAGAGTTTCTAGTTGGTTCTCTCCTGTGCTTCGAGGGTTTTTCTCCGGGTTCTCCGGTTTTCCTCCCTCCGTAAAAATCAACTTCTAAATTCCAATTGGAATAGAAACAGTGGACGAATAGCTACTTCAGTAGAGGAGCCACTGCTCAATCACATTTATTTATTATTTTACTTACAGTGTTAACACCAGCTGATAATCTGTTACACATTGTGCCAACCCACGCCATCCCAATAACGCCACCACTCCATCCATGACTGCTAAGAAAGTGCCCATTATCATGAGGTATTTTACCCATCAGTTGTGCTTGTCGATACTCTTGGAACTTTCCTAATTCTGCGCCACCGGATGTTTGACGTTCAATGCGATCACCATTGGTCCAAATTTCAATGGCTGTCATGACGATCCTGACATTGATGCGTTGGTAAATCTGCCACAGGAACATCAAGATTAAAACAGCAAACTAAAATTGTACGGTTTCAACTTTAATTTTTCCTTTACAGCTTTGTACCTCTTAGTTGCTCATAACTTTATTTCCAGATAACCTAATGACGTTGGTACAACGGAGCTCAATTTGGCGGATAAAGCAATAGAATTTTACTCTTGAATAATGAGAATTGAAACCCTTTTGCTTCTATTTTTTAGTTTAGATTTTTGTACTCACTGCGTCAACTGCGTTGCACAACGTGAGAACTTTATCAATCACAGTTTTTGTGTTGTTTTCATACCGGCGGTACTGAAATCACAAAAGAAAAAGAAAATTATTATTATTAATCATCATCATCATCATCATTATGAAATCATCATTATTATGAGCATGAGGCATCACCACCATGCATCATCACCACAATCAACACCATCACTATCATCATCATCATCATCATCAACACCATCACTATCATCATCATCATCATCATCATCAACACCATCACTATCATCATCATCTTCAACACCATCACTATTATCATCATTATCATCAACACTATCACTATCATCATCATCTTCAACACCATCACTATCATCATTATCTTCATCATCAACATCATCACTATCATCGTCATCAACACCATCACTATCATCATCATCATCACCATCACTATCATCATCATCATCATCATCATCATCATCAACACCATCACTATCATCATCATCTTCAACACCATCACTATCATCATCATTATCATCAACACTATCACTATCATCATTATCATCATCTCCATCAGAGTCACTATCACCGCATTATCCTCACCATCATCGCTAAATTATCATTTGGTCTTTTAGGGAAGAAAGTCAGCTTAAAACCAAAAAAGGATCTCGTACCTGCACCATCATCTCGAGAATCATAAAAAGACCTAACAAACTTCGCGGAGCTTAGTACTTACAATCTCATTGTCCACGACAAAAAGAACCTCGTTGTAACGTGTCTCGTCAGTTGTAAGGTAAGACCGATATTTCTCCTCCATATTCACAACTGAGCGTCTCAGCTATAATTGAAATACAGAATGAACCAATAAGAATTATAATGTTATAAATCTCCTCAAACAAACAGGGGAGGATTTTGTTCAGATTGCGGTGCAGCATTGTAGGGGGCCCCTGCCCCTTGTGTTGGGTATCTACAAAGTTATTTACATGGTAAGGGTGCAAAGTCGGCCCAAGGAGGGTGCGCACCCCCTGCACCCCTCTAAGATCTGCCCCTGAACAAGGACCCTAAAATCGTAAGCTTGTATGTCTGACTCGTTTCTAGCCCTCAGTATAACTGAGGTGGTGGACGTTAAAGACTCACCGAGGAAGTTATCCCGGCAACGGTAGCACATCCTCACATGAGAGCCAGAGCCCAAACCCATGTTATAAAACTAGACTATAGTCGACTTTATCTCATTTTCTAGAAATATGATTTAGGTTGACTTACTCGTTTGATTGTTGCACTGAGTTTTGATTCGTCGTCGGATGCTTTGTGGAAATGTTCGTCAGAATGCGTACCTGTAACAAAGACCAATAATGAACTATTTAGGTCGACTTACTCGTTTGTACACGCATCAAGAGTTCCGCGCTACTGTTCTAAGCGCATGCTCAGGGGATTAAAAAGTGGGATAAAATTTGTAAAATATGCTATATTTTAGTTGTATCTTTCTTGTCAAGTACAATTTTCACTAAATATTTAAGATCGCGTACCGTTAAGCGAATTCTGAATGAAATATACCGAAAAATTGCATATTATACAAAATATTATCTCACTTTTTAATCAACTGAGCATGCGCATTGAGACCAAAAATGAACTAAAAACAGATCGAGCTTGACACATGAAACATTATTTAATAATTAGTGCTATATACTACTAACTAAACTTTAGAAAACATATGATTTTGTTCAATTTTTATAAGTATAGGTAATAATATGGTTTCGAGTTCAATTTGGAATTAATTTGCACGAGTGTGTTTTTCAAAGAGTTCGAATTGCACGAGACAGTAGGTACTATATATCAAAATTTATATATTTTCTGCACTCGTATTCTTAATTTGATGGCTTGGAGGACGAAAGGGTCTTTGTTTATGAATCAATAACATGAAGTAAGAAAAAACAAGATAACTGTGTATAACTATAGGATACGAATGACAAACAAAATAATGAAATATATAAAAAAAATGTAAAATGTGAAAACTCAAATGACATACCACAGTTCTTTGTGGCATCAAACTCTTCGTCGTTATTTGCAAGATAGAGCTTGTGTGCACCAGTATCCTGGAATAAAAATAAACAATATAGGTCATTGAATTCGAAGTTTTGCTGCTTGTAGAGTAAAACTTACAGTTTACACTGACGCAGTATTGTAATTCGAAATGTTGCGCAAAGTGGATCTGACGATTAATGCGCTGAAGTACGAGCGACACAATTGTGCAACCGTGTTACCAGCCTGTGTAAAACAAAACTTTGTTGCGCGACTTTCTTGTATAAGTAAAATCTCTTTCTACTCTCTGCAACTATGGAAATTTGTTGTGCGTGCGGTGGTAATTCGAGCCATAATCACTCTGCAACTTGCAATGCAACAATGTTGTGCGACAAGTTGCACAATTTTGTTGCTCGTATTTCCGCGCCTTAAAGTCGCGCAATAAAATTTTGTTGTTGCACGGGTTGGTAATACGATTTTGTTGCTTGCATTTCCGTGCCTTCAATGCGAAAGAAACAATTTCCATAAGAAAACTTTAACTTATACCTTCTGTTCATCATGAGGTTCAATATGGAAAGTGTCCTTTCCATCATCAATGATTCCTCTGTAGATTTAAAAAGAAATGCATTGACTACAGGTAAAATATAAAAGTAGAGAAACTTCACAAATTAAAAATATTTTGTTATAAAATATTTTGAAAATCTTCTTTTCGTAGTTAAGATATCTCCGCTCACCTAAGCCCTTCACAGGTGTTCAAAACAACAGTGGAATCGGGGACACCACGAATAGAACCTTGGTAGTGACAGTTGTCCGGTTCGTCCTATGATATGAAAATAATTTTCAAAACATCATTGCCAATTTCGTTTGTAGGAACTAAAAAATAGCCAGTAATAGTCCTCTTCACAGTTCCTTCTGAAAGGTAACCGTGCAGACCTTTATACAGACCTTTTTTTAACATCTTGCGGAAAAAATATTCACATGTCTCTATTATTGCAAGGTCACTGTTCGCCTCGCTTCGATGTAAAGGCAAGGCTACCTTTCAAGATGGCGCAGGGAACTGAAGGGGGACTCTTAATTAATTTCGTTCTAAAAACCATGAGTAATTCATAAGCCTTTGGTCCAATTGGAGCGAGCATACACGTCACGTATATGGACCTTACTCCACATTTAAGGAAAATGAAATCATATGATGTCGCTTTTAATAAAATCAAATGCGATGTTTTGAAAACCTATTATAAGCGCTTTTTCATAGTTATTAATCAGTGTTACTTACCTCGTGGAGTACCTCGGAGTTGTCGGCCAGAAACTGACGAACCGTCACCGTTTTCGGAGCCAATTCACTAAAATGAATGGAAAAAAAAACATTCTGTATGGCATATTTGTAACACGAACATAAGAATAGACCCCTTGGAGGTGACGTCAAAGCAGCTCAATTTGGAGGACAATTAAAAAAAAAAAAAGAATTTCAATCTTCTGAGAATTGGAAGACGAAAACACAGAAGAAAATATGCCAGAAAACCCAGCAGACAAAGTTTGGAAAATTCCATATTGTTGTGACCTTTCGCTGATTGAATTCACATCACCGATACTGCATTTCGGGCTTGGTATGCAACATGCAACAAAACCTTCACCTTTTCTTGAAATAGCTGTATTAAATTTGAAATCGTCATCTCAACTTACTTGTTACGTTTAGTGTCTAGCACCCAATTGTTAACGTTGAAACTCGCCGAAGATTCATGATCACCCTGGATACAAACATATATACAAATAAAAATGTATGGCAAAAATAAATTAGTACAACATCGTTACTGAGCGTTGAGAGCTGTAACTCCCCAAGTCCTTTTAAGTACCCCTAAGGCTTACTTACATCGATTGCTGTTGATAGGTCTCTTTTGCTGCGATGGACATCTAGACGCTCAGGAAAAGTTATTTGTACCTCTTGCTTTCTTATTGCTATCAAAAGACATAAAAAGGAAAAGTATGGACGTAAAACCATGAAAAACGTATCTAACTATTACCAAAGCAGTTAGGCATGGACAAAAATTGAGAGAATGTCTCATACCTTAAAACACTGCAATTGCAAATAAATAACTATCTTGAGTTTTTGGTGAAGATTTTAAGTAGCACTCTATAAATGGGTCGAGTGGTCACGATATATTCTATAGTAAGATGGCATTTGTGTCCAGAATTTTTAGGGAGTTTCTGAAAAACTGTCTAAGTAAGGTTATTGTAACAGCTTACCTCGTATCTCCACAAACAACAAGAAAGAAAGGCATATCAAGAAAGAAGGCTTCATCTTAATGAATCTGAAAATTGAAGAAAACGTTTTATAAAATGAGACTCATTGTAAAGAAAGTTTAAAAGTTTTGAAACCAGAGCATGTTTGGATAGTTAATTTAGGCTTGCCTTACACGGTACTGGGCCAAATTTTAACCATTTATACGGAGGCTTCTCATTAATTTGCACGGCTAGGATTTTGAATTTTTGTTCGGATATCACAGTGCCGTGTAAACGGAACACCTAAACGTATTTTAAGCCAACCTTATTTAGCTTACCTTCTTTCCTTTTCTTGCGTGCGGGCAATGCTGTATGTACAGGGTGACTACAATCCTTTTTATAAGACATTAAAAAAAACAATTTAAATGCGTATTACATTTGTGGACTTTACCTCTTTTAAAAGAACAAAAGGAGTGATTAAGGCTATGTTATTTTAGACCTGTTTCTAGGGATATGTTAGTGTATCATAGGAATTCCTTATGTTCGTTTTGTTGGACTTAAACAATACAAACAATGTAGCAATCGCGATGAAAAGAGATATTTTCTGTGCACTTAAAGTTGTGAACTATCATTAGAATCCATATAATACTCTGAAAAAGCCTTCAACATTTAAAAAAAATATTCTACATCTCAAGTTGTCATGTTTCAATCTTACATTAATTCTCAGCGCGCAAATGTTACTAGATTAAAAATATAGAAGTAGATGATATCTTATATTTCCTTTCACATTTCAGTGATTGCAGCATATACTGTATGTTTGTCACAATTAAACCCACATTAACGACCAACTCGACATTAAAGTCTCCAGTAGCTCAGTTGCAGAGCGTTCGACTAGTATTACGGAAGGTCGTGGGTTCGATTCCCATCTGGTGCTCAGAATTTTTCCTGAGTCCATTCCGGTATAGTACGATCACATATACATTTCATATAGAAGTAGAATAGAGAAGGTCTTGGATTCGAAATATACTCGAACTCAGGATATTTTTTGAGTTCTCTTTGTCTCCACATCTCCACACAGATTTTCTTTATCGCCATCAAATGGGTTTTAAAATCACAGTTGCAATGTATGTTTTTTCCTAACAATAGGATTTAAGGCATTTATTTTAATGGATGTTTTTCTTTCTCTTGTCACTCAATAAAACTTAATGAATATGCTATTTACTTTTAAGTAAAAGTGTTTAAACTTTAAACGTATCACAAGTGGCCCACCAATGGAGCTTCTTTTCTCTTTTTTTCTTTGATACATTACGATGGGTGTTCCGTGAGGTGCGCAAATTTCTTGTCTTTTCGAAAGCTATTCAAATTTAGATTTCGTTCTGCCAAGTGTTTTGGGGTTTTGAGATAACATCACGAAATTCAAAATTATGATATGTATGAATGTTTAAATGATATATCGTCTAAAATTATGCAAACATAGAAGTTTTTTTTTTGCAATTATTGTATATTGGAAAATAATTAAGATGTTCATAGTAGATAATATTGAATATTTTTAATAATATGCGTAATGGATAAGTTGCGAGCCTTAATGTGAGCGACTGAAGAAGACTGCCGTTAGGCCTTTGACAACTTCAAGTCGACTGAAAAATGAGCCAGTTCAACTAGAAACCGTGGACAGCTGTTTCGGCCTGTATTGGGCCTCGTCAGCCCATTGAATATTTTTATTTCACTTTCATCACCCTGCACGATAAAAAACACCTCTGAAACATTCGTATTTGCACTTAATAATTAAAAATATAATTAACGTCACGAAGCAAAAGTAAGAGCGGCCTTATTCAATGAATATGAACGTCTCTCAGAAACAGCCTTTACTTTTTAACTGATATGAAGAATTTTTCCTGGTATCCCGCACTAGTGAGAGTTTATTACGTCAGATATAAGTCGTATGGCAGCTGCCTTAGGCGCCTTTGTATGCTTTCGACTCGGTCATGTTGAGCTGCGTCCTCCACAAGTCAGCTATTAGAGCTGCAAGAAAGGATGATTAGCCACTCCAATATATTTATTTATTTAAGGGGATGTTACCTAGGTTAATTTACAAACTTCTTTTTTTTTCAAGTGTTCGTTTGTTCGAAAAGAGATATTTTCTTGGTACTTAAAGTTGTGAACTATCATTAAAACCCATATAATACTCTGAAAAAGCCTTCAACATTTAAAAAAAATATTCTACATTTCAAGTTGTCATGTTTCAATCTTACATTCTCAGCGCACAAATGTTACTAGATTAAAAGTATAGAAGTAGATGATTCATATATTTCCTTTCACATTTCAGTGACTGTAAGATATACACCCAAAATTGGCGAAGAGAAAAAATATACAGAACGACACCTTTTTGGTAGGATTTTGTACTCGATTTTTCAACTCCCTTTTCAGAGTTAAGATATACTCCTTCGGCAAAGTAAATTTAACTCTCACTCTTTAAGTAGTCAAAAAAGCAGCCAAGCGGTTGTATTTCCTAGTACAGCTTAAAAGAGCAATGCTGCCTCGCAGTGACCTCGTATTGTTCTACACCACATGTATAAGATCTATCCTATCATATGCCATGCCAGTTTTTCACAACGCACTTCCAAAATATTGGATGTCAGAGCTAGAGGGTATCCAAAAAGAGCACTGTCCATCATTTGCCCTGATATCGCTTATAAGGACACTTGAGATTGTGGAAATTCCGACCATTGAAAACTACAATGAAGCCATCTGCAGTAAACTAGTCAAAGAAATATTACAAGACGAGAGCAATCGTTTGAATAGCTTGTTGCCTCCTAACAACAATCAAGGATATTCTCTCAGACGTAAAAGGTTCTTCTCATTACCAAAGTACAAGACAGATCGCTTTAAAAACACTTTTATTATAGCCTCAAGCATTAAAAGAAACTTAGAATAAAGTAGCTAGTTTCGAATACATATATTTATTATTACAATCAGTATTAGCACATCTTAGTAATTGGTTTTACCGTTTTATCTTTATATTAGGGATTATATATTTTTATTTATATATTTGTCTATTATGACTATGTAATTATCAGTCTTTAATGATATGAATATGTAATTCAGCCATTGGACTGCTAATTATTCTAAATAAACTATCTATCTATCCATCTACCTGGGATACCATACATACCATACCAAGAGTGGGGTATAACAGAACAACTCGTTTTCAGAAGTACTTTTTACACCTTTTTTTGCCCCCATGAGAGATTAAAAGTTCCCCCTTTGACAGTATATTTCACTCTCATTTTCACTCACATTTTGAATCATATTAATCAAATGTTATAGTGTAACAGTTGTAACTGTGTAACACTAGTTTTCATGTAGTGACTAGTTATCAATACGCAGGAGGCATTAAATGAAGCTATGTTATATTGAAATAAAGGAAATTTGTTAGGTTACCTAACGTGTCACATAATCAACCAGAATAACAGAACATTGAATTCTATGTGACAAAAATATAATTGATCAACTTTTGATGTCAGTTTGACGCGGCAAACATCGAGGGAAAGGCATGAATAGTACGTATAAGTAGTAGAATTAACTCCCTTTCAGATTATTCTGAAGTTAGAGTCAAAGTAACTCATCTCTTTGGTGGCTTTGGGGGGGGGGGGGGGGGGGGGGGAGGGTAAAATCAACTCCCTTAAGTCTCACTTCTCCAAAATGGAGTCGAATTTCAGGAGTAAAATCCCTGTTAGTTTGCTCTGAATTAGAGCCAAACTTACTCATCTGTTCTGTGGCATAATAATGATGATGATGATGATGATAATAATGATAATAAATATAATAATTGAATAATATCATTAGTACTTGAAAGATAGAGAGAAAAAAGGAATGGAGTGAAATCAAAGATCTGAATATTAAATACTGAAGAGAATATGACAAAGATAATGATATTATAATATGTTGAACAAATGTATCTAAATATATCTTATATATATGAGTAAGAAATCACTAAATAAATATGAATGGAGTATAGGTCCGTGTGTGAAAAGAAACATTAGGCATGAACGAGAGTAAAATCAACTCCCATCTCATTGACTTCAAAATGGAGTTGAATTTCAGGAGTAAAATCAACTCCCTTTCAATTTGCCCTGAAATTAGAGCCAAACTTCAGTACTCTTCTGTTCTGTAGCATGAGCGAGAATAAAATCAACTCACTTTCAATTTGCTCTGAAATTAGAGTCAAACTTACTCATTTGTTCTGTGGCATGAGCGAAATTAAAATCAACTCCCTTTCAATTTGCTCTGAAATTAGAGTCAAACTTACTCATCTGTTCTGTGAATGGGAGTCAAATTAACTCCCTTTTTATTTACTCCAATTATTTCAAAAATTTTATATTTTCATAGTGACATCATCACTATGGTTACCTACTTCTTATAGCAGAAAAAAAGCTCAAAAAAGCTTTCTTTTCTTTTTCATCGAAAATTATATAATAAACAGAATATTACATGGGCGCATGTTGATACGAGTTGTATCTTCTTGTGTTGAAAATCTCTCACTCGTTCGTTCACTTGTGAAAGATCTTTTCAACACTCGAAGATAAAATTCGTATCTCCGCGCGCCCATGTAATATCCTCTATATATGTACAGATTTTAATCTTTTTTTTAATTCATTTTCTTTATCGCCATCAAATAGGTTTTAAAATCACAGTTGCAATGTATGTTTTTTCCTAACAATAGGATTTAATGCATTTATCTTAATGGTGTTTTTCTTTCTCTTGTCACTCAATAAAACTTAATGAATATGCTATTTACTTTTAAGTAAAAGTGTTTAACTTTAAACGTATCACAAGTGGCCCACCAATGGAGCTTATTTTCTGTTTTGTATTTTTTCTTTGATACATTACGATAGGTGTTCCGTGAGGGGCGCAAATTTCTTGTCTTTTCGAAAGTTATTCAAATTTCGTTCTTTCCTTCTTTTTTTCGTTCGTCCTTTCTCTTTCGCTTCTTCATTGCTTCGTTCCTTCCATTCGTTGCTTCGTTTGTTCTTTCGTCTACTCGATCCTTTCACTTCGCTGCCAGTTTCTTCCTTCATTTTTCACTTTCTTCAGCCATATATACATTTATACATTTATCTCGGAAATCAACGTGGAAATCAGTATTATTCTCAGAGACATTGACATATCAATTTTTTTTTTGTTTTCAATAAGAATGATTGGCATTTATTTTGCATGATTTAAATTTTTTTGTTGTTGACATTTTTATTTCTATTATTATTTTTATTTATTGACATATCAATTGATACATATTTAAAAACACTTTTCCTGATGTTTTTACATTTCATTAGATATTTGTCACTGTCTCAAAATCCACATAACAAATGTAAGAGCTAAGCTTGGACGTTTTTTTTTGGTTGGCCATTTTTCTTATTTTGGTTGGCAGTTCTTTTTGGTTGGGCGTTTTTTTGGTCTTTTATGATACCTGATAAAACACTGCTACACTACTACTTTTAATTGATTTATTTTGCTTCGACACATTTCCTCAATCTTCTTTTAAGACTTTTAAATTAAAACTTTTTTCTTCTTTCTATTGTTCTCGAAAAGCAGAAAGTAGTAAAAAGTGTACCTTTTTTCATAAATTTTCATGAATGAAATTTACAGACATGGTCTCAAAATCTACATGAGAAATGAGAAATCTTGAGCTTGCATGATTTGCGGGTCTACGAGATGAAGGTGCTGGTAAGCAATCTAAGAAGTAAGAATAAAAAACCTACCAGTTTATTAACGAGAACCTCTCGTATAATCAGATAATTCATCTTTAAGTCGAGCTTAAACGTATCTATCCTTCCAAGAATACATGAGTGCGTACCCTTTTTGGAATTGCAGAAATAAAAAAATACCGGACCAACTACAGAATACCCCGCAAATCATATGCGGTTGTAGGAGGAGTTTTTTTAAAGACGAGCCATACGACATTATAATTTACTAATTAACTAATTTGTATAGCGCCTTGTATAACTTGTATAACTTATAATTTGTATAACTCCATTTAGGCGCTGTTTTACAGAATATTTATGAATAAAACTAAAAATATCATATGTACTACGT
This sequence comes from Anthopleura sola, assembly GCA_023349425.1. Taxonomy (NCBI): domain Eukaryota; kingdom Metazoa; phylum Cnidaria; class Anthozoa; order Actiniaria; family Actiniidae; genus Anthopleura; species Anthopleura sola. Next base: position 8,158,300 of record JALHLI010000008.1, read on the forward strand.
TTTTGAAAAAGAAAAGTTTTGAGTTTTTTCTTGAATAGTTCTAAACTGTTCTGCATTCTTAAATTAAGAGGAAGTTCGTTCCACAGCTTTGGTGCAGAAACGTAGAACGCTCTGTCTCAATGTTGATTTTTACAGAGGGAGGAGACCGGTGTACCCGGAGAAAACCCTCGTAGCTTTGGAGAGAGGTGGTGAGAGGGACGCGGCTATCGCCACCCATGCTACCCAAATATCATAGATTATCATAGACAAGAGGATATTATTCTCAGAGATATTGATATATCAATTGATACACATTTAATAATACTTTTCCTGATGCTTTTACATTTCATTAGATATTTGTATTTATAAACGAGGCTAACCAGCTGTACGAAAAACTAAGCACGAAAAGGATTGTTGTTGTTGTAATTCAAGCGGCCCTCGCCCGAGTCTTAAAAATCATATATCTCACAGAATTTGAGGAGATGGATCGCAAAGATTTAATTTAGTTTTTTAAACAACACGTATACTTCAACTTTTTTTCTCTAAATTCTTTGAAACGCGTGTTTTTGTATTGGGGAGAGACTTGGAGCAAGGGCCGCTTGGCTAAGCATCGAAGCGCACCTGGAAGTCTGAGCAAATCAGTCTGCGGTCTTCAAAAACAGCGGTTTGCATCGAATGCGGAACTGGTAAATTGCAGACAGGAGCAAAACCCCGGCGGAAAACACTGATATAAAAATGACCGTAATAACTGCTCTCACTATTGTGGACGTTCCCTGTAAAGGCCGATTTACACGGTACAACTTTTGCTTACAACTGTCGCATGCAATCTGCTTACACCACGCTAACAACACGAATTACTTCTCGTAAATCAACCATACAACTGTTGTATACGGCAAGAAAAAAGTTATAGCAAGTTATAGGGTTGATTTGCACTACACAGTTCATGTTGTAAGCGTGGTGTAAGCATATTGTATGCGACAGTTGTAAGCAAAAGTTGTACATTGTAAATAATAATAATAATAATAATAATAATAATAATAATAATAACAATAATAATAATAATAAAGAAGAAGGAAGACTTGAAAGTCTAACCATTTGTAGATGTGATTACAAAGGCAGCACTTTCTCCTCATTTTTTTTAAGACCCTGAGTGTTAGTCCGGTCGGGATTCGAACCACGACCTCCCGCACAACAGACCGACGCTCTTACCAACTGAGCTAACCGGGTGGCGGTTAAATCGACCTTAAGGGACCGCACCAACTGACGGTACCAAGAAATATTTACATAAATTCATGACGTATTGCTATCTGACTACTGACAATATTCTACTTTCGTGCGCACGTGCTCGCTTTTGAAAATGGTCGATTACAGCAGGTGAAGGGCTAATTAGTTAGTAGTTTCTTAGTGTTACGATGCAAGAGCTCTTTAAAAGCTTGCTCTTTTGTCTTCAAAACCGTATGGATCACCCCACAGGGAGCCCATATTTAGATAACAGTGAAAGGTGAAAATTATAAAATTTGAAAAAATCGACTTATTTTTTTTTTATTCGAGGCTCAAAATAGTGGTGTCCTCTATAACACATAAGAGTGAGAAATCCATCAAAAATACACTAGAACATATTTTGCGCGCTCCTTTGTTTTCCGGTATAATTTCCCTATGGTATCTAATCTCATTGTTAGCGGAGTGTTTTTCGTACGAGTGGGAAACATACGGTACTGACTTACAGCACGTACAAGGTAAGACATTGCTATAGAGTGGTTTTCGTATGAGTGGGAAACATACGGTACTGACTTACAGCACGTACACGGTAAGACATTGCTATAGAGTGGTTTTCGTATGAGTGGGAAACATTCGAAAACCACTCTATTTGTATAAATACTATAAATTACTCTATTAATAGCGCTTTACTTTGTAGCATTCAATTTGCGTAACCTTGAGCAAGAGGCAATTATAGTGTGCAAGTGAGGAATCAGTTGCTTTTGTTGGATTTGTACGAAGCAATCGTTTTTTAACCTTCATTGGACCTCCATCACGCGGCAGCAATGTTTATTTCCATGAGCATAGAGCAGTTTTCGTATACCTATGAAAAACTTAAGGGAAGAACCGCGACTTGCCGTGACCGTGTCAGTGCCGTGCCGAGTATGAAAACCTTCTACATTAGGTGCCGTAACCGTGTCGCGAGCCGTAACTTTTCATACTTGCAAAACTGAGGTGCCTGTGAAAATTGGCTTATAAAAGTTATATCTGAAATAAATTTAGATTTTCAGGCAAAGTTTTTTTTGTGGATATTTTGTATACAATTTACTATGATATTCATTATTGAGTGGGAAAAAATAAAGAAATAACCAGCTGATCTGGAATCTAGACGCGCAATGCATTGTTTGTCACACCGAAAGTTTCAAATTGTTTTCTATTATCTCTTGTCAAAATGAATTATTTTCCACTAACAACGACGAAATATGCTTTTTCTAAAAGTTATTTGGTGAATCTTTGCACGGATTAGTTTTATTGCCTTTATTTTCAAGCAAAAGCTGTTGTAAATCGAGCCGAAAATCTGGAACTAGGAAATATTGAGCTACGAACAAAATGTTCGCTGATTGGCTAATTCCTTCGGCCTGAGAGAAGCGAGATCACCAGGAACCTTTCCCGAGTCGCCAGACTACCAAGGATAACACTCCAGTCACGGTTTTGCAAATTTTCTCGATTCTCATTGGCTAATATCTTTTCTCAGATCAGCTGGTAGAGTTAATGTATCCTGGCGTGCATAAATGTAAGTCCAAGCGTGGGGGAAATCTATCACTCCAACCCAACTGGCTGCCGCGCGCGTGATAAAGGTCCATTTACCGATGCATATTATTAGTCAAAGTTCTTACATCTTTTTAAGTAAAATGAATATCGATAATCGTCTCCACCACTGCAATGACACCAAAACCCATCTTGATCATTATTCCGACACGTTGCTCCACCTAAACAAGCGTATGGGTGAGTTTCGCAATACTTTTGATCTGGAAATAAAATAAGACGTGTAAATAGAAGACACAGGAAGCCCAACGGTCATTTTCAAGAATTGCCTGACATTTTATTCGTGAGTAATGAGCCTATGAGTTCGCGATTTAACACCTCGCCTCTGACTCGTATTACGATCTATTTAGACTAGAAAAGAGTACAAATATATTTTTTCTGGCGAGACTGAGTGGGTGGATTCTCACTGGAAGGTTTTTTTTATAGTCTCAGCTCAAGACACTTTGCAAACCTAGTTTATTTTTCTTTGAGTCCGTTGAAAAAAAAATGCAACTATAGTTCATTAATGACCCGTAATTCCTTTCAAGATTGGTCAACCCAGCTGACTGGCCTCAAACACGGTCGTATACGGAAGTCAAGGGTTTTTTACCGGGTTTTTTTCAGGTTTTCCTCCCTCCGAAAAACCTCGCCAGTTAAATTCCAATTCGATATGTGAGTTAAAAATGCCCTCACTTTGACCTGACCTGAGACTATCCAGGGGTTGTGCCAGGGTTTGATAAGATTTGAAGGTTGAAGGTTCTGAATTTCCTAAATTTCTTTCCGTTATAGAAATAGTAAAGGATCATGTAATAAACCTACACTGGCAGTATTTGCCCTGGTAAATGCTGGTACAAGTACATCTTCCATCAGTTGTCCTGTCCGTACAAGTTCCTCCATTCTGACAAGGTCTGTATAAGCAGTAATCAATATCTATAGTATCAAGGAAAAGTTGTCATAATTATTAGTAGCACAGGGACCCCAATTCAGATAAAAGCAGAAGATGTCCTCATAATATTTCTATATAGAGAGCAAGCCAAGTACCTCGAGGGGATTATCACGGTTATGATAGGAAAACCAATGCGCGCAATAATAAGGCTACTTTCACTACACTCTACTCAATTTTTCTGTTCGCTTACTATGGAGGACACTGAGAAGGGCGGGGGAGGGGCTCCAAGACCGGCAATAGTCCCATTCATAGTTCCCTGCACCATCTTGAAAGGTAGCCATGCCTTTGCATTGAAGCGAGACGAACGGTGAGCTTGCAATGATAGAGACATGGGAATAATTGTCCAAGCCAAAGGTCTCTATCATTGCAAGCTCACCGTTCGTCTCACTTCAATGCAAAGGCACGGCTACCTTTCAAGATGGTGCAGGGAACTGTCAAGGAGACTACTTGTTCAATTCTCAGATTCCCTCTATTACTGTCGCTCTACTTACGTATACCTCCTCCCTGGCCAAATGACTACTTCAACTTTTGTGTTTTCAATTTCTATCCTATTTTACACTTTATGAGCTTACATGAAAAACTCAAAAAAATTTTTGGGTTCAACATACTTTCACATCTAGACCCATAATGATAGTCTTCACTGCAGCTACAGTTGAATCCATTCACCATGTCATTACAGGTGGCACCATTTGGACAAGGATTGCTTGCACATTCATCGATATCTTAAAGAAACAAAAGCAGTCATTAAAAAGGTAATAAGCATTCTTTTTAAAGCCAAATTAACGTTGCACCTTAAAAACATTTTTAATTTGGATTTGGATTTAAAGATAACTAATTTGATGCAAAGAAAATATGAAGGAAAAAAAGGGATATACCAATAATTAAACGTTGTCAGGCAGGCAGGTCGGCATGCAGGTAACTAGATAGGTAGTTACAATCTTCTGCAATATAAACGGGACACCCATGAACCCTTCCCCTAATACGAGTTCACTCAGTGGTGATGTTTACTATTTGAGGCTAGCCATTCAGTGAATTTCGCGCTTAGTGTTTGCTTAGGAAACAACATTGGAAGAGGTACAGGGGGAAGACATGGGTAACTGAATACATTCTGACAGTGTGTCCTTGTATTTTGCAGAAGATTGCAAGTATTAGATATGTATTTAGGTTGTAGGCAGACGGTATGTAAGGAAGTAAGGAATCAGGAAGGCAGGAATCAGGAAGGCAGGAAGGCAGGAAGGCAGGAAGGCAGGAAGGCAGGAAGGCAGGAAGGCAGGAAGGCAGGAAGGCAGGAAGGCAGGAAGGCAGGAAGGCGGTGGCTAAGTAGGCAGGTTAGTAAGTAGGTAGGTAGGTAGGTCAGTCGGTCGGTCGGTCGGTCGGTCGGTCGGTCGGTCGGTAGGTAGGTAGGTAGGTATCTTAAGTTGGGAATCATAGGTAGGTATAGTGGATAGGTAGCAAGGTAGGTCAGTGATAAGTATTATGTGGCTTTGTATACATGGGTATGCGTAGGTGGTAGCAGCCAGACAGCTAGGCAAGTGTTTAGGTAGGGAATCAGGTAGATAGGTATGTTGGTAGGTGGTAGGCATACGGTATGTAAGGAAGTAGGGAATCAGGTAGATAGGTAAGTAGGTAGGTGAGTAGCTAGGAAGATAGGTAGTCAGGTAGGTAGTCAGGTAGGTAGGTAGTCAGGTAGGTAGGTATTTAGGTAGGTATTTAGGTAGGTAGGTATGTAGGTAGGTATTTAGGTAGGTAGTTAGGTAGGTAGGTAGGTATTTAGGTAGGTAGGTATGTAAGTAGGTAGGTATTTAGGTAGGTATTTAGGTAGGTAGGTATGTAAGTAGGTATTTAGGTAGGTAGGTATGTAAGTAGGTATTTAGGTAGGTAGGTAGGTATTTAGGTAGGTAAGTATGTAAGTAGGTATTTAGGTAGGTAGGTATGTAAGTAGGTATTTAGGTAGGTAGGTAGGTATTTAGGTAGGTAAGTATGTAAGTAGGTATTTAGGTAGGTAAGTATGTAAGTAGGTATTTAGGTAGGTAGGTAGGTATTTAGGTAGGTAGGTATGTAAGTAGGTATTTAGGTAGGTAGGTATGTAAGTAGGTATTTAGGTAGGTAGGTATGTAAGTAGGTATTTAGGTAGGTAGGTATGTAAGTAGGTATTTAGGTAGGTAGGTATTTAGGTAGGTAGGTATTTAGGTAGGTATTTAGGTAGGTATTTAGGTAGGTAGGTATTTAGGTAGGTAGGTAGGTAGGTATTTAGGTAGGTAGGTATGTAGGTAGGTATGTAGGTAAGTATTCAGGTAGGTAGGTATGTAAGTAGGTATTTAGGTAGGTAGGTATGTAGGTAGGCATTCAGGTAGGTAGTATGTAAGTAGGTATTCAGGTAGTTAGGTATGTAGGTAGGTAAGTAGGTATTCAGGTAGGTAGGTATGTAAGTAGGTATTTAGGTATGTAGGTAGGTATTTAGGTAGGTTGGTAGATATATAGGTAGTTAGGTAGGTATTCAGGTTAGTGGAGAGTCTCACCTTGGTCACATATTTTCCCAGTATATCCTGCAGGACACATGCACTGGAAATCATTGATTCTGTCAACACATGACCCTTCATTTTGACATGGACTGGAGGCACAGTCATCAATATCTAAAGCATGAATTGGACGATTAATTTTTAATGTGAAGATTACGACTTGATACCATAAGAATTCAATTTATTTACGAGTCAAATCGAAAAATTCTTTCGCTTTTTGTCCAACGCTATGGTATACTTTAAAAAAATTTTCTTTGCCAAAACATTCATGTGAACAGCTAGATTTGCACCATCATGTGAAGGCAGCAGTTCAGCTCAATAAATTCATTTTACATGAGACATCCATTCGCTTTTAGCCCATCTCTATGGGTACTTCAAAATACCTTCTTTCATAACAATCCACACGAATAGGCTGTCAAAGATGAAAGAACCCGAATCACAAACCGAGAGATAAAGGCACATTGGGGAGTGCATGATCTGGATGCTTCTATATTGTTAGTAATTTGAAAACAACCCTCAGCTAAATAACGATTTTCCATAAAATTTAAAATTTGAGTGTTAGTAATTTGAAACAAACTTCAGCTAAATATCGAGTTTCCATAAAATTTAAAGTTTGAGTGTTAGTAATTTGAAACAAACTTCAGCTAAATATCGAGTTTCCATAAAATTTAAAGTTTGAGTGTTAGTAATTTGAAACAAACTTCAGCTAAATATCGAATTTCCATAAAATTTAAAGTTTGAATGTTAGTAATTTGAAACAAACTTCAGCTAAATATCGAGTTTCCATAAAATTTAAAGTTTGAGTGTTAGTAATTTGAAACAAACTTCAGCTAAATATCGAGTTTCCATAAAATTTAAAGTTTGAGTGTTAGTAATTTGAAACAAACTTCAGCTAAATATCGAGTTTCCATAAAATTTAAAGTTTGAGTGTTAGTAATTTGAAACAAACTTCAGCTAAATATCGAGTTTCCATAAAATTTAAAGTTTGAGTGTTAGTAATTTGAAACAAACTTCAGCTAAATATCGAATTTCCATAAAATTTAAAGTTTGAATGTTAGTAATTTGAAACAAACTTCAGCTAAATATCGAGTTTCCATAAAATTTAAAGTTTGAGTGTTAGTAATTTGAAACAAACTTCAGCTAAATATCGAGTTCCCATAAAATTTAAAGTTTGAGTGTTAGTAATTTGAAACAAACTTCAGCTAAATATCGAGTTTCCATAAAATTTAAAGTTTGAGTGTTAGTAATTTGAAACAAACTTCAGCTAAATATCGAGTTTCCATAAAATTTAAAATTTGAGTGTTAGTAATTTGAAACAAACTTCAGCTAAATATCGAGTTTCCATAAAATTTAAAGTTTGAGTGTTAGTAATTTGAAACAAACTTCAGCTAGATATCCATTTTCAATATTGAAGATAAAGTTTTTTCTTGAGCTGCTAGGAGGCTGTCAGGAAAGTGAAGTTTTTTGTACAGAAAACTGGAACTGAAAAATTATCGGGTTTTTGACCTTGCATGGTTTCTTTGTGTGTGGCAACTTTTCAGTCCACCTTCCTCATGCAGACCTAAGGTCACCTAATGGACGCTTTGCTTAAGATGGATGTATTGAATTGGGACTAAGATTTAGGTGTACGGTAATGGGAAGTAAGACTGAACATCGTGTAAATCTTTAAAAAAAAATAGTATATAAGTTTTTAAGGTTTTAGGAAGGCAGGATAACAGGAGCAAAATCCTCGAATCATGAGAGAGGTACAACAAGCTCCACTCGTGTCGATCGAGTCTCCAGTATAATATTTCTCAAACTTTTATCACTGGAGAACGCCCGAAAATTTAGTCTGAATTGGCCATGTGTTCCCTCTGGAATCTATATGTGTCATGTGTCAGTGCACTTAGAGGCCTACTCTGGGGTCCAATGACGCCGAACACCACCCAATACTTCCCAAACTCGCGCAATGTTCCAGCATCTGCTAAAATGTCTTTCTCGTTACATCTTCCATTATACAATCTATTCATACTAGTACCCAGTTTCTCATGTATGATTGACCAAATTTATCAACCCATTGCTGCGTAATGTCGCACAATATCGTCTAATGCTACCCACTGCTGCCCAATATTTTGGCCATTTTCCTTAAAATTTGTCAGTGTCGCCTGATGTTGCATTGTGCCGCGGCGACATTGGGCCCAAGAGTAGGCCTACTTAGGTTGTTTTTTGTGCGATAGAATAAATCTTAAAGCGAAAAAAAGCCTTCATAAAAAGCAGACTAGAGTAGATGCTTGACTTAAAAATAGAAAGTGTTTACAAATGATGTATGAAATAAGTCCTTACTGTGTTCACAGTGAATTCCATGTGTTCCAATGAGACACTGGCATTTGTAGCCATCGATTTCATCAAAACAAGTGCCACCATGGTGACAAGGATTGCTGGAACATTCGTTGATATCTGTAAATATAACAATCATACTCTTTATTTTCTAAAATAAAAAATTTAAATATGAAATGTTTTCGTGATTGGAAATTTTCATTTGCTTTGCTCTCTCTCTCTCTCTCTCTCTCTCTCTCTCTCTCTCTCTCTCTCTCTCTCTCTCTCTCTCTCTCTCTCTCTCTCTCTCTCTCTCTCTCTAGGTATTAGGTATGAGGGTGCCAAGATTTGGAATAGCTTGCCGCTTTCTGCTAAATCCTCAAAGTCATTTAAAGAATTTAAAGGAAAACTATGAATCTAATTAACGTAAAGTGTATATTCCCTTAGTCTGATTTGTAAATTTTGTAAGTATCATAATTTATAATGAGTCATACATTGCAATTTAACACTGATTTTTTAAATATATTGATCCACGGCTTCCATGGAAAGCAATTTTTTAAGTTGATGGAACTACCGTGTCTAAATAAAGGTGATTCCTTCATTCCTTCCTTCCTTCATTCTATCTCTCTCTTTCTCTCTCTTTCTCTCTCTTTCTCTATCTCTCCTTTCCTTTCCTTCTTTTCTTTATTTCTTCTATAACTTTCTAGTATAGGATAGAATTTGATAAACCAGTCGCTTCAATAACACACTATTAACTATGCTATAAGCTTACAATAACAATCGACGTAATAAGAACCCCACGATTTTCATTAATTATACCTGATGAATACTGAAAAAATAATAGTTTAGCGCGGTATTTTGGATAAAAGTTGGGGAAAGTTCGAGTGATAAACCAAATCGGCCAACGCGTTGCTATCGGTACGTTTTGAGACAATTCAAAACATCTGGGAATATTAAAGATTCTTTGTCTTTTGTATTTCGATTTCAAGTGGAAAATGTTTGTGACAAAAGTTTTATTCCCAGAGGTTTTGAATAGCGTCAAAACTTACATAGCAACGCGTTAGCCGGTTTGGTTTATTACTAGTGCTTGAAAATAGTTAATTAGCTATGCTTATAGAAAGCCGCCCACTTGATGTTTACTCGCACCGCTGTGTAAAAATGGGAAAAATATAATTTCAATGTTTTTATTGACTTACTGGTTTCACAATTCGATCCCGTAAAACCCGGCTTGCATAAACATGTCCCACTGTGGTTTATGAAGTCATACTTGCATATTTGATTTCCTTTGCAGTTGCAGGTGTTCTGAAACGGAATGAGAATCAGTGGCTCTTCTTTGAATGATTTCTTTTTGAAGGACGCTACAGTCATGTAAAAATATTTCAAAGTAAACTTGCTAACTTTCTTTAGTAACCCCCTTAAAAGTTATCAATCAAATTGAGTCAATTATGTCAATAATTATGAATAAAATAGCTTTATATTCATCAATATGAAAACTAATGCTATGAATATTTGAATTGAAGTCATCAAGTAATCATTTTTCAGTAAAGATTGGCTTAAGGTATGAGGATATGATTAGGACCCCTATACGCGCTACCTCAAATTTCGCACGGGCTTTATAATATTTTGTCATAAAAGTATATATTTTCTGAAAGCTAAATAAATCTAGTTTTCGAATATTTACTTATAGTTGTCTGTTTTGGAACACAAAAAAGTTATTTGGTTCAAAGTGAAATGCTACCTCTCTTCATTCGACGACTTCCCGCAGGATCAGAATTTCCGCTATGTCGATCAAAATACATTAGCATACTCTTTGGATAATGAGCTTCAAAATGGTGACTCAGATTTTTGATATCTTTTTTAGATCGTGCGCAATGACGCGTTAAATGCGGAAGTTTTAAAATTTCGGTGGTTATGATTTCAAAATAGACAATATCTTTTGAATGAAAAAACATTTCAAAAATCTGAGACATCATTTTTTAGATCGTATTGTCATTTATCATAATCCAAAGTTTCAGTTCGATCTAATGTAATCCGAAAGAGCCACAATGTTTTTAAAACGATATTTTGGTCACTCAAAAACTGCGGAGAAAGCCAATAACTTTTTTTGTTTCGCGAAACAGAAAATTCCAAATTGATTTTTAAAACTACGTTTATTTAGCTTTCAGAAAATGTATACTTTTATATAATAACATTGAAAAGGCAGCGCGAAATTTTGGTCGCGCGTTGTACCGTGTACTTGCTGTAAGTAAGTACAGTATGTTTCCCACTCGTACGAAAACCACTTTATGGCATGTTGTACCGAGTACGTGCTGTAAGTCATGCTTCAGGGTAATTTTCCTCCGCCTATACAAAGATATTGTAACGAGTCTTCCTCTACGATATAAATACTTCTTTAGGAGAAATGAATCATACCAAAAGCTTACCTGGGCACTTCTATAGATGACATCCTCTCTTATGACCAAATCTTCTGGATGCATAAAGTGGTCCGAGTCACTCAGCTCACACATGTATTTCTGTCCGTTAGCGCTGGTGCCGTAGCTATAAGAGATACACCGATCGTCCAAGAAGCATTGGCTCTGACAGTGACCATCATTAGTAGCTCGGATGGTTTTGAAGACGTGGTTTGCTAGGGTCTTTCCTTTAAATGTGACTTTAAAGTCCATTGCTTTACAACTGTGAGCTAAAAGATCAAAGGTATCATCAAAATTAATAAGAAAATGTGAGTAAGAGAGAGAACAAATGAGAAAGAAAGGGATAGAAAGAAAGAGAGAGAGAGAGAAAGAGAGAGAGAGAGAAAGAGAGAGAGAAAGAGAGAGAGGGAGAGGGAGAGAGAAGAGAGAGAGAGAGAGAGAGAGAGAGAGAGAGAGAGAGAGAGAGAGAGAGAGAGGGAGAGAGAGAGAGAGAGAGAGAGAGAGAGAGAGAGAGAGAGAGAGAGAGAGAGAGAGAGAGAGAGAGAGAGAGAGAGAAAGAGAGAGAGGGTTGGTGGACTAAGATGTTTGCCATCAGATTACTCCCAAAATTACTCAGCAAAAAAATATATTGTCCATATTGAAATCTCTTGATCTTCATGTTCTTCATTTTCTATTTTTGCTTCAGTCTCTTCACAAAGCTTCAAAATTATCTGTGCCACTCTTCACCCTCACATCGAACAGCCGAAAATTAAAAAAAAGATGTAAAAAAAAGCAACGAAAGAAATTTACACTGAAAAGGTGTTATTATAAGAAACTATTTCAGAATGAATAAAAACAATATTTTTTAATGATTGTATTTATATCCTATTTGATTTAGTTAATGAAGAACAACAATTTTCTCAAGGAAAAATGATGTATTTATGTGTGATCAAGAAATTGAAGATATGTTTTTTTAATTATAATGAACGGCGTTAAAATGGATCATGTCAGATAGTCATTACCCATCAAAGTCAAGTGATATTCTTAACGTACCTTCATATTGGGAAATTAGAGACACGATTAATAGCATGAAAATCATTCCTATTGCATCCATGATGAACTGAGATGTGATGTTGCAAGCTGCTGAAACAGACCTATCGAGAAATTCGTGGCTTTGATAATGAATGACCGAACAGCTATACGGTACTCTAGAGATATGACAGAGTCAGTAAGCTTATTTGGAAGACTCTAGAATGCTTTACCTAAATAGAAAAGCTAAGATACATAAATAATAAATTAGTTTCAATTAAGTAATTTAATGGAAAGTGACGCTCATAAACACGCGCCGGCTTGCAGTTATACTTTGTTAGAACGAAACAACAATTTCAGCGCTTTCCAATCACACGCGCGAATCGCTGTCATGACAAAATAAAATTTTGATGTACCTCAATCAAGGCATTTCTACAACATTCCTTGTGGCAAGTGCTTTGATAACTTTTTGTTTTCCGACAATGGAAACACTTTGATATTGACGTCCACCAAAATTTTATTTTGTCACGACGACGATTCGCGCGTGTGATTGGAAAGCGCTGTAATAATAAATGAGAATGGCTAACTGAGGAAATGAAAATTTTGTAAGTCAGTAATTATTGCCGGAGGGATAAATTTGTTCGAATTCTTGGCCGTTGGAAATAAGGTGACGCTTTTAGGCAGTGGTTAAATATATACATATATATATTAGCTGTACTGGAACCAACAGCAGTAGATAATAGACTTTCTCACCTGTCGCAAGCAGCGTGAAAAATTGGGCCAAGATTGTTTCTCGGAATGGGGTATGATACCGGCAGGGGTGCCCCAGGGTACTAAACTAGGCCCAAGGCTGTTTATCATCATGATCAATGATCTCGACATTCCTGATACTGCCGGAGCTATGGAAGTACGTTGACAATACGACTATCTCAGAAACGATCCTAAAGAACGAAGTCAGCAATATCCAGAACGCTGTTGACGTTTTGGCTCGTTGCACCAACATGAACAAGTTCCAGCTCAATGAGTCAAAATGAAAGGAACTGTGTATTATATAGTTTTCTTTTGACCCTGTTGTCATTAATGATAAGCGAATTGATAGTGTTTTCAATGCTAAAATCCTAGGCCTCCACATTTCAAATGATCTTAAATGGAATTACCACATAAGCGAAATTACTAAGAAAGTCAGGAAACGTTCATACTGCTTATCTCAGCTTAAGCGCTCTAGTTTGGGAACCGGCGAATTGGTTCAATTTTTCCGTACGTGTATACGTCCCATTGCCGCATATGCGTGCTCTGTGTTTCACGATAGCCTACCTGATTATCTTTCACATGATCTTGAGTCTGTCCAAAAGCGAGCAATGCGCAAAATTTCCCCTTCTTCTCCTTATGAGGAGACTCTAGCTCTTGCACGCCTTAACATGCTATCTGATCGCCGTCAAGAATTGACAGATAAGCTTTTTTCTACTATTTTTGAGTCACCTGGCCATAGATTGCGGTGGCTGCTGCCGGCGACTAATTCGTGTACTCGCACTTTAAGGAAGAAGCGTAGTTTTAAGCCTGTCTTTAAGACCAATAGAGGCCTAAGTAAATCACGACCCTAGATTTTGTAGTAATTTTAAACTTCCATCAATTTAGCATATATATATTCATTTCCTTATTAGTATATATTTAACATTTTTTTGCATATATTTAGTTTCTTATAGTTTTTATACTTGTAAATATTAGCGTAATTCAACCCTGTAGGTTGCAATGCTTTTAGAAATAAACTATCTATCTATCTATCTATCTAGAAGTTCATCTCAAATTCCAGTTATTTGCAGATCAGTCCTCAACTTCACTTTCCAAGATTTATAGAGAATTTGCTCTAAGGCTCTTTCTTGATGAAACCCCCGCCCAACTATCTCTAAGTGGGCTTCCTGTGGTTGTCACTGCTGGTCAGCGCAGTGGCAAATCCAAAATGGCGCCCAGCTTGGCCCAACTTCCACCATGTTATCAAACCTTCTCCAACGACTTGGATAAACTTGATTCGAATGTTAAGGCTGAATTTGGAGAAGCTTTAAGCTCAAGCTTAGGTGTGCAGCCAGATAAGCGGTTAGAGTTTCGCGAAACACTGAAAGTGGCTCAAAAACGTGGTTTTCTTGATGATGGAGAATCAGCTTCGAGGTTATTCTCTAACGTGGCAAGGACAACTTCAGTTCGAAAGGAAATCGAGAATATTATTCAGAAGAATAAACCATCCTTCCCAGTCCCAGAGGAGAAAGCAAAATTTGTCGGAAGGGAAGAAGACGTGAAGAAAATTACGAAACGCTTGAGAAACAAAGTTATTCCAGGGATGAACTTGTTTGGGGAATCAGGCGTTGGAAAAACAACATTGGCCAAAGAAGTTTCCAAAGAATTTAAAGAATTTAAAATACTGACTGTTGATTTAAGAGATATCGAAGATATGGATACAGTCTATTCTGTTACTCTTTTGAAATGTGAAGTTAAATGCTGGAACTTTAGTCTGAACAAGGTATATGAGTATCTCAATGAAAAGCTGGATGAAAAGACTCTGGTAATTTTTGACAATGTCGAACAGCTTCTAAATAACTCTGATACTAAAGAACAATTTGTAGGGTTCCTAAAAACTGTTATTGAAACAAAGGCTTGCAAAAATAATCTACTTAAATTTATTTTGACTTCACAAGTTAAAGTCAATGAGCCTTCATTGAAAGGTAAATATTTCACTGAATATGAAGTTCAACCACTTGATAATGAAGTTTCCAAGAAGTTTATCATTAAAAGAAGAAATGATGTGGTTGGAGTTCAAGAAGAAGAGAATGATCAGGTGTTAAATGAAATTTCTGACATTTGCCATGATATTCCTTACTTGCTACAATTGGCAGAACAGCTTGTGAGGTCTAGTTCTTATACTGCTGCCGATGTGTTGAAAAATCTAACTTCACAGATTGAACGGAATGTACCAAAAGAGTTTGCCTGTATCAGTGAATTATTTGATTCCCTACCGAGTGTTCACTTGAAAGAAGTTGCTGTAAAGATTTCTTTACTCCGTCGTCCTTTCTCTGTGTCCACTGCAATGAAAATTACAGAAATTGAAGGTGATAATAATGCAGAGCTTGATTTGGAGATGCTTGTAAATTACAAAGTTATTGAAGCTGTGGATGTAGAAGGAAAGAGGAAATATGATACCCATGGCTTGTTTAAAGACTTTATCAAATACCTTTGTGATTCACAACCAGACTTTAAAAACAACTTGAAGCAAGGAGAAAAACAGTTTTTTGAGCACTTCTCTGGAAAAATGACCAAACTTGCCACAAATTTGGAAACTGAGTTTGTGAAAACGCATTCCAAGCTGGAGATCAACAGAGCAAACTTTGAGCTTGCTATTGAATTGTCTGAGGAAAACAAGGAAACCTTGAACCTGCTGCTTCATACTGATGACCACAAACAGTTTGCACTGATGGGAATTCTCTTTGAAGTTTTAAAAGATGTAGACGAAAGAAGAAACCTTTTTGCAAAATGGGCTGATGTGGCTGAGGAACAAGGTACTGTACAATAATTTATTACTAAACATTCCACAATTCATTAAAGACTACAAGTGGTGAGTTGTACACATAGGGTCACAAAAATGAATTTGTGAAGAAAACAGAAGCTTTTTCTTTGATCTGAATTCATTTTCACAATCCAATGTGGTTTCACCTGGTTATTTATTGATAGGTCTTTGGGTTAGATTGAAGTTTCTCTCTTTCATGTAAAGGCCTCCTTTGCCAATTTGGTGCTGGACTTGATCTCTCTCCCACTGTGGTGTGAAACATTCTACCATGGCCATCTAAATGAACCCTTTTTAAATTTGTTTTCAATCAGAAGACTTTCCTTTGAATAGTCCCTTTCACAGTTCCTTGCACCATCTTGAAAGGTACATGTAGCCATGCCTTTGCATCAAAGTGAGAGGAATGGTGAGCTTCTAATGATAGAGACATGTTAATAATTGTCTAAGGTGTGAAATAAAGGTCTCTATCTTTGCAACCTCATTGTTCCTCTCACTTTGATGCAAAGGCATGACTAACTTTCAAGATGGTGCAGGGAACTGTGAAAAAGGCTATTAGAATATGAGTGAGATGCTTTTATGTCTTCAAATTGGTAACAGGTATTTAATTGGCCCATCAAAACAAATTTCCCTGCTTTCTGGATGCTCCTGGTAGTAGGATTGCTTTTCAGTGTGTGATAGACCAAACAGCAAATTTCATTTTCAGACATCAAGCAAGAAGATTATAAAATATAAGCAGAACATCCTTCCCTCTCTCTGGCTGTCTTTCCATTCATCCCTCTTTTTTATTCCTTCCTTCCTTCCTTCCTTCCTTCCTATGTTCCTCTACAGCCTGTACTGTATTTCTTCATTCATTCCTTTCTTTTTTCTTTTTTATCCTGTCGTTTCCCTTTTGTGGCTTTCCCTTTCATTTTTCTTTATTTCTTTCTTTTCTGTCCATTTTTTCTTTTTCTGAATTTATTGTGGTTGACTGAGTCTCTTGAGGAAACTTTCTAGACAGCATAGTTTTGTGAACATATTTGAGCTTGCCTTTAGAGCCCATAATACCTGTAGTCTTTTTGAGTAGAATATATGTATTTCCCCAATTTACAGTACATAACCTGCCATTCCCTTGAGCAGTCTTTGCAATTTGTTAATGGTTTTATAATATGTTTTTTTAACAGAAAACTGGCTAGCCAGTGCCCTCATGAGATGCTGGCAATCAATACAGTGTACTGATAAAGAGGGAAGAAGACTTGCTCAATCAACATTAGATAAGGCACAGGAATGTATCAAGAAAGCAGAGGCAACAGCAAGCTGTGAGCAGATGAATGAGGTCCAAAGTTTGTATTCACACTGTTCTGGTAAGATCAAGTATTATACAGCCACAAAGTTAGTCGATAAGCCAAAAGAAAGAAAAAGGCTTCTGGAAGAAGGAATCAATGATTTAAAAAAAGCAATTTCATCGAGAAAAAAGTTCTTGAAAGATAGCACGTTGAGTTCAAGGGGCTTGAATCTCATTGGAAATTGTTATATGGAACTTGATGAGCCACTGAATGCAAAAAGTTATTACCAAGATGCAATGCACATGAAGAAGAGGCTTGTTAGAAGTGATGAACACTGGGAGTTCCCAACTTTTTACAATCAAATTGCACAAGTTCATGACCAGATTGGCAGAAAGCACGAGGAGGGTTTTTTCAAATGGTTTGGTGGAAAGGAAAAGGCAAAGGAAGAATATGAAGAGGCCGTGAAATGGATGAGAAAATCACTTGAGTTACAAGAAAAGTTAGAAGTGAGCGGTACAGAACACACAGCCACTTTCCTAAGAAACTTGGCCAATATTCTTTTGGGGCTTAAACAGTATGACGAAGCACTTGAATGTGCAAACAAATCCTACGAGATCAGAAACAAGTATCTTGGAAAGCACCCAGATACCGTGAGAATTCTGTACACTACTGGGACGATTCACGAATGGAGAAAAGATCCGGAAGCAGCTCTACAAACTTATGAAGAAGCTATTGAAATGGAGGAGTCTTTACCTGAAGATAACCACAGTGTTGTGAGAAAACTTCTGTATGACAGACTTGAAGAAATGTGTAAGAGAGTGAAGAATAAATATGATGGTAAGCAGCCAGAGAAAGTAAGGATTCTATACTTGTCTGGGATCAGTCAGGAATTCAAAGAAAAAAGTAAGGCAGCTCTGGAAAGTTACAAAAAGGCGTTGGAAATTGAGGAGAGTCTACCAGAAGATAATCACAGTATTGTGAGAAAGAAGTTGTATGGCAGACTTGCAGAAATGTACAAGAAGATGAACCAAGAGGACAAACTGAGAGAAATCGAGATTAAGATCGAAGAGATGGAAATGGTTAGTTGTGTAGGCATTCTATTAGTGTTCTAGAGAAATATTCGGGGGGAGGGGGGCTATATTCGGGGGGGGGGGGGGGGAGGGGGGCTGCGATACCTCGACTTACTTTGCATGGTCGTGGATCGTGGCGGATTCGTTATCAAATGGAAGTATATTTTTTTTTTTAATTTTTACTGTGGTCCGATCCCAGACCCGTTTTTCTTCGGTTTTTCTTTCAAATTTGTTTTCGATTAAGAAACGTGACCCATGCACATGTTTCCCATTCCAAATCTTTTAGCATGCATGTCCAAGTTTTCTCAACATGAGCGCCAATTATGATGATCTATTATGATTTTGTTGTTTATCAGGAAGATGATTCTGAACCAGCTGAATTGGAGATCATTATGTAAGTACAGTATGTCTTGCTGTTGGAGTACAAAATCCGAATACTCTTTCAGTTATGGGTTATGGATTCTCCTTTCGGTGTCTTTGTATTTTGATATTTGATTGGTTGACCTAATAATGGACCGCGGAGGGGGAGTGGCTGCTAGTGCTATTACCTACCGCTTTTTCCCTTTTCCCATACTAGTCTCTTATATTTTCCAATCCCACCACTTTTTTCCATACTAGTCTCTTATATTTTCCTATCTTAGCCCCACCGACACTAGAGAAAAACGTTTGCGCGTGCGTGTTTTTCTGCACGCTTTCCAAGAATTTACAAGAGTTTCAGTGAGAAAATAAATGCTTGTTTTCTCCGAGTATAAAAAAAAAATTCGTGGATATACTTTTGTGGGACCAAGATACTGTATTAATAAAGGCAATAAGAAAGAATTAGCCTTAAGTTTCAAGAACTGACTCTAAGTTTTGGCATTTTGTAAAGTCTATTCTTCAGGCAAGTGTGAAAGTCAAATTTGAATATTTTTACCATAGCACGAAGATGCTTTCGACTAATTTGCATATAGACTTAGAGCATGCGTAGACGTTTTTCACGCGTGTCAGCCACCACATTTTAGGGTGCTCCGCGATCCCTGCTAATAACTGATTGGATGGTCGGTCTATTCAAATGGTCGTGTTCGTAATTTGTCAGATGGTCATTCAGCCACTCTAGTCTATGTGTTGGTACTTATATATTGGGACTTATATTGTGGGACTTATTTCAGTGGGTGATTGACTGGTGGGACCGCTGGCTGTTTGGACAAGTCAGTCAACTCAGTCCTGCCGATGTAACAAGCCGGTTTTATCCCCGCTCGAGGCCAGATGGTCACTCATCTACCCTAGTACGTTTTGATTTTAGCAGGCCCGTGCCTGGGGGGCTAGGGGGTACACGGGGTGCGTCCGCACCCCCCTCACACAAGACCCAAAGGTCCACATTTTAGTCCACATTTTAGTTACGCGAAGTCAAATGTTGCATACACTGTGGTCCGTTTTGACCAAGCTCGCACCCCTCGCAAAAAGAGGGGTACGGGCCTGTCTAGTATGCTTATTTGAAATGTTTTCTGATGTTTTCACAGATACCAAAATGGGGGCTACTACAACCACTCCAAATATGGCCATTTCATCTATGTTCCTCCAAACACTGTCACTGAACCAACGAAAATCACATGCAAAGTATTCAGCACTCCGCGCATTCTCTCCCCTGCGAGATTCACCGAGGCACTAGCCAGCTATGTTGTAGAACTGGGCCCAACGTCGGTGGATCTACAAAATCCCATCATCATGACCATGCTGCATTCTGGGCCTGTCAAGAAACATGGCTATGAGATAGTAGTAAGGTCATTCAACGCTGCAAATGAATCGTGGGAAAAAATTGAAGGTAAAATTGCAAAGTTACTTCTTTGTTATCACAACTAGTTGGCTCAGTTGGTTGAGCACCGGACTTTCTTGCGGGAGGTAGTGGTTCGAGTCCCAGCCGGCCCAACACTCAGGGTCTTAAACTAACTGAGTAGAAGGTGCTGCCTTTGTCATTACATCTGCAAATAGTTAGACCTTCACATGGCTTAGATGAGCATGTTAATGGTGGTCCCGTCTCTAATCAACTAGAGACGTTAAAAGAGAACCACGAATTTATCAGTTGAATTACTGTCAAGTGTTATCCTCTATAGACAAAGTTAGTTTATTTATTCATTAATTTAAGTAAGTTATATAGCCGCCATGTTGGAGGTATCTACAAAAGATTTCTCATTTGCTTTCTTTATCAATACCACCAATATGGCCGGCTCCACTTCCTTGGTTTATGACTCTATTGGGAATGATAGCAAACTATCAGTTGAAGCAAACATTTTGAAGCTGTTGAGTTCTTGCGAACGCTATCCAACATACATCAATATTCATGGTTCTGACTACCCTTAGTTACCGTTGCTATGCCTCACAAGCTCAACAAATTATATAGAATATCTCCGAATTTAAAACTCTGATCGTGGAATGTAGTTGTTCATGTGATAATAATTTAATTCTACTGGGAAAGCTGCTGCAACGATGATTGGTTCGCTATTGTTTGAGTGGAAACCATGAATTGCTGAATTTGTTGTATTCTTGTTTACACGAAGTTCCTTTCATTTTAGTGCTTAAAGAAGATTCACATGCTCCAGAATACTGTAAATGCCATTATCTCCAAGTGAGCCTAAAAAAGCTGTCAACTTTAGCAGTTGTGACCCGTCTCACCACAGATCGATTCCAAGTCACACCGAAAGGATGTGTTGTCACGTCATCTGTATATCCTGATATCACAGTTGAATTTCCTGAAAAAGCTGTACACGAAATCGTGGAAGGAACCTTGAAGGTGAGGAAAGAAACGACTTTATCTCTATGTATACCATACAACACACTACGTTTATTACAGCTCATTTACAAAATAGCCTGAAAGTATAATATATTAGTTTATTAAATAACTTTGATATTACGCGCGCTCTCATTGGTCAAAAAGCCATGTTTTATGAGAGCATAATACATGCTCACGTCATTCGAAAAGTTAGTTATTTTATAAAAGCAATAAAAACAGTTTTCCGTGTATTATACTCTGATAAAGACACTTGGGATGTGGAGAGAACACGAGAGAAGCGTAGGAAACCACGACGCGTAGCACATCCCGCGTGTCTTTATCAGAGTATAATACACGGAAAACTGTTTTTTATTCCTTAAATCATTACCTAGGTAATAATAGAAAATTGCGCGCGCTGATTGATCGAGAAATATTTAGTAAATAAACCCCTCATGGCGGCTGGGATATCGGCTGATAATGTCCGAGGATGAGAAATGGTCCGAAAAAGAACATTTGGCCGAGAAGCGAAGCTTCGAGGGCAAATGTGATATTTTGAGGACCATTTCTCATCCAAGGACATTATCAGCCGATATTCCAGTGAGCCAGAGGGGGTTTATTTATTTTATAACCCAACGACTTCACTGAAATGAATTCAGCAAACTGCATCGACTCGTCATCTCCAGAGTTTTCAAAAAATATATCGCCTGATACCCGTCCTGCACGTGACCCATTTGAACCAATGACAGCGCGCGAAAATTCATCGTTGGGTTATAATTCTCTATAATCAACTACAGGTGAATATACTGTAGGATTGCGCGCGCTTCGTTTGTTGATACGAGTCTCTTTCAAAATACGAAGATATCTGCATTTTAAAAATAAATCGATGTCTTAGAATAATCACCTGTGTAATGATACTAAAATTATATAATCTAAAACTATTACAAAATGAAAATAGATTTTCAATCCTTTTATCCACTACAGGTGTTGCCTGAGAAAAAAATTGTAATAGAGGACTGCATTGTTGGATTTCCAGCATTGCTGCTCTATGGTTTCCAAGGCGTCGTGTTTTCAGAGCCTGTGAAAATTAGATTTCCATTTGCATCATCAAGGACTCCTGGCAGTCATCCTAGACTTCTTCGTTTGGACTGTGATAGCCAATTCAATGGACAGTGGAAAAGTATTACCGATTTTGAAATAGAGGATGGCTTCATGGAATTCAGCGTTGACCATTTTTCAGCGTAAGAAGCTTGTTTCTCCCTACATTTGCCTTATCTTACGTTCATTTTAGTTTTCTGACAAATGAAGAAGTCATCACGTGGACCAAGCCTGAAATTGAACGCAGGCCACCGCGGCGAAACTAAACCACCCCTTACTTTAGTTGTTAATAGACCTCATAGGCTTGGGTGTAATGTTGTCCCATTTCAGACCACGTGTCATTCCCCAGAGTATCATTTCATTGTTTAACGGTTGCGCATGAGAAGATACATGAATATGAATACAACTCAAACAAAGAATCTTATTCTCAAGAGAATGACACGTAGTCTGAAATGGGACAACATTACCCCAAGCCGATGAGGTCTATTTTAAATGTTATCTGTTTTCACTGTTCCAGATTTTGGCCTCTTGAGACCCTCAATGCTTCAGCAAAGTATGTTGTAGACAGCGTCAGTGCTCGCTATCAGAAAATGTTCATTCCCCAAAGTGATGTGAGTTTTGCTGCTTATACAAAACAGATACAAGCAGGGAGAGATCTTGACTTGCAGTTAACTTGTGTGGCGCTTGACAAACAGGATGCTTTGACTGACAAAATGGAAGGTAAGTGGATGTTACCGCTGGTCATCATGTGAATGTTGCTGCTGGCAATAGTAAGCTCTAAGCCGGAAATGCGTTAAAAAAAGAATGGAAACGAAATCTAAGCTAACAAAGATTGAAAATACAGCAGTTTCGAATTGGATGCAAACCGCTGTTTTTGAAGACCAAACTGAGTTGCACAGGGTTAGCGTCGCTTCAAAGACACCATGAAAAGTCCGTGGGATTTCAAAACATTGGTATTATTCAACTTGCACCGTTCTTTACGTTGCAGTTGACTTTTGCAAATCATTAGCAACAGCCAACTGTAATTTAAAGAATGTGCAAGTTGAATTATACCAATCCCACATGGTCTTCTGCGGTCTTCAAAAACAGCGGTTTGCATCGAATTCGAAACTGGTTTATTAGATATCTAAATATTCCGTTCGCCTGAGGAAGAAAACTCGTTTTCAACAATATTCCATTTACAACAACAACAACAACAACAACAACAACAACAACAAAAACAACAACAACAACAACAACAACAATAAACAAAAGTTTTATTTTGCCCTTGAATGTACATATTTACAAAGATTTTGATATATAACTGGTTAAATTTACAAAAGAATATAAGAGAGCACAGCTGCTTATAAATAGTAAAACTAATCAAGCTAAGCGGCAGGTCAAGCGGATACTAGATGAAAATTTCAGAGCATGATGGGACTTACAAAGTACTAAAATATGAAGGATATAATTATATATAAAAAGCACAATTTGCAATTAGATATTACAACAATAGACCATGAAATAAGATTATTTAGTATTTGAAAAAAATGGCCCTTCTATACCACTTCCGGCTTAGAGAGCAAGTGTATATGGGAAAGCAAGTTTAACAATTTTGTAGCATTACATAGTCAGGTCCGTAAGCGAAAAGATCGTGCACTTTCGTTCGATGGGACATACTAAACAGATTTAGGGGTGGGTGCCAAAAAATGGTGGTCGGGGGGAGACACACCACATTCTCTACTAGATGGATGAACTTTATCAAAATTTATATGAAACTAAAAAAATTCCTTCAAGTTTTAGTGCTAACATGAAAATACTGTTTTAGAAATTCGGAATGCCGTGTTACAGTTTTTCAATATCTCTCTTTGTTGCAGAGATATCAAACGTTTTCCAATATGAAAATTTTATATTTGTTTATACGTTTGTTTCGAAAAAAAATGTACCAATCCATTTAGTTTTTCTACAAAAAAAATGACTTTCCTCTCGACTTGTATGTATTGCGCGCAAGCAATTTTCGACAAGAAAAAGGCTGCACTTTGATATCATCTCACTCCTAAACGAGAGCGGTGACCGCCATTTTTTATTGCTCAGGGAACTTCTTTGATAGTCTTATTTCATCATGCGAAATTTGAAGGAAAAAAAAAAACATGGGAAAGGCTTTTGCCCACGAACGTCCTGAACTAGAGAGGTGACTCGACTATGTTTTGGTCAGTAACCCAATCAGGGTTGATGGCGGCTTTATTGAGCTGAAAAGTTCTATTTTCTGGTTGCAGGAAAGTCATTTGCTACTCTGGTTGAATGTACTGGCAATCATCCCATGAGGCTGAGAGAGAAGGCTCATCCTGAAGTAGAAGGTGTATCAGACTGGGACGAGGAATTTTATCTGCAGTATGTAATCTGACCTGACCTTTTCCGAATTAGCTTTAGTGACGACGAAACACTGGCTCCAAGTCGAGGTTGGACTTGATGTGTTCATACATTTCAAGTCCAAACTCGACTTCAACAGTACAGTCTTCATACACACTTTGTATATAGCACTTCGGAATGCTGCTCAATTTCATTGGAGGACAAAACAATAGGTTCCAATTCTCGGGAGATCGAAATTATTTTGTTTTGTCCCGGCTCCAAATTGAGGTGCTTTGACGTCGCATGTAAGGGGTCTGTAGTTCGTTTTTTTATTGGTGACGCCACAGATAGTGTACGTCAGTTCTCGTGAACGCTTAATATACGAACGCTTCTTTTGAAACTTAGTGTTGCTCAAAAATGTCATGGACAAGGAGTCATATTCAGAAGTCCCACCCATTCATTTTGTTAAGATTTTAAAATTCTCTTAAAATGGTGAACGTCAATCATAGAACCTCTGGCATATAGGAACAAGGAATTATACTCAGAAGCCACTCCCATTCTTTTTGGTTTAATTTTGAAATTCTCTTGCATTGTTTTTAGGTTTCTAGGCAATAGCGAGAAAGAAGTATGCCGCAAGCAGTTCTGTGGTACCCCTGAAAGAGATTCCATTAAACTGTGCTATTACAATGTCCTTCGAGAACGTTTATGCACCCTCAGGCTTACCCTGGAAACAAATTTAGAAGACAACATTGGTGATTCTTCGGTAAGTACCTTTTATTTATCTATTTTTTCATCAAATAATGATGATGATGATTAGATAATGATGATAATTGATTGTAATGTTAATAATTTATGATGGCGATTTTGTTAATGATAATTGTCGATAACAGTTGGTGACGATGATGATGATGACTGATGGTAATGACTGATGATGACTTATAATGTTTATATTTTTGATGAATGATGCCGATTGGTGATGATGATGCTGTTGATGATATTGATGATGATGATGATGATAATGATAATGCTAAAACATTCTGAGGCCTCCCAGATAGGCCATTTGCATCCACTCCCGCTACCAAGGTCCCGGTCACATGTCTCAGTATTTTTTAATCAATTGGCAGCAATTGTCTTCTTACTCTCACGAGGAAAAGGAATTGGAATGCGAAATAAAATTTGCGAATATTTTTGCGATGAATTCAATTTGACTGCCAAGTATAGGTTCCTTTATAATTGATATTGTGATTTTCTTAAAATACATATAGGGCTTTATAGAGTACTTTGGGATTTCCTTGGACATTTTGAAGGAATCTCCAGAAGATATTGCAGTTGCAGAAAAGTTGTCAACGCACCTGAAAGACCGAGGCAGTTTTGCCAAATGGGACACAGAAGGTGTAATACAGTTCTATTCCTCCTTACCGAGAAAAGAGGATTGCTTTAAAGATTTGGTAAAATGTTTAGACTCATATCCTGGTGCTCAACACATATCTCATAATCTGAAGACAGGTAGGTTACTAAACTGAACACATACTTATTACTTGATTGTTTACAGGCCTTCGTTAGAGCGAAAACACTAGAACCATGAAATAAAAACAAAATAGTTACTAACTAACAGTTTTTATTTAGTGACTATTTAGTCAATATCACTCAACCAGAAACAACAAATACAAAAGGAAACAATACCTCATTACAACTTTACTTGTCTTTTATAGTAACTAATAGTAGCTAAATAAGAACTATTACATACTAACAATTTGATTTTGTTTCATGGTTCTAGTGTTTTCGCTCTATCATAATATTTCAAATTTATATGAAGCAGCACATTTAAATTCTTAATTATATCCATTTTAAAATCACTAGCAAATCCTGATTGGCTCTCAGCGGTGGGATTTGTTCACATTTTGAGATTTAAATTGCAAGAGCCAATGAAATTTCAGAAAACATTTGCAATCAAATAATAAATTTTGAATTTAGCCAATCAGATCACAGAAAACAAAAGCCAATTCGAAGCATGAGAAAAAAATTTGAAGCAGAATTTCTAGGTGAAAATAGGTGAAATTGAGAAAATGGATTTTAATTTTAAAATCCTACAGTAGTAATTTCAAAATGGATATAATTAAGTGGTAATTGAACTTCGTGTCGTACGATTTTGGTCTGAAATCAAACTGATTAACAAAGTGCACTTCCGCTGCGCGGTTTCAATAAGTTTTACTGCGGTTCTCAATATTCTGCGAACTCGGTAGTTGCGAGTTTCTCGTTGGAATTTGGTTTTTCGCTGCCGCCAGTCAAAAATATAAAAGATACCGACTGATTAGTTTTGATTGACGGCAGCGAAAAACCAGTTTCACAACAAGCCGCTGAAATGTCTGAGTTCGCAGAATAATGATAATCGCAGTAATGGCTGTTTTGTAATGGTTTTGAGTAGCATAACAGGGAATAGAGGTTTTTCACCATCATTTGCCGGAGGCCATGCTTGATGGCAGAACAATAACTTCGGAATTGTCATGAATTCTTTCTCATGTTAAAACGATTGTATTATTCCTGCCATCTAACGTCATGGTGGATGACGTCACGTGATGGTACAATACCTCATGTACATCCTACGATGCACTTGTAGTAGAGTGTACATACTAGCCTTCTGGCAAGTGTGTCTGTAAGAAAATATTCCATGGTTTGTCACTAGAAAGCAGCGTACAATAGACATTCTACCAAATCGCAGTGACGTACTTCCGGTTAACACGAGATGTACACGTGCCGCCGTGAGTCAGTACGAAATATTACAAATATATATTAATTTTTGTTCCGAATTAATGTTAATTTGTTAACTGATTCCAGGCCATGATCTAGTCACATCGCCTCTAAAAAACTTGAAGCAGGAGATCCAAGATAAAGTCATTGATATCGTGGCCAGAAACATTGGTTATAATGGATCAAAACTCGCAAATTATTTAGATGTTAGCAATGAATTCGTAGATGAGAGTTATTCAGTAGCTGAACAGGTTAGTGAAATACTTAGAACGTGGATGACATCTTCTGATGAACGTACAATTGAGAAGTTGTTTCAAGCTTTGAGGTATATCAAGGTAAGAAAGGCTGAGGCAGAGCTTGCTAATTATACCACACAGCTGTCTATAGAAAAAGAAAAGGCTCCGTAGATGAAAGGTTTAAATCACGAATTGTTTGTTCATGCTTCTGTTATCTCATCTTATGAGGATGCTTTCCTCTTGCTAACATGATGATCCTACAACAAACCTGGTCCCCTCCCTCTTACATAAAGATAGTGACCCATTTTTTAAAAAAATATTGGGTCTCCAGTAACTAATTTTCCATATTGTGGTCAAAAGACCAAAATCAAGGCTCCGAGGAAACAAAAAAGCACTTGCAATTATTCATGTTTCACAAGAGCCCATTTATATCGAAATTAGGCTATATGTACCTCTAAAAAGGCCAATTGTATATACTGTTCTAGTAGCGTGTAGATTTTATATTAAGCCAAAGTGAAAAACAACAAATAACTAAAAAGAAGCAAGTAAAACGAGTAGAACAATAGGTACTGTAGTGACTACATATATTGCAAAAAAAAAAAAAAAAAAAAATAGAGAATTAGAAGAAAGTATTTTATTTAAAGAAATGTTATAACTAAAACAGCTAGATATTTATGTATAGTTTTATTACTATTTTTTATCAGGTAAAATTACTCGATATCCATAAATAGTATTAATATTTTAATTACTGGTTTTTTTTTTATGTAAAATGGTCAGATATTAATGTATAATTTTATTATTAATTTTATTACTGTAAGTAAAATGAACACGTATTATAAATTTCAACGTATGTTAGAAGTGTAGAGATGAAGTATAAACAAGAACATGTTTTATAAATACAAACATGTATTATATATTTCAGAAATATCATTCATATTTATGTCTAGTCGGTGTATATATCCACAATCGTGTCTGATATTTTAGACTATATGACATCATGTATTTTTGACAAGCTTGGCGCCCCATAACTGAATAACTACCTTTCATTATATATTGATGGTTTTAAAACTTCTAGCATAAATAACAAGACCGATGGAACTGGATTCCCGAACTTCATCTACAAAACCGCCATCACTTCCCTGGCAGAGAAATTGGCGCAATGCATTGTTTTCGGCGCGCAATGCATTGTAGTTGACTAGGATTCTTTAAGCAAGTTTGTCAAAAAGCATGTATCGTCCGAAGTAGTAAACGACGAAAACAACATAGCTTGTTGGAAAGATAATGCGTGACAGTTTGTCTACACCATAAGCTAAATCACATGTTTTTGTCTTCACAACTTTGGGCTGCTGAATAGGATGCTTGCGGGCCTTCTCTGGTTCTGCTTCTTTCATTTTGAATTCTTCTAGGAACACGTCTGTGATAGTATAGCTATGGTCTTCCACGACAGACAGTTCATGCTATGTTAAAGTAATAGAACAAAAGACGAAGTTATCTTGATAATGGGCCCTTCTCGAAATTATAATGAATGCGAGACTAAAATGGAAATACATAAAGAAATGCCTCAAATTTCATCGAGAAAAAGTGTGATCTTTTGTGTTTCAAGTAAGCCTCGCATCCATGTGAGATAATTTTGAGAAGGGTTAATAGGCAGTGTGCATGAAAGCTCACAAAGCACTCAGGGAAACTGAGTCCTGCAAAAATGAAACAGGGAACTCAAAGGAACTGTCAGTAAAAAAAGTACTCTGTTATTTTCGTCTGTTTTTAAAAGTACTTACATTTCCATAGAAAATGTTGAAGGAAAAATTGTCAGGTGAATTTTTAGAGCAGCTAAAAACGCTAAGGACTCA
Organism: Anthopleura sola; assembly: GCA_023349425.1. Classification (NCBI taxonomy): domain Eukaryota; kingdom Metazoa; phylum Cnidaria; class Anthozoa; order Actiniaria; family Actiniidae; genus Anthopleura; species Anthopleura sola. Next base: position 8,187,121 of record JALHLI010000008.1, read on the forward strand.
GTTTCCTACCATGCTTTGTGCTAGAAATTCGAGCTCTTGCAAACTTGGCTATTGGAGAGCACATACACGTTAACTGATTGGGGGGGGGGGGGGGTGGGGGGTAAGAGACTCAAAAAGGAAGCATTACCAAGCAAAGAAAAAACAGATACAGAAAGTTAGAGATACAGCCAGAAAAAAGCCGGGAAACCAAACACAATTCCGAATCTGAAGAATTAATAGTAAGGCTAAAGAAAAGAATGAAGCATGGAGCGGAAACAAAATTATGAGGAAAGGAAGGAGGAAAAAGAGAGCGATTGAAGTAAGTTAGGAAACAGAAGGAAGGAGGCTAGTATGTTTGATATTATAAGTTTTCTTAACATCTTACCGATGGTTTATTTTGACGACGAGAAATTTGTGTCTGTCTCTTCTTCTCTCTGACATCCACTCGTACATTATAGACCACAACGCTCTCTATCAAAGCCAGCAAAATAAAGAGAAAAGAAGCCAAAAGAAACTCATCCGCTGCTTTAATGTAACTGACTTGAGGCATGGCACTGTTGATGTACTGGGACAAGAACATTTCTGTTAATAACGTAGTGATCCCCAAGGACACGCGGTCACCGATCTCGAAGCGATCCATCCAGAATGGCAGCCATGATACAACTACGCACAGAATACAAGGGAAGTAGAATTGCATCATGAAGTAGCCAAGCCGACGACGGACCTTGAACTGAAAAGTAAGTGTGCTGAAGACGCCTAAGGAATTGAACCAAAGGGAATAGTTAGTCGATAGAGGTAAAAGCCATAAACCAAGGGGAAATCATGATCTTTCCAAAAACCCGTCACTGCAGAATTAATTTCACATAAAAATTAATAGAAACTAATTTAATTTCACACGAAATTTCTCATAATTGCCAGAGTTTTACGAGTTAAACCAACAACTCAAAACCCTGCGATGACGTATATATTAAACGTTGAAATATTTGAACAGTCAACTATTCACTATTCATTTAGAATCAATATCAATGACTCACTGGACCCACTCGGTCGAAAGTGTTGTATCAGGAGCTAGGTGCACTTTAACGTACGACTGAACTTCCAATAAGAGAGTCTAGATCTTCTCTGGATACCCCCTATTTATAACTTATAAATCTTGAAGATGGTTATTTGACCTGTGATAAATTGATACTTCTCTTCCAGCATGATGACATCCTCGCTTATGAATGCTGCCAGTTCTTTGTTCAGTAACACTCCGCTTTTCCATTCCAACAGTATTTTGTCAGAATCATAGGCATCTGAAACAAATCATTCAAGATGTGGGTTTTATATATAATAACAAATATGAAGCACAACAACAATACCCTAGTTACTGACTACCACCCAGCAACGACGACAGTGATATCAAAGATCATAACAAAATTGACAGAAACAACATGACATTCACCACTAAAACTAAAACAACATCACAAAACCAAAACCACAAGCACCAAGAATACAAACGGTGCCTAAAACAACCCACTCCAACACCACCACCGCAAACGACTTTCAATAACAATAGCGATACAGTAAAACCCCGCGTATAAGAACACCTATTTTGGCGGTTCAGGCTGATTTGCTTCTTATATAAAGGGTTATAATCTGCAAAATCAGCCTGTAAGTGTTCTTAAGTGTTCTTAAAAAAAGTTTCTTAAAATAAGGAACATACTAGGCTACCAATAGATGAAATCAATATATATGCACACAATTTTAATTAATTAATACAATGATGTAACTATTTTAATTTAAAAAAAATTGATAAATCAAGGCAATACTGTACTGTATTGATGCAACTGTATATTGTGGAGTACAGCCTGCACTCCAGAACTGACTAAGACCCAAACAAAACCATACAAATTCAATTATGTGTGCAATGAAAAGTAGTGTTAATCTTTGATATTTTTCCATATAAGAACAACTTTCATTTTTCAGGCTGAATGTGTTCTTATATAAATGGTACTTTATTTCCTAAAATCAGGCCTGGGTGTTCTTAATCCACTTGTTCTTATACGCGGGTTTTAACTGTACTTCATGTTTACTAACAATAGCATTGTAAACCGTTTTCACAAAAGCTCTTCACGAGTTGCCTTGTTTTACCATCCAATCCATCTTTCGTTAGCACATGAATGACAAAGCCTTAGGACGTCACATGAAGCATTGCTATAGCAACAACAGTATTTTTGTTACTCACAGCTGTAGATTTGTACTTTGAGTGTCTGTTCGTCCATTGGATAATGGAGAAAGTTCATTTGCGACAACACAACATACGTCGACCTATAGAATCATTTACAAAAAGATGGTTCCATGTTTGTTAGTTAGTTTATTTGCTCGCCTTTTTCATTGTTTGTTTGATTTCAGTTTTGCTTGTTTGTGTGCTTCTTTAGCTTGCCGTTGGAAGGTTGAAAGGTTTGGGGTTCGGCTCTTGAGTATCCGATCGAACAGATTATTCGCTTAATTTTTTTCTTGGCTTTTTGTGTATTAACTTCCAATAAATCTGGATACACCTACTTGAACGAATAAAAGATAGAGCCATTTGCAGATAGAATTGCAGTCCTGGTATTTTTTTCCACAACTGATTTTCTCGCATTATCAATATAGGTATCTGGCAGCCACATCTTGTCGAGAATGTCACCTTGAAGAATGATAGATGTGTTGTCTTTTCCGTATGCTAGCCTGGGGTCATGCCAATGTTGACGCAAATATACATCTGCTTGAAACTCCTTTAATCATAGAAGGCAATATGGTAAATAAAGGAGGTTTTTCGACAACTACTCATGTCAAACAATAAGGAGAATGTTGTTTTTAATGAATCAAGCAAAATTAAAGTATTCGCAATTACTGAGTATCTGCAGTAAGTATTGGCAAATTAGTATCTGCAGTATAATTGTGATTGAGACAAGTTTCAGAAGAAACCTTATTTTTGGCAATGTTCCTTGCAACTTGCCGAGTGAAAATGAAAATACTAATTTTTTTTTGTTATTGTGTGTGAACAAATTCGCTGTATGAATGTTAAGTTACAAATTTGCTTACCTACCCTCACACAAACTATCACTATGGTGTTTATTTTGTGTGTAAAACTTTCAGCTCGCACGTTTTTAATGGAGGAAAAAGAACTAGAGAGCCAAAAACTTGGAGCATGAAACAAGTTGCTAGTTAATATGTAATATTTCTCTTAGTGTGATGTAGAGTGTCTTTCTTCTATTTCAGAGTTTAATATTTGAGCGCGAAGTATACAAGACTCACCATGTCTTCCTCAGAAATATGGCTTATAGAGAGGACTCCTAATGAAACTGCAATTTTTAAAGGCTTAACTGCAAATTAAAATGAACGTAAGTTGAAGAAAAAACATCTTATGATAAACTGAAAAAGGTACACTTAATCTGACGTTTCAGACAGTTAGTTTGAAAAATGGAGTGTAATGGTCACAAACCAAAACCATGGACGATCTACTATACTTTATTAATCTAGTACTTCACAAAATGGATTTAAGTTGAAGTTAAACATCTTTTAATACAAAGGGTACACTTAATCGGACGTTTTCAAAAGACGTTAGTTTGAAAATTTATATGCAATAGTCAAATTGTCGCAACACAAAACCATGGACGATCTACTAAGCTAGCGCTACTACCCTTTTTTTTGTCTATTACTAGCTTCACGGGTTACATAGAGTCAATCTAATAAGCAGTAAAACTAGGTGCACCAATAATTCATACCTTTATGGTAAGGTCTTTGGTTTTTGTCATATCCAGTGAATATCTTTTTTATAATCTCTGTAACATTGTCTGTCTCTAAGGTGTACAAGGATTGGTCTTCTTTCTTGACATCCCTACATAATGGAAATCGAATGGAACAATAACAGCAGCAGAAGCAGCAGCAGGGATGATGATGATGATGATGATGATGATGATGATGATATCAGAAGAAACAAGGACAGAAGCGGTAACATGCAACGACGTACCAATAGTAGCTGCAACAGCAGCAAAAATCACGCCAAATTATCATCATCATCATCGTCGTCGTCGTCGTCGTCATCAACAACAAATGACAACAACAACAACAACAATTCAACTGGCAACAGCAATTAAGAAGGTAAGTCTTTATTGTATGTACTCTATCTCTTAGCTCTAATGTTACCAAGGTCGTTACCAGTCGTTATCCTTACAACCTTATTATCATTATCTCAAAATTGTATTCATTCATTTCGTATTTCAAGAATTGTTTTGTCAATTATCCCTAATCTCCAGAACAATTCATGGTTGCGACTCCCCTAATTAGTTACCGCTGCTCTGTCACACGAACTCAACAAATTAGCTAGAATATCTCAGAATTGTGAAAATGTTTAATTGTGTAAATAAGAGAAAAAGATAAAGTAAATTGCCTTGTAATACTTGTAGTACTTTTTAGAACAGACGCTGTGTAGTTGTTTCATGTGAGACACTGAAAATTTTAATTCCACTGCTGCATCGGTAATCGGTTCGGTATTGTCTGAGTCGGAACCATGAATTTTCTTTTGTTATCCAGCCTTATCTCAAAAACCCTCTTGCTCTTACTGTGCATTAAGAATTAAATTAGTCCTTTTTTTCGTAATTTTAATTAAAAAAAAAAAAATTACATTCAAGTTATAAATGAAATCTTTCCTATCATCTCCATTATAATATTGGTCTACAGCTACTTATTGATTATATTTGGGAAAGCGATTAATTATTCAATAATGATGCATGATTATACTTAAGCTTGATGACAAAACATGTTGTCATTCAAAAGTCATATGATTGGTCGAAAACCAGGGTTCTTTTATCAGTAGTGCATCACCTATTCTAAAAAAAGTATGAATAAAGAAGCGGAAAAAAAAAAAGCATCCGTAAGGAAATTCAAAAAGTTTTTGTTTGGTGAGATTACGATATTCATTGTATCCAAACCAGGTCTAAATTATATATTACAATTCATAGGAGCCTGTCTGGCTGTGTCATTGTAGTGCTAATGTGGCAAACATCATTTCATTTCTGATATCAAACATGAATGGCTATTGACATCATTTCAGTTTTGGAAAATTGGTTTTAGAATTAACTCATAAAAAAAACAACCTTGTTTCCTTGGGATTCTCCCTATCCTATGAATATTATGCAGATTTGAACTCTCGTAACGGAATTGTTTATAGAGATCGATTCATGGTTCCGGTACCCCTTTGTTACCGTTGCTATCTCGCACAAGCTATACACTTTAACTGTCGAAATTTAAAATTCAGAAAGGTTGTTTTCTACTATTATATTAATATTAAACATTCTTGTAAAACCTTGTTGTTTCCTTGGAAGTAGCGAATTTTGCTCGTTGTTTGTGGCGGACAAAATTATAATTTTACTGTAGGGAATTTGTGACTTAAGTAAACAGATACTTTTTGTATAATACTACTTTATTTCGGAAATGTTCGTAATTGTTTTTGGTTTACTATTCTATACGAATATTAAACATTCTAGAAAACTTTGTTGTTTACTTGGACGTAGCGAATAATTTCGCTCGTTTGTGAAACAAAATTATAATTTTACTGCAGGATAACTGTTCTTACTATAAGAACCATGGCCGGAAACTATGACTTCTTCAATTCAATACGCTTAGATGAACAACGCTAGCTACTTTTTGTTTAATGCTACTCTAAGATCAACATAAATAAATGATATATACTACTATAAAAGATGGTTATGTAAAAAAATATTAAAAACGAAAGAACCAAATTTTGCATAGTTAAAGCTTTCGATATATGTATTTGTTGTTAGCAATATCTATTCAGACTTATTCCAATAAGAACAGATGCAAATGATGCAAATGCTTTAGGCTTCTTAGTTTACGACTTACCTAGCATCGGCGACATACTTCCCAAAGAAGCTTATTAAAAGGAAAACCAAGGTTGTAGCTTGCATTACTTTTCATGCAGAATTAGAAAAAATCTCGGTGAGCATTTTCAAAGTATACCATCTTATTTCTCTAAGTAATTTCCCTCCCTTTTGGAGCAGATATAACATGAAATAATCATTACCAGGTGCTCCAATTGACGTTTTTTTTTCGCAACTCTAAAAAAAAGCTGAATTACCAAAAGCTGAAGTCCAACAGATTACTCTCAAATCGTTTTACCGGCCTTGCAACGACAACAGCACCGTGTCGGGTAACCTTGCTGCAAATAAGTATTATAAAATAAACGAGTTCTCATGCGCGCTCTGATTGGTCAAAATGCCATTTTAGATGAGAGCATTTAAATACTTGCGTCATTTCTTTTTCCTTTCTAACCAGTAATTGGCTGTAAAGCTGCATACAGATTTCGAAGGTTTAACAGTATGACTTTAGCAGCTGAAAAGGAGAAGCATCTCTGCTAAGACCTAGAAGATATCTTACATGATAAATGAATATCATTATACTTCTTTAGTATCATAATATTGTACTTCGTAGCTAAGATTAAACTAGTTAACTGACGTTTAGCGACAAACATACATAGTACAAACATTAAAAGCGTGAAACAGAAAGTGATATTTTATATGTTAGTAAGAAGCCAAAGTTTTAGCTCATGTTGAGTATAGGAGAAATGGCATTAAATATAAAATTAAATATTTTATAAGGATTTGTATGGGAAATATGCTCTGGCGGGCAAGCTTTGCACACCAGAGCATATTTTTTATACAAGTCCTTTTAAAATATTGAATTTTAAATTTAATGCCATTTCCCTTGTGCTACATTTTAGGAGCCGATTTTTCGCCTTCTTACTAATGTTGAGGTGCTCTTTTCATTGCTAATGTTCATTTTGACACAGTTGTTTGATTTAAAAGGGGTAGGTTTCCCGTGGCCTGTTGTTGCAAAAGGCCTATTAGTACTACTTGTTTCACGGGTATAATATTTGTACTCTAGTATGTAGTAGTGCTAAATCATGCTTATTTCTTTTCATTTCTGTTTTTTAAAATAACTAGCACTATTAGTACTAAATAACATATCGCACAATTTTAGTGTTGTTACACTATCAGTTTGATTTTGTGAATGAACTGTAGGATAACCTGAAAATGTAACACAATGAAATGCAAAGCACAGTTGACATTTATTTAAAAATAACGTGTGAATATATGAAGCCCCATGTCAGGGAATAACTGTAACAACATAAAAGCAAATAAATCCATAAAAAATATTTGAATATACAATAATTTGTTAATTCTAAATAAATTGAAAATATCAAACCCTATCAAAGGGGATAAGATAAATGTATAAAAATATGTGAATATACAACCCAATTCAGGGAATAAACTTTAACAGTATTGTGTAATCGAAATGACATATTTCTTTGTTAATTCTAAATAAATTGAAAATATCAAACGCTATCAAAGGGGATAAATGTATAAAAATATGTGAATATACAAACCAATTCAGGGAATAAACTTTAACAGTTTCAAGTATTAAAATTAAGCATATTACAATAAGCTCAACTAAGATCTAACAGCAATGACATTGCTGTTGTCATTATGCACAATTGTTGCATTTACAGTTAATAGCATCTCCATGATCTCATCATCAGAGAAATCATGGAAAGCTTTTGTTACATCTTGTTGCGTTTTTTGGAGTTCATAAAGTTTTTCCAGTTTGTCTTCCAAAAGTTTTAGGGTGACTGTTTCTCCTCTTTCATTTGAAAACTCCACAGTAGCAAAGTAACGTGTAGGGCACTTGGATTTTAATTGTGTGAGGCCACACTCACTACATTTAATAATGTTTTTGTCAGCAACTGCAACCACTTTAGTGTGACATTTTGAACACGGCAAAAAGCGATGCAGCGATTTCAGACCTTCAGCTGGAGATTCCACAGTTAGAATTCGGTTTTGGATTGCAGTATCATCTTGTCTTTCAAATTGTTCTTGTGTTGTAGATATCAAGGACTGTTTGTTCAGGGTCAGGTACTTTTTCTCATCATACTTTCAAGTTTCGCACCATTACATTAGTGAGTTTACATGAAGATTCACTTTCAATTCTAGAAATGTCGTTTTCCCATAGGACCAGCCTTATGGTGCCAGTGTTATCTGTGATATAAGCTTCCTGCTTCCTTAGGAGTTTTCCTTTTGTGAGGATTGTTTCACTAGGACCATGGAAGCACACTCTTCCTACTACATAAACTTGAGCATTTGAGTTTTAAGGACAGTTGATATATCGGTCAGAGTTGGAGCAATTGGGGCTTGTTGAGCTTGTAAGTCAAAGTCCACATCTTCGGGATCAGGATCTTCAAGCCTAGTGCGCTTGTTGATGTGGATCTCTGTGCTGTTGGTACTTGCATTACGTTTTAGGTTGTAGTTTGCTATTTTCACTGGAGAGGAGGCTTCATACCTTTTCTTGAAGGAGCTATGCTTCTCAGCAGAGAAACATACACTCCGGTATGTCTTATCTTTTGTCTGCAGTTTCACGTCAAAGTACATATTGTTTCGTTGACTTGTCTTGATTGGTGACAAATTGTGGAGATATGCAACGATGGGTGGTACTGTAAAATAATAAATTATTCATTAAGCATCTCATTGACAGTAACCTTGATGGAAGCATTTGAAGAAACATCCAAAACAACATCATAATGCACTCCATGAGTATGATTGATATAAATAGCACAATTATTCCCAGGCAAAGAGCCATCTTGCATTGATTTAGAAAACTTATTCCACTTATAATCAGTGCTCAATTTGGTATAAACAAAAATATCTGTATCCAATAGTGAAGATGCCGCTAAAATTTCAACATCAGTTCCCCATGTATTCTGATTTAACATTCGAGTGCGTTGTAAATAATTATCTAAAGAACCATGGATGTGTGGTGTCAAATATTGCTCTATATTACTCATATGATCAATTATCTTATGTCTTAAAACAGAATGATAAACCTGTCTACCAGTTATAACATATGACAATGACCTAAACAGACAGTTTGCATCATCTTGTATATCATACAATTTTGTTGGTGAGCCTAATGGTTTTGTTGATGCAGTTTTATGAGCAGAAATTAATGGTAAACTAACTAAAGAGCACATAAAAGTTTGGGAAATCTCATTGACAGGAATAAATGATGAAAAGTCAACTGATGTCATTGCTTACTTCAATAAAAAGCCAACTAAAATCGTCCAAATGCAGAAAACAGAAGTTTATTTCTAGTTGATCCTACAATCCAAAGAGATATAATGAAAATATGAACAAAGTAAACAGCAAAAACGATAAAAAGACAACTAAACAAGGTATGATTCCTCATACAAGAAACAGAGGCGTGGTGTCACACCAAATAAACGAGGCGAATAAAACACCATTAAACAGTTTAATTGTTAACAGAAAAAAACAAACTCAGAGAAGGATTCAGCAAGGGATGTTTGATTTGCCTTGCACAACCATGGAATGAGCCCCATGCACGAGGTGCGAAAAGCACGCCATCATTCGAAGAGGTTTCTTCGAAGGAATATTAACAGTCGAAAAGTGATAAAATATAATAAATATTCGCATTAATATTCACATTAATATGAAGTTTATTTTATAATGAATATTAATGGTCCTATAAGTTAATATTAGAAAAGTATGGTCAGAAATAATTGATAGGCAGTACGAAGTCAAGAAAACTACAATGTGCTTCGAAAAAGAGCAAAAGATGAATGTTAAGCAACTATTTTTCGTAATACTCCAGTTTCCCATTCGGTGGAAACCGCTGTTTTTGAAGAACACAGACTCATTTGCACAGGCTTAGCCTCGTTTTTAAGTCATCTATTCAAATACACCATTAAAAGTCCGTGGGATTGGTATTATTCAACTTGCACATTCTTTACATTACAGTTGGCTGTTGCTAATGATTTGCAAAAGTCAACCGTAATGTAAAGAATGTGTAAGTTGAACAATACCAATGTTTTGAAATCCCACGGACTTTTAATAACGTCGTTGAATAGCTGACTTATAAACGAGGCTAAGCCTGTGCAAATGAGTCCGTGGTGTTCAAAAACAGCGGTTTCCATCGAATGTGAAACTGGTGTATTAATATGGAAGGTATCACAAACAGAAAGAATATAAAAAATAACCATATAACAGTGTGTTCATGCACGATTTGGATAGATAGTCGAGAAGTGACCACGAGGTGAATGTGTGAAAACGACGAGGCAAGTCGAAGAAGCAAAATACGGCCTGTTTCAGCCACTATTCCTCGAAAAAAATCAAATTAGTTTGTCAGATCACAAAAGAAACTGTTCGGAGAAAGAATGAAATGCAAAATAACAGTGGATTAAAACACAAAACTTACCAGTTATTTCTTCAACCAAGTTATTTCTTCAACCAAACAAACACTACAGCTCGACACTCGCATGGAAATGTGGTAGAAACAAATCTCGATTTTTTCTGCCATTCTGCTAGCTTGACTGAAATAGGGTCGCTGCCTTGCTTCGCTCGCTCCAGGCTCGCTCCGCTGCGGCAGCCATAAGACATTCCAAGCTATTTTTGTCAGTATTTGACCAAACAATATCACAATATTTACATAAAGTTTGAATTAAGGAACTATGAAGTTGTTTAGAAATATCAATAGTTAGATATTTCCTTAATCTACATAAAAGGCTAAGTCTACTGGAGGCTGCCTGTAGCTGCTATAAAGTCAATATGATCATGTCAGTTAAAGCTAGAGTTCATGAATAGTCACAGATACTTGATGGAGTCCTTGGCTCGAGAAAGAGCTGTGTTGGCCAACTTTAAAGTAGGTTTTTTGACTATAGTCAGACGCTGGATAATGCTAAACAATATATTAACATAAGTCTTGGAACAATTTACCACTGACAAGGTCATTGTCACAGAACCAATTGCCAACAGCATTAACTTCTTAATGAAGGACACGTTTTATTGACATCTTTATGTGCAAATAATAGGGCAGTGTTCTCAGCATACAATACCACTTTACTACGTATTATGCAGCAGTTAGTTAGGTCGTTGATAAAGATTATGCATAACAGAGGCCCCAGCATGGACCGTTGCGGTACACCAGTGTCTATACTATTTATCATAGACAGTTTGAGTTTAACCAGCTTAGGACATGGCTTCAGTTTGATTCCATCTGCAGAAAGCTTTGTTTTCAAGACACCGTACATACAAGTACTGAAGAAACGTTTACTCTTAAAAACGTCATTTGACCAGCAATTTAGTTTAAATCTTTACTTAGGATCCATTTTTCCAATTAAGTATATTACCATTGCTGCAGACGAGTTTGTTTGAAATTAATGCTGTTCAGTTCAGCGATAATCCGTTTTAAGTGAGTTTGCTAAAAATCACGTATCGTCCAAAGTAGTAAAAGACAAAGACAACATAGCTAGTTGGAAAGATAATGCGTGACAGTTTGTCAACACCATAAGCTAAATCACGTGTTTTTGTCTTCACAACTTTGGGCTGCTGACTAGGATGCTTGCGGGCCTTCTCTGGTTGTGCTTCTTTCATTTTGAATCCTTCGAGGAACACGTCTGTGATAGTATAGCTATGGTCTTCCACGACAGACAGTTCATGCTATGTTAAAGTAAGTAGAACAAAGACGAATTTAACTTGATAATTGGAGAGCACAAACACGTAAACTGATTGGGGGGGGGGGGGGGCTGGGGGGGATGAAAAAGGAAGCAAACAAAATAAGAACAGATACAGAAAGTTAGAGACAGACAAATGTAACACACAAGCAAAAATAAAAAACAGAATCCAAAGAATTGAGAGTAAGGCTTCAAAAAAAAAAAAAAAAAGGCAAAATCAGATAAAGATCGAGCAAGAAAAGGAAAACAACCATGAAACAAGTATGAAAGGAAGTAAAGGAAATAAAAAAATGTGCAGAAAGGAAGCATGGAAGGAAGGGGAAAAAAGAGGGTTTGAAGTAAGTTAGGAAACAGAAGGAAGGAGGCTAGATTGTTTGATATTATAAGTTTTCTGAACATCTTACCGATGGTTTATCTTGACGACGAGAAATGTGTGTCTGTCTCTTCTTCTCTCTGACATCCACTCGTAAATTATAGACTACAACGCTCTCTATCAAAGCCAGCAAAATAAAGAGAAAAGAAGCCAAAAGAAACTCATCCGCTGCTTTGATGTAACTGACTTGAGGCATGGCACTGTTGATGTACTGGGACAAGAACATTTCTGTTAATAACGTAGTGATCCCCAAGGACACGCGGTCACCGATCTCGTAGCGATCCATCCAGAATGGCAGCCATGATACAACTACGCACAGAATACAGGGGAAGTAGAATTGTATCATGAAGTAGCCAAGCCGACGACGGACCTTGAACTGAAAAATAAGTGCGCTGAAGACGCCTAAACAATTGAACCAAACGGAATAGTTAGTCGATAGAGGTAAAAGCCATAAAGCAAGGGAAAATCATGATCTTTCCAAAAAACCGTCACTGTAGAATTAATTTCACTTTTGCAGATGTTGAAATTTCTTATAATTGCCAGAGTTTTACAAATGAGTCATAACAGCTACACCCAAAACCCTGCAATGACGAATCAATGAAATTATAAACCTTTATAACTTAAAGGCTTTGAAATATTTGAACAGTCAACTATTCACTTCATTTAGAATCAATGAAAGTGTTGTATCAGGGGCTAGGTGCACTTTGACTTACGATTGAACTTTTAACAAGGGACCCTAGATCTATCCTGGATACGCCCCAAGGATTGGTAAGATGTTTATTTGACCTGTGATAAATCTGTGCTTCTCTTCCAGCATGATGACATCCTCGCTTATGAATGCTGCCAGTTCTTTGTTCAGTAACACTCCGCTTTTCCATTCGAACAGTATTTTGTCAGAATCATAGGCATCTGAAACAGTTTGGAAGGCACTCAAAACTATTATAGTGTAAGAAGTCAATGATTGTGATATCAAAAATCATAACAAAATTGACAAAAACAACATGACATTCACCACCAAAACAACAACAACACTGACCACAAAACCAAAACCACAAGCACTAAGAATACAAACGGTGCCTAAAACAACCCACTCCAACACCAACACCACTACGACTATCAACAACGATAGCGATATATACTTCATGTTTACTAACTATAGCATTGTCAACCGTTTTCACAAAAGCTCTTCACAAGTTGCTTTTCTTTCATCAGCCAATAGATCATTGGTTAGCACATGAATGACAAAGCCTTACGACGTAACATGAAGTATCGCTATAGCAACAACAGTATTTTTGTTACTCACAGCTGTAGATTTGTACTTTGAGTGTCTGTTCGTCCATTGGATAATGGAGAAAGTTCATTTGCGACAATACAACATACGTCGACCTATAGAATCATTTACAAAAAGATTGTTGCATGTTTGTTAGTTGTCCGTTTATCTGCTCGTCTTTTTCATTGTTTGTTTAGAAGGTTAGAAGGTTTGGGATCTGGCGCTTGAGTCTATCCGATCGAACAGATTATTCGCTTAATTTTTTGCTTGGCTTTTGGAGTATTAACTTCCAATAAATCTGGATCTACCTACTTGAACGTGTAAAAGATAGAGCCATTTGCAGATAGAATTGCAGTCCTGGTACTTTTTTCCACAACTGATTTTCTCGCATTATCAATATAGGTATCTGGCAGCCACATCTTGTCGAGAATGTCACCTCGAAGAATGATTGATGTGTTGTCTTTTCCGTATGCTAGCCTTGGGTCATGCCAATGTTGACGCACATATACATCTGCTTGAAACTCCTTTGATCATGCAAGAATAATATGGTAAATAAATGAGGTTTTTCGATATATACTTCTACAACATGATATGTTTATTTTATGTGCACAACTTTCAACTAACATGTTTTTGTAATGGAGGAAAAAGAACTGGAGAGGCAGGAACTTGGAGCATGAAACATTCTCTTAGTGTGATGCATGTAGAGTGTCTATAGGGTGAAGTCACTAAACCCGTGCAATAAATATTAGGCTAATACACTTTAGCAAACCAAAAATTCCTTTTTTTCTTCTTCTTTTGTGTCTATTTGGCTATTACACTTTAACAAGCAATTTTTATTTCACGGGTTAAATAAGTGACTTTACTCTATTTCAGAGTTCAATTTGTGAGTGCGAAGTATACAGACTCACCATATCTTCCTCAGAAATATGGCTTATAGAGGTGACTCCTAATGAAACTGCAATTTGTAATGGCTTAACTGCAAAACAAGATGTTAAACTTATAATACAAAGGGTACACTTAATTGGACGTTTTTAAAAGACGTTAGTTTGAAAATTTATATGCAATAGTCAAATTGTCGCAACACAAAACCATGGACGATCTACTAAGCTATTACTTCGTACTAGTCAATCTAATAAGCAGTAAAACTAGGTGCACCAATAAATCATACCTTTATGGTAAGGTCTTTGGTTTTTGTCATATCCAGTGAATATCTTTTTTATAATCTCTGTAACATTGTCTGTCTCTAAGGTGTACAAGGATTGGTCTTCTTTCTTGACATCCCTACATAATGGAAATCGAATGGAACAATAACTTCAGCAGCAGATCTAGAAGCAGTAGTGATGATGATGATGATGATGATGATGATGATGATAAGGATAACAACAGCAGTAGCAGTAGCAGCAGCAACAACCACAACATCACAGGAACAGCACTATCTATAACATCAAGACATCGTGCAGCAACGTACGAATAGTACCAGCAACAATACTTATAACATGCAACGACGTACCAATAGCAGTAACAGCAACAAAAACCACGCCAAATCATCATCATTTAAACTTCAGCATCAAGTACAATTTTACCTCTGCAACAAGCAAATATATATTGAACCTCTTCGGGATACTACTTGTATTTATGTGATAATCTTGAAATTTAACACACAGTATCCTCAATATGTTATCTTTGATTTCCCACCTATAGAGAAGTCAAAAGTCTTATATTTGAGACGTAAGTGCTCTCTGAAAATGAGCTACATACTTAAAATAGTCAAAAAATCCAAATGTTTGAGGTTCAGGGGATACTATTTTTTGAAGGATTATTGAAAAAAATTTAGATTGATATGTCAGTTTAACTCTTATTCTTCAAAAGCCCACCTATAGAGCTTTGATTTAGTGATTTATAGTAACCTTAATATGATGAAAAGCGCGCGTACCTCACTGTGTTTCTCTGTAATTATCACTCATACTCAATTAGAATTTTGAATTTCGCGGGTTACTCAAGCGGATTAAAGTCCCGGATGTGACGCAGCATTCTGCCCGATGATAATCATCATCATGGTCATCATCATGGTCATCAACAACGTCATCATCATCATCATCATCGTCGTCGTAATCATCGTCGTTGCTGTCGTCATCATCATTGTCATCGTCGTCGTAATCATTGTCGTCGTAATCATCATCGTTGTTGTCGTCATCATCGTCGTCATCGTCGTCATCATCGTCGTCGTCATCATCGTCGTCGTCATCATCGTCGTCATCATCGTCGTCGTCATCATCGTCGTCGTCGTCGTCGTTGTCGTCATCAACAACAAATGACAACAACAACAGCAATGTACATAATAAAGAAGGTAAGGCTTTATTGTATGTACTCTATCTCTTAGCTCTAATGTTACCAAGGTCGTTACCTGTCGTTATCCTTACAACCTTATTATCTTTATCTCAGAATTGTATTCATTCATTTCGTATTTCAAGAATTGTTTTGTCAATTATCCCTAATCTCCAGAACAATTCATGGTTGCGACTCCCCTTATTAGTTACCGCTGCTCTGTCCCACAAACTCAATAAATTAGCTAGAATATCTCAGAATTTAAAACTGTGATCAGGAAAATTGTGTAAATGTTTAATTGTGTAAATATAAGAGAAAAAGTAAATTGCCTTGTAATACTTGTAGTACTGTTTTAAAAAGAGACGCTGTGTAGTTGTCCTCTTGCTCTAACTGTGCATTACGAATTAAATTAATGTGCAGAGCGTCCTTTTTTAATAATTTTAAATATCATTTTTTGAAAAAAAACTCTGCATTCACGTTAAGTATAAATAAAATCTTTCCTATCATCTCCATTATAATATTGGTCCACAGCTAATTATTGATTATATTTGGGAAAGCGATTAATTATTCAATAATGATGCATGATTATACTTAAGCTTGATGACAAAACATGTTGTCATTCAAAAGTCATGATTGGTCGAAAACCAGGGTTCTTTTATCAGTAACTTGCATCACCTATTCTAAAAAAAGTATGAATAAAGAAGCGGAAAAAAATAGCATCCGTAAAGGTATCCGGTACACTTAAAACAGGCAAATTTAAAACAAGTTCAAATTATATATTACAATTCATAGGAGCCTGTCTGGCTGTGACATTGTAATGCTAATGTGGCAAACATTATTTCATTTCTGATATCAAACATGCATCGCTATTGACATCATTTCAGTTTTGGAAAACTGGTTTTAGAATTAACTCATAATAACGACCTTGTTTCCTTGGGATTCTCCCTATCCTATGAATATTATGCAGATTTGAACTCTCGTAACGGAATTGTTTATATAGATCGATTCATGGTTCCGGTACCCCTTAGTTACCGTTGCTATCTCGCACAAGCTATACACTTTAACTGTCGTCGAAACTTAAAATTCGGAAAGGTTATTTTCTACTATTATATTAATATCAAACATTCTTGTAAAACCTTGTTGTTTCCTTGGAAGTAGCGAATTTTGCTCGTTGTTTGTGGCGGACAAAATTATAATTTTACTGTAGGGAATTTGTAACTTAAGTAAACAGACACTTTTTGTATAATACTACTTTAACGTCAACATAGATAAATAATATATACTGGTAAAGGGAGATGGATATGTAAAAAAACATCCAAAAAGGAAAGCATCAATTTGTGCATAGTTAAAGCTTTTGATATATGTATTTGTGGTTAGCAATATCTATTCAGAGTTATCCCAATAAGAGCAGGTGCAAATGTGTTAGGCTTCTTAGTTTACGACTTACCCAGCATCGGCGACAGACTTCCCAAAGAAGCTTATTAAAAGGAAAACCAAGGTTGTAGCTTGCATTACTTTTCATGCAGAATTAGAAAAATTCTCGGTGAGCATTTTCAAAGTATACCATCTTATTTCTCTAAATAATTCCTGTTTTCCCTCCCTTTTCGAGCAGATATAACATAAAATAATCATTACCAGGTGCTTCAATTGACGTTTTTTTCAAAACTCTAAAAAAACCGAATTACCAAGTCCAACAGATTACTCTCAAATCGTTTTACCGGCCTTGCAACGACAACAGCACCGTGTTGGGTAACCTTGCTGCAAATAAGTATTATAAAATAAACGAGTTCTCATGCGCGCTCTGATTGGTCAAAATGCCATTTTAGATGAGAGCATTTAAATGCTTACGTCATTTCTTTTTCCTTTCTAACCAGTAATTGGCTGTAAAGCTGCATACAGATTTCGAAGGTTTAACAGTATGACTTTAGCAGCTGAAAAGGAAAAGAATCTCTGCCAAGACCTAGAAGATATCTTACATAAATGAATATCATTACACCTCTTTAGTATCATAACTATGTACTTCGTAGTTAAGATTAAATAAGAGATTCCAAGCTGTTTTTGTCAGTATTTGACCAAACAGCATCACAATATTTACATGAAGTTTGAATTAAGGAACTA
The DNA here is from genome assembly GCA_023349425.1 of Anthopleura sola. Lineage (NCBI taxonomy): Eukaryota > Metazoa > Cnidaria > Anthozoa > Actiniaria > Actiniidae > Anthopleura > Anthopleura sola. The sequence continues at coordinate 8,204,749 of JALHLI010000008.1, forward strand.
TTGCGGGAATTTTATTTGCATGATATTCATTTTTTTGTCCCAACCCCTGCACGTTATTTATTTATTTATTTTTTTGAACATCATGACCTTGCACGATATTTTTTTGAAAACTAGTATGGAATAATTAATGTTATCAATCATCATAGGGCAAAATTACTTATTGGTCAACCAGAGATGGGCTTTTTGGTAAAATTTGAAGATTAAATTGACTCGAACATGTAAAAAAATGAACTTTTAAAATGAAATTTGTTTAACAATTCCAGGATTGAAAGCTGAACATACAGTTTGAATTCTGTTCTGGTTTATTATATTCTGATGTTCAATGCAATTATGCATTATCAGGGACCGAAGTTTATTTGGAAGAAAGGTAACGATCGTGAAAGGCGGGCGAAGGTAGAGGGTTTGGGGCACGCCCCCCCGAAAAATTTTTGAAATTGAAACCCTCGGAAATACGATTTCCAGTGATTTGAGAGGGAAATTCACAACATATTTATAAAGTTCGTGCCATTACCTTTGACCTGTGCTTGCTCGATATTTGTTTTCGCACAGAAGAGCCTGCTCGATATTTTTTTTGAGGTTTAAGAGCTTGCGCGATATATTGTTTTTGGGGATTTATACAACCCCCCATCAACTATCTAATGGTCCGTCCTTTATTGAAAATTAATGCTGTTTAGTTAAGCGATAATCCGTTTTAAGTGAGTTTGCTAAAAAGCACGTATCGTCCAAAGTAGTAAAAGACAAAGACAACATAGCTAGTTGGAAAGATAATGCATGACAGTTTGTCTACAAAATAAGCTAAATCACGTGTTTTTGTCTTCACAACTTTGGGCTGCTGACTAGGGTGCTTGCGGGCCTTCTCTGGTTGTGCTTCTTTCATTTTGAATCCTTCGAGGAACACGTCTGTGATAGTACAGGTATGGTCTTCCACGACAGACAGTTCATGCTATGTTAAAGTAATAGAACAAAGACGAATTTAACTTGATAATTGGAGAGCACAAACACTTAAATTGTTGTTGTTGGGGGGGGGGGGGGGGGGGGCTGAAAAAGGAAGCAAACAAAATAAGAACAGATACAGAAAGTTAGAGACAGACAAATGTAACACACTAGCAAAAACAAAAAACAGAATCCAAAGAATTGAGAGTAAGGCTTCAAAGAAAAAAGGACAATCAGATAAAGATCGAGCAAGAAAAAAATAAAAAAATAAAAAAAACAACATAAAACAAGTATGGAAGGAAAGAAAGGAAAGGGGAAGGAAGGAAGGGGAAAAGAGAGGGATCGAAAAAAGTTAGGAAACAGAAGGAAGGAGGCTAGTATGTTTGATATTATAAGTTTTCTTAACATCTTACCGATGGTTTATGTTGACGACGAGAAATTTGTGTCTGTCTCTTCTTCTCTCTGACATCCACTCGTACATTATAGACTACAACGCTCTCTATCAAAGCCAGCAAAATAAAGAGAAAAGAAGCCAGAATAAACTCATCCGCTGCTTTGATGTAACTGACTTGAGGCATGGCACTGTTGATGTACTGGGACAAGAACATTTCTGTTAATAACGTAGTAATCCCCAAGGACGCGCGGTCACCGATCTCGTAGCGATCCATCCAGAATGGCAGCCATGATACAACTACGCACAGAATACAGGGGAAGTAGAATTGTATCATAAAGTAGCCAAGCCGACGATGGACTTTGAACTGAAAAATAAGTGCGCTGTACACGCCTAAACAATTGAACCAAAGGGAACAGTTAGTCGATAGAGGTAAAAGACATAAAGCAAGGGAAAATCATGATCTTTCCAAAAAACCGTCACTGTAGAATTAATTTCACTTTTGCAGATGTTGAAATTTCTTATGATTGCCAGAGTTTTACAACTGAGCCATAACAGCTACACCCAAAACCCTGCGATGACGAATCATTGGAATTATAAACCTTTATAACTCAAAGAACAGTCAACTATTCACCTCAATGAAAGGGTTGTATCAGGAGCTAGGTGCACTTAAACTTACGATTGAACTTCCAATAAGGGACCCTAGATTCTCCCTGGATACGCCCCAAGGATTGGTAAGATGTTTATTTGACCTGTGATAAATCTGTGCTTCTCTTCCAGCATGATGACATCCTCGCTTATGAATGCTGCCAGTTCTTTGTTCAGTAACACTCCGCTTTTCCATTCGAACAGTATTTTGTCAGAATCATAGGCATCTGAAACAGTTTGGAAGGCACTGAAAACTATTATAGTGTAAGAAGTCAATGACAGTGATATTAAAAATCATAACAAATTGACAAAAACAACATGACATTCACCACCAAAACAACAACAACACTGACCACAAAACCAAAACCACAAGCACCAAGAATACAAACGGTGCCTAAAACAACCCACTTCAACACCAACACCACCACGACTTTCAACAACGATAGCGATATATACTTCATGTTTACTAACAATAGCATTGTAAACCGTTTTCAGAAAAGCTGTTCACGAGTTGCTTTTCTTTCATCAGCCAATGGAACATTGGTTAGCACATGAATGACAAAGCCTTACGACGTCACATGAAGCATTGCTATAGCAACAACAGTATTTTTGTTACTCACAGCTGTAGATTTGTACTTTGAGTGTCTGTTCGTCCATTGGATAATGGAGAAAGTTCATTTGCGACAATACAACATACGTCGACCTATAGAATCATTTACAAAAAAGATTGTTGCTTGTTTGTTAGTTTTTCGTTTATTTGCTCACCTTTTTCATTGTTTGTTTGTTTGATTTTTTGTTTGTTTGTTTGATTTTTTGTTTGTTTGTGTGCTTCTTTAGCTTGCTTCAAAGGTTGGAAGGTTTGGAGTTTGGCGCTTGAGTCTATCCGACCGAACAGATTATTCGCTTAATTTTTTGCTTGGCTTTTTGAGTATTAACTTCCAATAAATCTGGATATACCTACTTGAACGCGTAAAAGATATAGCCATTTGCAGATAGAATTGCAGTCCTGGTACTTTTTTCCACGACTGATTTTCTCGCATTATCAATATAGGTATCTGGAAGCCACATCTTGTCGAGAATGTCACCTTGAAGAATGATAGATGTGTTGTCTTTTCCGTATGCAAGCCTGGGGTCATGCCAATGTTGACGCAAATATACATCTGCTTGAAACTCCTTTGATCATGCAAGGATAATATGGTAACTACTCATGTCAAACAATAAGGAGAATGTTGTTTTTAATTAATCAAGCAAAATTAAAGTATTCGCAATTACTGAGTATCTGCAGTAAGTATTGGCAAATGTTTATCTGCAGTAAAATTGTGATTGAGACAAGTTTCAGAAGAAACCTTATTTTTGGCAATGTTCCTTGCAACTTGCCGAGTGAAAATGAAAATACTAATTTTTTTCTTGTTATTGTGTGTGAACAAATTCGCTGTATGAATATTAAGTTACAAATTTGCTTACCTACCCTCACACAAACTATCACTATGGCGTTTATTTTGTGTGTAAAACTTTCAGCTCGCACGTTTTTAATGGAGGAAAAAGGAACTAGAGAGCTAAAAACTTGGAGCATGAAACAAGTTGCTAGCTCACCATGTCTTCCTCAGAAATATGGCTTATAGAGATGACTGCTAATGAAACTGCAATTTTTAAAGGCTTAACTGCAAAACAAAATGGATGTAAGTTGAAGAAAAAACATCTTATGATAAACTGAAAAAGGTACACTTGATCTGACGTTTCAGACGTTAGTTTGAAAAATGGAGTGTAATAGTCACAAACCAAATTCATGGACGATCTACTACACTTTCTTAGTCTTGTACTTCACAAAATGAATTTAAGTTGAAGATAAACATCTTAAAATACAAAGGGTACACTTAATCGGACGTTTTCAAAAGACGTTAGTTTGTACTTCAATACAATATGGGTGGCCGTGTTGTATCAGATATACAACTACGAGCCGAAGGCGAGTGATTGTATATCTGATACAACACGGAGACGAATATTGTATATTACTTATGAAACGTCTAGGTGTATACATTCATGTTCTACTAAAATCTTAAAGATAAAATTGAATTTAGCTGAGAAAATTGGAGTTAAAGTTTATGCAAATCAGGACGATTTTGTATCAGATATACAGCCTCCTCCACAGACAATGATTTCTATTGTGTTTTCCTCATTGATTATTCATGAGTTTTATAAAAAAAATTATATGCAATAGTCAAATTGTCGCAAAACAAAACCATGGACGATCTACTAAGCTAATAATTCGTACTAGTTAATCTAATAACTATAAGCAGTAAAACTAGGTGCACTAATAATTCATACCTTTATGGTAAGGTCTTTGGTTTTTGTCATATCCAGTGAATATCTTTTTTATAATCTCTGTAACATTGTCTGTCTCTAAGGTGTACAAGGATTGGTCTTCTTTCTTGACCTCTCTACAAAATGGAAATCGAATGGAACAATAACTTCAGCAGCAGACGGAGCAGCAGGGATGATGATGATGATGATGATGATGATATCAGAAGAAACAAGGACAGAAGCGGTAACATACAACGACGTACCAATAGTAGCAGTAACAGCAGCAAAAAAATCACAACAAATTATCAACATCATCATCGTTGTCGTCGTCGTCATCATCATCAACAACAAATGACAACAACAACAACCACTGACAACAGCAATTAAGAAGGTAAGGCTTTATTGTATGTATTTTATATCTTAGCTCTAATGTTACCAAGGTCGTTACCAGTCGTTATCCTTACAACCTTATTATTATTATCTCAAAATTGTATTCATTCATTTCGTATTTCAAGAATTGTTTTGTAAATTATCCCTAATCTCCAGAACAATTCATGGTTGCAACTCCCCTTATTAGTTACCGCTGCTCTGTCACACGAACTCAACGAATTAGCTAGAATATCTTAGAATTGTGAAAATGTTTAATTGTGTAAATAAGAGAAAAAGAAAAAGTAAATTGCCTTGTAATACTTGTAATACTTTTTAAAACAGACGCTGTGTAGTTGTTTCATGTGAGACACTGAAGATTTTAATTCCACTGCTGCATCGGTATTCGGTTTGCTATTCAATCCCTTTGAATATTCATGATCCTTCCTGATGACGTCATCAGCATTATTTAAGGACTCATTAATTATGCATAAGTGTCAGTGGGCGCGAAGTTTGGAGGAACACAGAACCGCCCCTCCCAGCCCACCCTTCCTGTTTATTCTTTAGTATTTTCCCTGCGAAACTGCTCGTCAGGGATTGCCCATATCTTAACTACCAGGTGTCCGGAGCACGCACGAACCGTCCAATCACAGCGCGCTTCGATGCTTAGCCAAGCGGCCCTTGCTCCAAGTCTTTTCCCAATACAAAAACACGCGTTTCAAAGAATTTAGAGAAAAAAAGTTGAAGTATACGTGTTGTTTAAAAAATTAAAGTAAATCTTTGCGATCCATCTCAAATTCTGTGAGATATATGAGTTTTAAGGCTCGGGCGAGGGCCGCTTGAATTACAACAACAACCCTTTTCGCGCTTAGTTTTTCGTACAGCTGGTAATGCTAATGAATAAGCAGGGAGGATCATCTACTATTGTGTTCTTGTTATCCAGCCTTATTCCAAAAACCCTCTTGCTCTAACTGTGCATTACGAATTAAATTAATGTGCAGAGCGTCCTTTTTTTCGTAATTAAGTAATTTTTTTAAAAACATTACATTCAAGTTATATATGAAATCTTTCCTATAATCTCCATTATAATATTGGTCTACATGCAGCTACTTATTGATTATATTTGGGAAAGCGATCAATTATTCAATAATGATGCATGATTATACTTAAGGTAATTCCGTAGTTTTGCATTCCGCACGTGCTACTGCGCACGATTTTAGCCAGCGCGAGCTCGTGCACACTGGCTATTATTACGATTTCAAGATGGCGACCAGCTGGTAAAAATGGTTTGTTAAAAATACACAAAATACAGAAAACAAACCAAAACAACCAGGAAATTATCAATCGAAAGTATCTGGCATTGATATGAGAGTTTTGTATAAATTTAGAAAGATATCACAGTCTTTTTTATATTTTTTTGTGTGTAAACTCTCCCTAGTCCTTTCTAGATCACTACATTTCGAGGACGAAATTCGTATTTTAGCGAGCTGTAACGCGAAAACGAGCACGGTGACCTATCTTTTTTATTTCAGTAAATCAATAAGGAATAGGTTTACCATAATATATCTTAATTTAAACAAAATTCCATGTCCAGTTTTCGAGATATTTTCAAAAACATACTGCGGAAACTGTTTCCAGATCGATATTAGGGAGAACATCGAAGTTGAAAAGTCCCTGTTTTTTTACAACGACTGCATTTTCTGGAAAATTTTCGGTATCCAACTGTTGCTTTGCTTCATGAAAGAAAGAATAACACAAATAGTCATTGTATCCAAACCAGGTCTAAATTATATATTACAATTCATAGGAGCCTGTCTGGCTTTGTCATTGTAATGCTAATGTGGCAAACATCATTTCATTTCTGATGTCAAACATGCATGGCTATTGACATCATTTCAGTTTTGGTAAATTGATTTTAGAATTAGCTCATAATAACAACCTTGTTTCCTTGGGATTCTCCCTATCCTATGAATATTATGCAGATTTGAACTCTCGTAACGGAATTGTTTATAGAGATCGATTCATGGTTCCGGTACCCCTTTGTTACCGTTGCTATCTCGCACAAGCTCTACACTTTAACTGTCGAAATTTAAAATTCGGAAAGGTTATTTTCTACTTATATATTAATATTAAACATTCTTGTAAAACTTTGTTGTTTCCTTCGAAGTAGCGAATTTTGCTCGTTGTTTGTGGCGGACAAAATTATAATTTTACTGTAGGGAATTTGTGACTTAGGTAAACAGACACTTTTTGTATAATACTACTTTAACGTCAACATAAATAAATAATATATACTGGTAAAGGAAGATGGATATGTAAAAAAACATCCAAAAAGGAAAGCATCAATTTGTGCATAGTTAAAGCTTTTGATATATGTATTTGTTGTTAGCAATATCTATTCAGACTTATTCCAATAAGAGCAGGTGCAAATGCGTTAGGCTTCTTAGTTTACGACTTACCCAGCATCGGCGACAGACTTCCCAAAGAAGCTTATTAAAAGGAAAACCAAGGTTGTAGCTTGCATTACTTTTCATGCAGAATTAGAAAAATTCTCGGTGAGCATTTTCAAAGTATACCATCTTATTTCTCTAAATAATTCCTGTTTTCCCTCCCTTTTCGAGCAGATATAACATAAAATAATCATTACCAGGTGCTTCAATTGACTTTTTTTTTTCTAAACTCTAAAAAACCGAATTACCAAGTCCAACAGATTACTCTCGAATCGTTTTACTGGCCTTGAAACGACCACCGCACCGTGTTGGGTAACCTTGTTGTAAATAAGTATTATAAAATAAACGAGTTCTCATGCGCGCTCTGATTGGTCAAAATGCCATTTTAGATGAGAGCATTTAAATGCTTACGTCATTTCTTTTTCCTTTCTAACCAGTAATTGGCTGTAAAGCTGCATACAGATTTCGAAGGTTTAACAGTATGACTTTAGCAGCTGAAAAGGAAAAGGATCTCTTTCAAGACCTAGAAGATATCTTACATAAATGAATATCATTACACCTCTTTAGTATCATAACTATGTACTTCGTAGTTAAGATTAAATAAGAGATTCCAAGCTGTTTTTGTCAGTATTTGACCAAACAGCATCACAATATTTACATAAAGTTTGAATTAAGGAACTATGAAGTTGTTTAGAAATATCAATAGTTAGATATTTCCTTAATCTACCTAAAAGTCTACTGGAGGCTGTAGCTGTTATAAACTCCATATGATCATGTCAGTTCAAGCTAGAGTTCATGAAATGTCCCAGATATTTGATGGAGTCCTTGGCTTGAGAAAAAGCAGTGTTGGCCAACTTTAAAGTAGGCTTGTTGACTATAGTCACACTCTGGCTAATGCTTAAGAAATAAAACATTTACTCCGTTGGGAGAATTCGAGAGCAGATCAGTGAAAACCCGAGACGAAGTCGAGGGTTTTCACCTGCTCGAGAATTCTCCCAAACGCGTAGCCGAGGTTTTCACCAGGCTATGAAGGTATCAGAGAAAATGTTTTATTTCTTTTAAAAAATACTTAAAAAATGCTTGTTACGTCATTTTCGTGCCTTCATAGCGTGATGAAAACACAGCTCTTGACCAATGAGAGCGCGCGTACTATCTTAAGTATTTTTTAATAAACAATGTAACATAAGTCTTGGAACAATTTACCACTGACAAGGTCATTTTCATAGAACCAATTGCCAACAGCATTAACTTCTTAATGGAGGACACGTTTTATTGACTTGACATCTTTATGTGCAAAAAATAGGGCAGTGTTCTCAGCATACAATACCACTTTACTATACGTATTATGCAGCAGTTATGTAGGTCGTTAATAACGATTATGGATTACAGAGGCCCCAACATGGACCGCTGCGGTACACCAGTGCCTATACTATTTATCATAGACAGTTTGAGTTTAACCAGCTTAGGACATAGGTTTTGATCCCATCTGCAGAAAGCTTTGTTTTCAAGACATCGTACATACAAGTACTGAAGAAACGTTTACTCTTAAAAACGTCATTTGACCAGCAATTTAGTTTAAATCTTTACTTAGGATCCATTTTTCCAATTAAGTATAGTACCATAGATTGCTGCAGACGAGTTTGTTGAAAATTAATGCTGTTTAGTTAAGCGAGAATCCGTTTTAAGTGAGTTTGCTAAAAAGCACGTATCGCACAAAGTAGTAAACGACAAAGACAACATAGCTAGTTGGAAAGATAATGCGTGACAGTTTGTCTACACCATAAGCTAAATCACGAATTTTTGTCTTCACAACTTTGGGCTGCTGACTAGGATGCTTGCCGGCCTTCTCTGGTTGTGCTTCTTTCATTTTGAATCCTTCGAGGAACACGTCTGTGATAGTATAGGTATGGTCTTCCACGACAGACAGTTCATGCTATGTTAAAGTAAGTAGAACAAAGACGAATTTAACTTGATAATTGGAGAGCACAAACACGTAAACTGATTGGGGGGGGGGGGGGGGGGGGGGAGGGGGCTGGGGGGCTGAAAAAGGAAGCAAACAAAATAAGAACAGATACAGAAAGTTAGAGACAGACAAATGTAACACACAAGCAAAATCAAAAAACAGAATCCAAAGAATTGAGAGTAAGGCTTCAAAGAAAAAAAAAAAGAAAAAAAGAAAAAAAAAAGAAAATGGAAAATCAGATAAAGATCGAGCAAGAAAAAAAACAACAACCATGAAACAAGTATGAAAGGAAGGAAAGGAAAGAAAAAAATAAGCGGAAAGGAAACATGGAAGGAAGGGGAAAAGAGAGGGATAGAAGTAAGTTAGGAAAGAGAAGGAAGGAGGTTTTCTTAAAATCATCTTACCGATGGGTTATCTTGACGACGAGAAATGTGTGTCTGTCTCTTCTTCTCTCTGACATCCACTCGTACATTATAGACTACAACGCTCTCTATCAAAGCCAGCAAAATAAAGAGAAAAGAAGCCAAAAGAAACTCATCCGCTGCTTTGATATAACTGACTTGAGGCATGGCACTGTTGATGTACTGAGACAAGAACATTTCTGTTAATAACGTAGTGATCCCCAAGGACGCGCGGTCACCGATCTCGTAGCGATCCATCCAGAATGGCAGCCATGATACGACTACGCATAGAATACAGGGGAAGTAGAATTGCATCATAAAGTAGCCAATCCGACGACGGACTTTGAACTGAAACATAAGTGCGCTGAAGACGCCTAAACAATTGAACCAAAGGGAATAGTTAGTCGATAGAGGTAAAAGACATAAACCAAGGGAAAATCATGATTTTTACCTTTATAACTCAAAGGCGTTAAGATATTTGAACAGGGGCTAGGTGCACTTTGACTTACGACTGAACTTTTAATAAGGGACCCTCGATCCTCCCTGGATACGCCCCAAGGATTGGTAAGATGTTTATTTGACCTGTGATAAATCTGTGCTTCTCTTCCAGCATGATGACATCCTCGCTTATGAATCCTGCCAGTTCTTTGTTCAGTAACACTCCGCTTTTCCATTCGAACAGTATTTTGTCAGAATTATAGGCACCTGAAACAATTTGGAAGGCACTGAAAACTATTATAGTGTAATAAGTCAATGATTGTGATATCAAAAATCATAACAAAATTGACAAAAACAACATGACATTCACCACCAAAACAACAACAACACTGACCACAAAACCAAAACCACAAGCACCAAGAATACAAACGGTGCCTAAAACAACCCACTCCAACACCAACACCACCACGACTACCAACAACGATAGCAATATAGTATTTTTCATGTTTACTAATAGCATTGTTCACAAAAGCTCTTCACAAGTTGCTTTTCTTTCATCGGACAATGGATCACTGGTTAGCACATGAATGACAAAGCCTTAGGACGTCACATGAAGTATCGCTATAGCAACAACAGTATTTTTGTTACTCACTGCTGTAGATTTGTACTTTGAGTGTCTGTTCGTCCATTGGATAATGGAGAAAGTTCATTTGCGACAATACCACATACGTCGACCTATAAAATCATTTACAAAAAGATGGTCTTTTGTTTGTTAGTTGTCCGTTTATTTGCCCGCCTTTTTCATTATTTGTTTGTTTGATTTTTTGTTTGTTTGTTTGTCCGGCGCTTGAGTCTATCCGATCGAACAGATTATTCGCTTAATTTCTTGCTTGGCTTTTGGAGTATTAACTTTTAATAAATCTGGATATACCTACTTGAACGTGTAAAGGATAGAGCCATTTGCAGATAGAATTGCAGTCCTGGTATTTTTTTCCACAACTGATTTTCTCGCATTATCAATATAGGCATCTGAAAGCCACATCTTGTCGAGAATGTCACCTTTGAGAATGATTGATGTGTTGTCTTTTCCGTATGCGAGCCTGGGGTCATGCCAATGTTGACGCAAATATACATCTGCTTGAAACTCCTTTGATCATGCAAGGATAATATGGTAACTACTCATGTCAAACAATAAGGAGAATGTTGTTTATAATTAAAAAAGCAAAATTAAAGTATTCGCAATTACTGAGTATCTGCAGTAAGTATTGGCAAATGTTTATCTGCAGTAAAATTGTGATTGAGACAAGTTTCTAAAGAAACCTTATTTTTGGCAATGTTCCTTGCAACTTGCCGATTAAAAATAAAAATACTACTTTTTTTTCTTGTTATTGTGTGTAAACAAATTGGCTGTATGAATATTAAGTTACAAATTTGCCTACCTACCCTCACACAAACTATCACTATGGTGTTTATTTTGTGTGCACTTCCAGCTCGCTCCATGTTTTTTTTGGAGGAAAAAGAACTAGGCAGCCAAAAACTTGAAGCATGAAACAAGTTGCTAGTTAACACGTAACATTTCTGTTAGTGTGATGTAGAGTGTCTTTCTTCTATTTCAGAGTTTAATATTTGAGCGCGAAGTATACAAGACTCACCATGTCTTCCTCAGAAATATGGCTTATAGAGGTGATTGCTAATGAAACTGCAATTTTTAAAGGCTTAACTGCAAAACAAAATGGATGTAAGTTGAAGAAAAAACATCTTATGATAAACTGAAAAAGGTACACTTAATCTGACGTTTCATGCAGACGTTAGTTTGAAAAATGGAGTGTAATAGTCACAAACCAAAACCATGGACGATCTACTACACTTTCTTAGTCTAGTACTTCAAAAAATGGATCTAAGTTGAAGTTAAACATCTTTTAATACAAAGGGTACACTTAATCGGACGTTTTCAAAAGACGTTAGTTTGAAAATTTATATGCAATAGTCAAATTGTCGCAACACAAAACCATGGACGATCTATTAAGCTACTACCCTTTATTTGTCTATTACTAGCTTCACGGGTTACATAGAGTCAATCTAATAAGCAGTGAAACTAGGTGCACCAATAATTCATACCTTTATGGTAAGGTCTTTGGTTTTTGTCATATCCAGTGAATATCTTTTTTATAATCTCTGTAACATTGTCTGTCTCTAAGGTGTAGAAGGATTGGTCTTCTTTCTTGACATCTCTACAAAATGGAAATCGAATGGAACAATAACTTCAGCAGCAGAAGCAGCAGCAGGGATGATGATGATGATGATGATGATGATGATGATGATATCAGGAGAAACAAGGACAAAAGCGGTAATCACACCAAATCATCATCATCATCATCATCATCAGCGTCATCATCATCATCGTCGTCGTCATCATCATTGTCGTTATCATCGTTAACAGCAATGTACACAATTAAGAAGGTAAGGCTTTATTGTATGTACTCTATCTCTTAGCTCTAATGTTACCAAGGTCGTTACCTGTCGTTATCCTTACAACCTTATTATCAGTATCTCAAAATTGTATTCATTCATTTCGTATCTCAAGTGTTTTGTCAATTATCCCTAATCATTACTGGGTTGCTATGGTAAAAATGCTTAAAATGAGATCTGTTTTTCGGGCGTCAGGTAGACCATAATTTCACACGTCATGATTGGTCGAGAACTTGTAAACAATGTCAAATGAAGTTGCCACACGACATCGAGGATGTATTTATAGTTTTTAGTGTTGTGTCACCATTAATTCATTCGTTCAGGGTTCGTGAAGTACTATTTTGTCTGTAGGCACGCTACGCTTAAACTACTTACAAAGACACACGCCGTACTTGGTAGACACACACTAAAAGATGTTATTGAGCGATTTTGGAACGGGTTGGTCCACATACTCAAAGAGAGAAGTCTGAGAATCTATGAGCTAGCTTTGAGAATCTATGAGCAAACTACGGTATGAGAATCGTAGAACTAGACAAACTAGTCAAAATAGACTAAGAGAATCTATAAACTACCTAGCTATGATCAAGCTAGATGTTACCAGATCTCAGATACAAAAAAATATACCGAGACAAACTACAGAACGAGAGACAAACTACAAAACGTGTGACAAACAAAGCTTTGATGAAAGCTGACTCCAAGAACTTGTAGAAGTCAGACGAGCTGATATAGTGATCTACAAGAAAGCGAACTGCCAAGACTCCTTGTTGAATATTTCCATTTATGAAAATACAGAAAACAAAAACTGAGGGAAAAACAAATGACCAGTTAAACACATTTTGGCTAAGAGTATTTACATTGATAAAACGTTTGTTTTGCAGCGAACAGTTTCGATACTGAAATAGATATGTTTATTTCATCAGCTAGTCTTGAAAGGTACTCTAGTAGGTCAAGTAGAAATCTAATACGCGTTGATAAGTCAGTAACGCAACACTAATGCCTTACTAGAATTTAAAATGTTTTTAATAAAGGGGGACTTTGAACCCAAAAGGAACACTTTGGTGTAAAATAATAAAGAGTATATAGGATTGGCGAGTGGGCGAGCTCTTGCAAAGGCAACCCATAGAACGCTCCAAGAGCGTCTAGTTGCCAGAAATATGGGACATGAGCCTGCTCACAATGATGCGTTTCAGGCTACAAAATTGCCGCCGTGTCTTGTATGGGAAATATAGAGCTTATTACAAAGAATGGTCTGAACCCAGGTGAATGGATATTTTTCGAAGTAACAATATTTCTCGAAGAGACAATATTTGTATAATGATCATCCGGGTGGAAGTAGTCCTGAGAAGGACTGTTTGATGTGACTGACGTTTCGACAACCTGTGCGGAAGTCATCTTCAGAGTCCAGTGAAGAAAAAGTCAGATATGGGTCTTATTTATGCTGCCACAATAGAAATATTGTTACTTCGAAAAATATAGAGCTTCCTCTATTTATGGCGAATAGGGTTTTATTTACTCTGAGCTCCTCATTGCGACAAACAACCCACCCTACAAGCTACTAAATAAGCGTAAAATGATCATTGAATCATGCGACATATTGGTTCCCGGACTACTTCCCTTCGAAAGCTCTAGATTCCATACATCGTCTACAAATCTGGCCACACTTGACCCCAAAATCGTCTTATTTGAAGTCGAAAAAATTTGGATCTCTCAAGTATCCTGGGGAACGTGAGACGTTTACTGAAATGTCCCTCGTTTTCGTACATGTCTCACGTTGACTTCGAGGGGTCCGCATCGAGGGGTCCGCATCGAGGGGTCCGCATCGAGGGGTCCGCATCGAGGGTATTTTATTTATGATCGAGAGTATTTTACGATCGCTGGTGTTACTTATAGCCGCAATAAAGTTAATAAACGTAAAATATTATTTTATTTCATTTTTATTCATCCAAATACATACATATAAAAGTTCTAACTCATTGTTAGATTGAAGACTATAAACTGAGTTGGACTGGAAATATTCTGCGGCCCGCATTACAGATGCACTTAAAAGTGATGAAAATATCTTGAGATATATCCTAATCTTTACAGGACGCCAATGTAGATCACAAAGAAGTGGCGTTATGTAGCTGCATTTCATTTTGCACGCGTCCCAACTTTGCTATCAAGTTAGTCCGCATGAGAGTCCATTACAATAATCAAGCCTGGTCGGAAGGCTGCGTGTACCATTCTTTCCGTATATTCTCTTCCGAGGTTCTTTCTGACGTTGTGCAGGTGGTAGAACCCACTTTTTCAGGTTTCAGTGACATGTGAGCTGGTACTGGAGGTACTATCAAAACATATGTCAAACCATACTCCCTGGTGACTTCCTTATAGGTTCGCTCGTGCGTGGGTAGTAGATATAGAATTAGAGTTCTGCATCATGGGCGCACAGGTGCTCGGGAGTAGGCCGGTGCTCTCCCCTGTAGGGGAAGGGGGTGGTCAGCGTTAGAGTTGGGGAGGTTGGCTATCTGCCCTTGTACCCTATTTTTAGATTGTAGGATTGCACCACCATGACGCAAAAATGGAGACGTCATGTTCGAATTTCATGGGCCTGTGTGGGTAGGGGTGATCTTTATGTTTTCCGTGACTCAAATGTAAGACACGTGCCAACTATTGTTTCCATCAACACATCTTGGATTTTTCAAAGTCAATCTTGAATAAATTTTCAGATTTTCATCTTTTATTATTACTGGAAATATTTCTTTATGTTTTAGAGAAAATATATGACCTTAATGGAATCGAACCCATAATCTTCTGATCTGCAATCAGACTTGATATCCATTACACCATAAGCTCTTCCATGAATTCTGGATTACCTATTAAAGAATATCTCTTTTTTTCTTTTTCGCTCATTTGTTCAGGGTTTCTTTTCAACCATTCTGATTTGTATCTTACGTATTAATTTGTCTTCAAACAATGAGGCACGCGCCATGAATTCTCTTTATCGTAATGTGATTTAGCATAGCAATAATCCTACACAATTATCCATTTCATACCCAGTATGTCTTATGAATCTCTTAGTTGCTTTTAGCTATTATGCCACACCTAGCTTTTAGGTTAGGAGTTTATTACTGGTTTCTGAATTGGAGTTATATTTAGCAGTCCAGGTACTAAAGTTGTCAGAAGTTTTTGGTTTTTGTACAAGAAGGTTCGCTGGTGCATGGGTTGGATTTCAGAGGTCCTGAAAAGAAGTTTCTATCTACTATGATCGCTATCGCTACTATGATCAAATTTTTAATTTTTTAATTTTTGATTTTGATTTTGACCAGCCTACGATTACGATTTCAATCAAAATCAATCAAATTGAACAGCATTATAGTATTCTAGCTGTTCTTCAAAATTAACCATACAAATCAGTTTTTGGTTCCAGGCCACCCCTACCTAGAATTCAAGATTTTTGCATATCTGAATTTAAAAATATATGGTATCAAATGAAGCTTGATTAAAATATTTTTTTATAGTCATATGCAAAATCTTAGTCAAGCATTTGTTGTTCAAGTGTAAAAATTATTAAGAAATCGCCGGACAGCAAAAAATGTTATTAGGGGCTTTGACACCAGTCTCCAAGCTGGATGTAAAAACAATTATTTTGGTAAATGAAAGCTGTTTGACATTGAACTATTCTATTCTTTGACATTTGTTGTCGAATTCTTTGTTGGTTTTTAGTAGTTTATAAAAACAATTTCGAAAAGAAACCAAAAACTTCATTCACGAAACATGGATGCTTACCATTGAAGACATTTACAGTATATTTTGTTGATTTTTTCGTGTTTCCTGGCGTAGTTTTCTCAACCAGTCTTTGTATTTTACTCTCACTTGTTTGTAAAAAGCGAGTTTTAACGTTTTTACCTTCTGCTGGACGAATATCACTTCGGACGGGGGATATCGCCTGATACCCGTCCTGCACGTGACCCATTTGAACCAATGACAGTGCGCGAAAATTCATCGTTGGGTTATAAATATATATATATATACATAATGTACACTAATTTGTACATTTTTGTTAGTTAACTCATAAACACATAAAAAGGGAAATTTTCTCAAGTTCAAGATTGTATATATGGATTAGATTACATGTTATATCAAATGTTTAAATAAGATTCTGTTTTGTTCTCTTTAGTAAAAGATATTAAGCTTGTTTTCAAATGAAGAGGGTGTCTGTTTTGGCCATATAGGCTTTCACAACTGTAGATATGAAATTGTATATACTTAAAGAAAGATTATTTAATATGCGAGGAGAGATGAATATTTCCCAAAAATTTAATTTTTTCAGCCCCCTTAGAAGTTAACCTAATTTTCGAAGCCCATAAAAGGACAACCAATGGAAATATTCGACCCCCAAATTGAGAGCCCCACTGTGTGCATGACAATTTTTTATATCACATGTGCAAAAGCAATCTTTGGTTATCCCCCACTCCAACCCTAACTTCATTCCTCCCCCCTCACCCTAACTTCATTCCTCCCCCCTCGGCATATTAGATGAACTTCCCCTTTATGTAAACATTAATGAAACTCCAAATAAAAATTGTTGCTTGTTATTTGTTTATTTATTTATTTGTTTATTTATTTATTTGTTTATTTATTTGTTTCTTTCTTTATTTGTTTATTTATTTGTTTGTTTATTTATTTATTTATTTATTTATTTATTTGTTTGTTTGTTTGTTTATTCATTTATTTATTTATTTATTTATTTATTTATCTATTTGTTTATTTGTTTTTTTATCTATTTATTTGTTTATTTATTTATTTATTTGCGTGCTTATTTCTTTATTTAACTTTTTATTTTTTATTTTCGTTTTTTTGCTTGTTCATTTATTTATTTATTTTTCAATAATATAATATAATATAATAAATTTATATAATTTTTTTTTTTCATTGTAATGAATGATAAATGTGTATGGAAAACCATATAGTACCTTGAAACACTTTTTTCGAAACAACATTCAAAGAATGAGCTCAATAATCTAACAAAACTGTACACAATATTGCACACATTAAATGAAAATTAGAATTGCCCAAGCGCAAACTGAGCAAACAAACTGCAATGGTTTTGCGCCATTTCTTTCTTACATTACCTTATTGCATGAATTGTAATCTCTAAGAATATATTTTGGTCAAAAATAAAGTACTTTTCAAATACCTTCATACCTTTTATAAAACACCCTCGATCGTGTACATCTCCCGGATTCCCATCTCCCTCGATCCCTCGATCTTCGATCGTAAGATCCTTCCCGTAAAACACCCTCGTTCTTGTCAACGTGAGACATGTACGAAAACGAGGGACATTTCAGTAAACGTCTCACGTTCCCCAGAATACTTGAGAGATCCAAAAATTTATAAGTAAAAGAGCTCCACCTCGATATCACCAAACAAGTGTTTAATAAATCCAAACCGCTCAAAATAGACAGCATGCCTGCAGAATGTTGGTTCCCAAGAAGCTTGAAGTTAGGTTAAATTTTAAGCGATTCGACGCGTTGTTACCTCGTAGTTTTCAGTTAAAAATGACAAGAAACCACAGAGAATTGCTCCAAACAGCTTCAAAACCCCCTAAATATCGCCATTTTGTTTTTACAAGCTCCTATTGACTGCTGGGATACAATAAGGAAGCTTAAAGTAACGATTTACGTTTGAAACTTGTTTCTTGTCCTTCATGGGCCTCCTGTGGTGAGGCTTATCAACAGAAAAATAATAGTTGTTCTTTTGATTGTCAAGTAACTATTTTTTGGCAAGAATTGTTTTACTAACATCATAGTTGAATATAAATATGCGCTTGGAAACCATGTAGTTATATTTTTCCTCTAGAAAACCACTTCATTTTCATTCATGCGTAACACCGCTGACAATGTCCAATATTTCTGGCAATCTCCAGAACAATTCATGGTTGCGACTCTATTTATTAGTTACCGCTGCTCTGTCCCACAAACTCAACAAATTAGCTAAAATATCTCAAAATTTAAAAATATGATCAGGAAAATTGTGTAAATGTTTAATTGTGTAAATATAAGAGAAAAAGTATATCGCCTTGTAATACTTGTAGTACTTTTTAGAACAGACGCTGTGTAGTTGTTTCATGTGAGACACTGAAGATTTTAATTCCACTGCTGCATCGGTAATCGGTTCGGTATTGTCTGAGTCGGAACCATGAATTTTCTTTTGTTATCCAGCCTTATCTCAAAAACCCTCTTGCTCTTACTGTGCATTAAGAATTAAATAAATGCGCACAGCGTCCTTTTTTTCGTAATTTTAAATATAATTTTTTGAAAAAAAACTATGCATTCACGTTAAGTATAAATAAAATCTTCCCTATCATCTCCATTATAATATTGGTCTACAGCTACTTATTGATTATGTTTGGGAAAGCAATCAATTATTCAATAATGATGCACGATTATACTTAAGCTTGATGACAAAACATGTTGTCATTCAAAAGTCATATGATTTATCAGTAGTGCATCACCTATTCTAAAAAAAGTATGAATAAAGAAGGGGAAAAAAATAGCATCCGTAAGGAAATTCAAAAAGTTTTTGTTTGGTGAGATCACGATAGTCATTGTTTCCAAACCAGGTCTAAATTATATATTACAATTCATAGGAGCCTGTCTGGGTGTGTCATTGTAATGCTAATGTGGAAAACATTATTTCATTTCTGATGTCAAACATGCATGGTTATTGACATCATTTCAGTTTTGGTAAATTGGTTTTAGAATTAGCTCATAATAACGACCTTGTTTCCTTGGGATTCTCCCTATCCTATGAATATTATGCAGATTTGAACTCTCGTAAAGGAATTGTTTATATAGATCGATTCATGGTTCCGGTACCCCTTAGTTACCGTTGCAATCTCGCACAAGCTCTACAATTTAACTGTTGAAATTTAAAATTCGGAAATGTTATTTGCTACTATTCTATAAATATTAAACATTCTTGTAAAAGTTTGTTGTTTCCTTCGAAGTAGCGAATTTTGCTCGTTGTTTGTGGCGGACAAAATTATAATTTTACTGTAGGGAATTTGTGACTTAGGTAAACAGACACTTTTTGTATAATACTACTTTAACGTCAACATAAATAAATAATATATACTGGTAAAGGAAGATGGATATGTAAAAAAAAAACATCCAAAAAGGAAAGCATCAAATTGTGCATAGTTAAAGCTTTCGATATATGTATTTGTTGTTAGCAATGTCTATAGTCAATAAGTTATCCCAATAAGAGCAGGTGCAAATGCGTTAGGCTTCTTAGTTTACGACTTACCCAGCATCGGCGACAGACTTCCCAAAGAAGCTTATTAAAAGGAAAACCAAGGTTGTAGCTTGCATTACTTTTCATGTAGAATGAGAAAAAATCTCGGTGAGCATTTTCAAAGTACCATCTAAGTTATTCCTTTTTTTCCCTTTTCGAGTAGATAAACATTTATAACATTTTATAACATAAAATAATCATTACCAGGTGCTCCAATTGAATATGTGAGACTTAGGACGTTATAGTTACCATATAAGAAAATTATTTTGACGAAAATGAGTTGAAAAGGAAATAAAAGCAATAATTTTTGTCGATAAAAAAAGCTGAATTACCAAGTCCAACAGATCCCTCTCGAATCGTTTTAACTTGAAACGACAACAGCGACGTGTCGGGTAACCTTGCTGGAAATAAGTTTTATAAAATAAACGAGTTCTCATGCGCGCTCTGATTGGTCAAAATGCCATTTTAGATGAGAGCATTTAAATGCTTACGTCATTTCTTTTCCTGCTACATACAGTTTTTTAATAGACCCCTTGCAGCACATCAGAATTTGGAGGGCAAAACAATAGGTTCTAATTCTCAGGAGATTGAAATTCTTTTGTTTTGTCCTCTAAATTGAGCTGCATTTCGTGCTGCAAGGGGTATATTTAGATACTCTGATCTGAACACTTGGGATGCAGGGAATCAGATTATTGAGCAATATCATGTAGAGTTTTAATTTGAATTAGAACTTAAAAAGAACATACCAATAAGCAAAGAAAGAAAGAAAGAAAGAAAGAAAGAATGAAAGAAAGAAAGAAAGAATGAATGAAAGTAAGAAAGAAATGAATGAATGAATGAATGAATGAACGAATGAATGAATGAATGAATGAATGAATGAATGAGTGAATGAATGAATGAATGAATGAGTGAGTGAATGAATGAATGAATGAATGAATGAATGAATGAATGAATGAGTGAATGAATGAATGAATGAATGAATGAATGAATGAATGAGTGAGTGAGTGAATGGATGAATGAATGAATGAATGAATGAATGAATGAGTGAATGAATGAATGAATGAGTGAGTGAGTGAATGAATGAATGAATGAATGAATGAATAAATAAATAAATAAATAAATACATAAATAAATAAGAAATAACAGTATGATAACTATTACTATTAATTTTATTATTATTATTATTATTATTATTATTATTATTATTATTATTATTATTATTATCTTGCTGTTTACCTCATATCACAATAGTCCAATATGTCGTCCATATTTCAAACTGCGACATGATAATAGTTATATATTCAGTGAGGATCTGTTTGGAATCCTGCCAATTATGATGTCGTCAGTTCGAAACCGTTTGGCTAACCAAAAGTTGTTGTTTTCGGTTTCTAGGTTATTTCAGAATCACTACCTGGCGGGCTTTCTTTGACATTCTTAAACTCCTTCACCACTTCTTCAAAGTTCTTAACCGTGAAGATGAGTCCAGTTAGAATGTTAGGGTTACGAGTTGTTCGTGGCCCAGACTGGAATTTAGGGAGCCTTGATGGCGAAGAAGGCGGAGTTGGTACAGTAGTGAGTGTCGAAATCGGCCAGCACGGTAGGCCTTTGCCGGATAAAAGTGTTTTGGTTTACTGGGATTCAGGCCGAGCTGTAGTCTGTAGAGCTGGCTTTGGTGATTGCTATGACTTGCGAGTATATGACTCTGCATCAGCAGGTATTTTACTGTGTAATCTTCATCAATGTTGTCAACTATAGGTGGTCGATAAGAGACTTAATTAGAATTGAACGTTTGACGGCTTATAATAACTTGGTTCAATTGTCAATTAGAAGCCATTCAATCGAGACTGAAGTGATTATTTGAAGCAGTACCCTGCACCCAGGACCAGACTGCTTTGTCTTTGATTGGTAATTAACGAAGTTATGGAAGATGATCCATCCATTTCCTTATTGAATATTTTTTCCCGTCTTTGTTGGGTTTTCAGTTTATCAAGAAGGAAGTTGATGTGCCTGTTGCACCGTAAAAAATAATTTTCACTATCACCAACCTTTCCGGTTTTTTTTAAGGTATAGACCTTGCACGGGACGTCAGGGCTGCTCAATTTGGAGGACAAAACAAAAATAATTTCAATCTCCTTAGAATTGGAAACCTATTGTTTTGCCCTCCAAATTGAGCTGTATTCCGAAGCGCTGTAAGGGATCTGTAAGAAAACTCTGTCATGAATAATCATCTAGTTTTAGAAATACGCATCGTGTTTAGTATTGTACCGCCCCTCATTGCTATTGTCGTGGGTTCGACATTCGGAAAAGTTTTAATGTTTGTGCATAATGTTTCACTTTTGACCTCACCCTTTTGGTTTTGATTTTCATAATGACAGAACTAAGATCCACAGCCATCCCAAAAAGTCACTTACGTATTTAGGGACGTTGACTATAGCATCTGGAAAAGATAAATATTTTAACAAGCAGACGTAACTTAGAAAATAATAGAGAGGATTGAGTAAGAAAGCTCAAACTCACCATGTTCGCCTATTTTTGTCCATGTCCAGTGGCGGATTTAGGGAAAGGTCACAGGGTGCCCATGCACCTCGCTTCTAGCTTGGAATTAGTGGATTTGTCATGTCCAGTGGCGGATTTAGGGAAAGGTCACAGGGTGCCCATGCACCTCGCTTCTAGCTTGGAGTTAGTTGGTTGGTTCAATCATTAAAGATCTAAAAGTGTTAAAAAGGGGCATATCCTTAATTTTGGTGAACCTCCTCAAAATCCTAGATCCGCCCATGATCTACGTTAGTCAGTCCCCATGCACATGCACACAATAGCTAATGCATTTTTTCTTTACCTCTTTAAGGTGTCTTGCACTCACAATTTACTTGCGATGAATGTGGCCAATCAGGTATTACTGGAATGAGGTGGCATTGCTCTGAATGCCACGACTATGACTTGTGCTCTGATTGCTACATGGATGATAAGCACCATAAGAACCACAACTTCGTAAGGTTTGACAAACCCAATAATAGAACTGATGGGTGAGTTACTTAAAATCGACAAACATCACAATGGGCTATATTTGTAATAGACTTAATAATAGGCTCATTTGACGTCATATCCGCCTTGTTCATTGTCTAACAAAAATACTACCTGTCAGGGAAGGCGGAGCTTATTTTGAAGCGGGGGCCTAGTATGCAAATTAAAGGGAACCCCTAGAGGAGGACTAAGATTAGGAAATATAAAAGACTAGTATGCAAAGCCTCTTGGTTTCTTCATTGTTATGTCAACTTACATGTTGGTTACTTCGTTTCTCCTCTATTCTCATGAAAGGATGCCTGTGACATATCGACCTTTTCCGACCTCCCTTGAACAAAGACCAAACATTGGTGTTCAAATCGACCTTGGTTTCGCTAGCGACGCAAGCATAAGCATAACAACTCAGCTGAGTTTATCGCGTTCCTTCCTGAAAGGAATTATGGGACAACTTTTTCCAAGAAGAGACATAGGAAATGCTAATCAAAATCCAATACACCTTTTTAGCTTCGTATGCAAATTGCCCATTTCAGACCACATGACATTCCCTTGAGAAATGTTCTGTTGTTGAAATATTAACACATGAAAGAATAAACTCCCAAGAGTGGCATCACACGGTCTGAAATGGGCACAACAAACAACGAAGCTAAAAAGGTCTATTGCCAGTTCTCATTGATTGAGCTTGAGTTCGCTCTGAAGGTCAGCTTAGCTGGCGCCAATAGTCTTTCACAGTAACTTCTAATTAGAGGAAGTCAAATTTGATAATACTGTAACTAGAGCTAAACTTTTGCAACAATCCTATTGCATTGACTATCTGTTGAAGAACATTGACCCCAAAAACGTTTTAACACACCAACTGAGGCTTTTTCTCTATTTGATCTTTCAGAAGTTTTCTCGAAGATCGTTTAGATGCGGCTAAAGTCAAAGCCAGAGGTATATTTCCAGGAGCGACAGTTCGTCGAGGACAGCACTTAACACTTGGTAGTGACCAGGATTCCGTGGGACAGGTAGTTGAGTTGACAGCCCTGGAAGGAAAGCCAAGAAGTGCTGTAACGGTTCAATGGAGTGATGGTCTTGAAACCACACAAAGGGTTGGTTATGAAGGAAAAGTGAGTCTCGTATGTTTTTTTGCTATTTTCAAGGATGTCTTGTATAAGTGAGAATTTGCGCTTCAACTGAATGGATGGAGACTATGGTTGATTTGGACAGTAGTGTACAATGATTTTTGTGGAGGTGGAAAAGCCGGAGATTCAACGCACAGTGCATAATGGGAAGGAAGAGTGAAATACCGACCAATATACAACGGCTTTCCTGCTTTCTGGTTGGCTGATTGGTGTGGGATAAAATCGCATATGAGTCTGGGTTCAAAAATAAAATTGATCCCATGAGGCCAGCGCTCGCACCTTAACGCCACCCATGCTTCCCTTACCATACACTATGTAAAGCTTATCCACTTGTTGTTAATTGTGCATTATTTGCATCTCTTGACACCAATAACAGGTTGATTTGGATCTTGTTGAGTGTGCTGATGGACCATTCTACTACAAGGATCACCTTCCTGTCTTAGAGTATCAATCAACAGACACGAAAAGAGACTTTAGAGTTGGTGATCAAGTGAGGGTTAATCGGGATCATGAGATTGTGAAAAAAATGGCCCAGGAAAATGGAAATGACGTATGTAAGACGTTTATATGTATACAGCTATTTCGATAAAGGTTGGTGAAGGTTTTGTTGTATGTTGCATACCAAGCCCGAAATGCAGTATGGGTGATGTGAATTCAAGCAGCGAAAGGTCACAATAATATGGGATTTTCCCAAACTTTGTCTACACGTTTTCTCAGCATATTCTCTTTTGTGCTGACATTATTTACATGTGAATTTCAAACTTGGTAAGCAACGTGCAACATGCAGCATGCAACAAGCAACAAGCAAAAAAACCTTTATCATAACCTTTATTGAAATAGCTTTATCTGATGTGAATGAATTGAAGTTGCGAATGAAAGAGTTTTAAGACTATCGATGGTGCAAGTTTCGTGGTACGGGGCTGTTAGTTTTAGACTGGCATATGAATATTGGTTACTGGTTTGAATACTCTTTTGAGTAAGCCAAGATTAAGTCGAGTTTCAATTGCATTTTCAGTTACTTGATCAAGTTGGAAGAATTTTTAAGATTGACGATGATGATAACGTTCATGTTGCATATGGGCCAGTATGGACCTTCAGCTCTATCATACTCCAAAAGGTAACAAATATATATATACACATATATGTAAAGGAGCGGGTTCTCTTGATGACAGTGTTTCTTTATAAATTTATTTAGGATAATAAACTTGATCGTTTTCCAGGATTTGCTGCAGGTTTTAGGCCATGATGTTCAAGTTCTCCTCACGACAGGCTTTCATTCATTTCTTCTGTTAAAACAAGATTAAAAAAGAAGAAGAAAGAAATGCACAAACGAACGAACAAACGAACAAACTAAAAAAAAAAAAAAAAAAAAACAACAACAACAACAAAAATCCACAAACAAACTAGCCTGATTCCATAAGTTAGTGTTGTCGCTCTCTGACGATATAATTGTGGATATTGCTCTCACACCGTCGTTAGTTGAGCGACCACTAATAGAGAGAAAACAACGACTTATAGAATCAGTCTAAAGACAAATAAATAAACAAACAGAAAGATAAAAAAGCAAGAGAGCAAAACCATATATAAGACAAAAAGTGTTAATCAGTCAGTAAGGAACAAGAAGAGCGCTAGCACTGACTCGAAGAAGAGCACCTACAAGCAAGGTTCATGCTTACTGGCTTATCATAAGCGTCTATTATAGAGTAACATGCATGTAGATAACTCTTTGCAACAGGTTGAGCTGCCAGTCCAAAACGCCCAAGATGAGGCCAAGAATGATATGAATACGTGTTTAAAAATGCTCTTCGAAGCGTTCCAAGACATTCAAACCGATATTCAAGAGGTATGGCTAAGGAATATAGAAACTTAACGAGGTTGGATTGTAACACAACCACGCTTACAGGACGTCTGTACCCTTTTAGGTGGCAGATGACGACAACAAAGGAGCAGTAATACAAGAGATAGATGAGAAAGTCGATGCCTTGTTTAATGTAGAAGCCATCAAGCAAATCTTAGACCAGAATGATGATCCAGAGATGACCGGTTTGTTAACAAATAGTTCAGCTATAACTATACGGGAAAGAGGCAATGTAATACCCCAATCCCCCATCTTCTCGTCCACCTCTTTCACGATCAGTTTTGACCTTCCGGGAAGGGGGAGGGGGGTATGACACCTTTTTCAATTCAGAGATTACAGGTTTGTTCGAGGAGATGGGATGCTAACTATATATATAAAAGAACGGCAACCCAGTTGCCTCCATCCCAACCCATCACCCCTTCAACCCACTTTGTGGATCGGTTTATCGCAATAATGATAATGAATGATAAAGAATGATAAAGAAAAGAGGTGATATGATTCCCCCTTTCAACCTAAACCACCCCAACAACCCCTCTTGTCTATCGATTTTGGCATCTAGTGTGCAGATCTATCAATGTGACACAATTTTTTCAATAGTCAAGTGCGTATTTTAATAATCAGTTGCCTCCAAGATGTTAACTGCCAGTTTGATTTTAGAACAAGAGAAGATAGAACAGCTTTTCTTCGCATCCAGCACTGGTGATTTAGAAAAAGCACGATGTATTCTCACTCTTGATGAGGATTTGGTGAGTTTCAGCACTAATAGTCTTCTTTATCATTCCATGAATACCGTTGTTTTTCATGATTATGAATCAAAGTCCCGCATCAGTCCCGCGGGATATAACAAAATTGGTACGTTCAAGTTGAACATTCTTTACATTGAAATTGACTTTAGCAAATGAAAAAGTGAGTTTGTATCCAAGGATTAAAGTGGTATTTATCAAATGGGAAAAGGGACGTCTATCATGATTCACCATTTCAATACCGCGGTTCACAAGTCCCAGACAAAGCATTCAATCGAAGTTGCAAGGTAGCTTCAAAGGATTATTCAAATTTGAACCTTGCAGAACCGATATGGAAAGTGGTGAATGCATTATATGACTGACTGTGTTGTGTGGTTAGGGAAGACTTGCTCATGAGAGAGTAGCAGACTAAACCTCTCCTTCTTCAGAAGAGGACAAAATGGCATGAGAGTCGGAGACTCAAAAGAAATATTGGTTTTCTCAGGACGTTTCGGTTTCAACTGAAACCCTCATCAATGCGTGACTAGAACTACAACATTTTTAAAATCGGAGACTGACTTATAGAAATCATTTTTTAAAATCACTTTAATTTCAATTCACTTTCAGGTCAACGAGGAATCAAAAAGCAGTCAGACAGCACTTCATATGGCATGCCTAAACGGTAACCCTGATGTCGTGTCTTTTCTTATAGAGAATGGAGCAGACGTGGAAAAAAAGGTAACTCAATGTGATATATCTTAATTAGAAGTCAGCTTCAGAAGCTGGTGTGTAGCCAAACTAATATCCAATAGACCCCTAGCTTCCTTTGCTGACGTTCTTAGGGTCGTCACGTCGTCACACAACGTTTCTGTATTGCGTGACGACCCTAAGAGCGTCTGCGTAGGAGGCTAATAGACCCCTTACATGCAGTAATTCCCATTCAAATTGGAGGACAAAACAACAGAATTTTACTTTTATGAGAAAAAAGTTTCACAGTTTTATTCTCTAATTTGAACTACCCTGGGAATTGCAGTAAGGGGTCTTTTTAATTATTGAACTGAATTGTACCGATTTGCGTTGGTATGTAGGACGAGGAAGGATACACACCTCTACACTATGCGACCTCTGGGTGAGTATTTACTAAGCCAATGGATTCTGCAAGAGTCTGACATAATCACGGAACGCAAAAAAACTTCAAAAACTTCAACTTAATAATAATGATAATAATAATAATAATAATAATAATAATAATAATAATAATAATGATAATAATAATAATAATAAACTTTATCAATGTGTCAGTAATTCCTAGCTTGCACTCAGTACAAGCTAATTGGGGACACCTGTCTACCTGTCTACTATAAAATCATATAATAATAAAACTTTACATTGGAATAAACTAAGTTAACGAACTTCAAAAAACACTGATGATTTTTATTTGTTCTTCACTCAACAGAGATGCGACTGGCGAGTGTGTAGTTCTCATGTTATCTGCTAACGCGTTCGTCAATGTTGTGAGTGCAACAAAGACGAAGTTGACGCCACTTCACCTCGCAGTTAACGCAGGAAACTTACCAGCTGTTAGTGCTCTTATACACTCTGGACAATGTGACGTTAATTACAAGGTTTGAATTCAAAAAAAAATCATGTCAATTTTATGAAGCAATGTCGGAATGTTTTGGAAACGTAAGGTACTGACACCCAGAACGCAAAGTGAACTACATGCCATGCCCTAAATTTCTCAGCTATTTAGTGCTTTTATATAATCTGGAAATTTGAACGTTAATATTAGGGTAAGGCATGCCTGATAGTGATATTATACACTCTGGTGGCTAGCGGTATTGCACTCCCCTCTCACCTCTGGGATCTTGAATTCGATGCTTGGACTCAGCATCACATGTGAGTAGATTTTGTTAGGTATTTCCCTTGATTGGAGGGGTTTTCTCTGGATTCTCCTGTTTTGCTTCCACCGCAAAGCTTAGAAATGTTTGATAAAATTTTATAGTTTATCAAGAGAATGCTGCAATTCTGAAATTTCATGACCTTCATAAAATATTTCATTTCCGAGAATAAACAACTTTAAATTAATTAAAGGACCAATTTATTTATTTATTTTTTTCTTTTAGAATGCATCAGGAAACACACCCTTACACTGTGTAGTTTTGGCCGAGGATTCGTCCATCTTAGCTGAGATTTTGAAAGTTCCCAGTCTTGATCCCTTTACTTCTAATAATAATGGACTTAACGCTTTGCACTTGGCCTGTCAAAATAACAATGCAACGTAAGTTTATTAGGCAACAAAAAAACTTATTCTTAATTTTTTATTTGTCATGTGGGATAGTCTTTCGAATTGATGAGTTAAACTTGTATAAAGAGGAGGATAAACAGTGGGAATCGAGAGTGAAGTAAAACAGTTGATAATGAGTTGTTACATAAGGTGACAGCGGTGAATTCTACCTTGAGAAATTAATAAAACTTTGGTAAATGAAACCCAGGGCACGCTCAGTGGGAGGAAAT
Organism: Anthopleura sola; assembly: GCA_023349425.1. Taxonomy (NCBI): domain Eukaryota; kingdom Metazoa; phylum Cnidaria; class Anthozoa; order Actiniaria; family Actiniidae; genus Anthopleura; species Anthopleura sola. The sequence continues at coordinate 8,233,623 of JALHLI010000008.1, forward strand.
AAGTTAAAGGGAGTTAAGAGTAAAGTAAAATAGTTGAGCTGTTACATAAGGTGACAGCGGTGGGATCCTACATTGAGGAATAAACCTTTGGTAAATGAAACTCAGGACAAGCACAGGGGGGGGGGGGGGGAGAGAAGTTAACGGGAGTCAAATATCAATTAAAACAGTTGGGTTGTTACATATGGTGGCAGCGGTGATATCCTAGCTTGAGGAATAAACCTTTGGTAAATGAAACTCAGGACAAGCACAGGGGGAGGAGAGAAGTCAGTGGGAGTCAAATGTCAATTAAAAAAGTTAAGTTGAGTTGTTGCATATGGTGGCAGCGGTAGGATACTTCGTCGAGAAACAAACCTTTGATAAGTGAAGCCTAGGATAATCTCGATTTTACTGCACTGAAAACAAAATCCCCTTTCACTACACCTTAGGTATAGGAGAATCACCACAACATTTCATTCTAATGTTATTTACAAAAATAGTCATGGAAATTCTTCTTAATTCCAGGGCTACCCGTGCGTTGATAAATAAATTCCCTAAATTGATTGATGTAAGAAACCAAGATGGCTTTACTCCCCTGCACCTTGCTGTCTTAAGCAAAGACTGCCAGAATGCCAAAATCCTGATCAATGAGGTAAGTCATTTTATGCTTTTAAGTTATATCCATTAAATAATTCAATCAAACTATGTTTATTTTTCTCGTTATGTAAGTTGATTAGCTTTATGCAGCTAAACATTTGGGTTTCTTTTCGTGGCAAATTGTTAGAAAAATGCACTGTTAATTAAAGTTTCTAAAGATTTAATCGTGACTTTCAATAGACCTCTTTACCTTCGTATGCAAATTGCTCATTTCAGACCACATGACATTCCCTTGAGAAATGTTCTTTTGTTAAAGTATTTACACATGAAAGAATCAACTCCCAAGAGTAGCATCACGTGGTCTGAAATGGGCACAACAAACAACGAAGGTAAAGAGGTCTATTTACAGTGGCGTACAATCAAAGTTCCCGCTCATGGAAAATCTATTGATTGCGCGGTAATCCATGTATTTTAAAAAATCTGCTCTGACCATATATGGGAGTTCTTTGTTCTAATACAATACAATACAATAAACTTTATTTATCTTACATTATATACTACATTATACTACATTATTTCCCACCAGAAACTCGAGTAACAATTAGTTATGTAGCCTTATTCCTCTCTTTCCAGGGTCACTGCTCAGTTGATTTACCCGATAACAAGGGTTCAACAGCCTTAGCTTTGGCAGTGTCTCTATCGCTTAAAGACATAGTGGAGATTCTGATGGAATGTGGCGCAAATGTGAATGCTGTAGATAAGGATGGTGACACACCCCTTCATATTGCCGTCATAATATACTGTTTATCACAGAAAGGAGTAAGTAAACGAACAAAAAGTGGCATGCAATTACACACACATATATATATATATATATATGCCTTGCATTGATGCTTGTCGTGGTATACACTCATGCCGGGTGACAGGAATAGCGTGCTCCCGATTCATATTTCGCTCTGTTCCTGCGACGTGAAGCTTAAGCGAATAGCTTGTCTAAATTGTGTGAGAAAACAAAGTTGACACAGTTAGGCTGTCACAAATCTACAGTCATTGTTTAATATCAGAGGTTCGAACCCCCTTAGCCAAAAACCGGGATTCTCCTCTGGTGCAGTACATTTTTTCTTAGCGGTTTGTATACGTTATAAGCACGCTTTATATTCCCCATCTCCACCCTCAGCCCAATATCACATTGTATTAACTTATCACAGTTCCCTGTGCAGTCTTGAATGGTAGTCGTGCCTTTGCATCGAAGCGAGAAATGAGGTGACCTCGCAGGGTTAGAGACATGAATGATTGTCCAAGGTGTTAAAATGTCTCTATCATTGCAAGGTCAATGTGAAGGCGACTGTTTCATGTCGTTTGGGCTTTTTTTTAGATTGATTTAGGAACTGCTTTGGGCTCAGAAAACTCTAGTGAAGACAAGAAATTGGACAATTCTATCATACAGTCTCTAGTTGTTCGAGGAGCAGACATTCACTTGAAAAATTACCAAGGAGACTCACCTCTTGATTTATGCGTCGATGATGAGCTGGCAAGGACTCTTGTCCTATATGAACAGCTGAAAAAGTATCCAAGGTTTGTTGTTTTTGACTACTAGCTTCCTATGCCGTTTGCAAGAGCTTTGGCATTATTTATTTAGGATCCAGCTCGTAGCAATATTCTGAAGAGTGGCGGATTTAGGGGGGTGGTCACAGGGTGCATCTTCTAAATTTTGTAACCCCACTTTCTTGATGGAATTAGTTGGTTAGTATAGCGCAAGGTGCATCTTCTAGATTTTGTGACCCCCTTACTCAAAATCCTATCATCCACATGCAGCTAACATTGTTCAAAAATGCACTCATATGGCTAACATATAATGGTCTTTTGTTTGTTTAAGCTCGTCTAAGGCATCAAATGTACCAAGCCATCAATCCCTCACAGAGGCTTCGAAGGATAAAGCCAAGGACTCTAGTGATGTAGCCTTACCTACCTCTTCTAAAGGTAGTAATCATTCCAAGACTGATGGATCAAAACCGGAGGCTTTTCAGAGCGTTCCAACTGGTCGCCATGCTACTGTACCGGCACACGATGGCCGTGGTACGAACCCAGGTGCAAATGAGGACAACCAGCATGCAGCTTGCAATAAGATTGCAGGTTGCAATGAGACTAATATACCGGCACACGATAGTGGTGCAAAAACAGACGCAAATGAGGACAACCAGCAAGCAGCTTGTAAGAAGATTGCAGAAGGTAGGCAATCAAGTGTAATGGCAACTGTCAGATCTTAATATCAGGTTCCAAGTGTATACTAGTTTGTCAGAGGAAGATACATATCCTGCCTAGCCTCTACTTTCAGTATATATTCACCACATTCACATTCCCATAATGCTTTGCGTTTGGGGGGGGGGCAACAATAGCAAAAATTATTTGAAAATTGAAAAATTTTCGTGTAGATGCTGAGTATATTTGCTATTATCTTTGAAAAATCCAGTATCAGTTTAATCAGAGTTAATTCCACATGCATGGGAGAATGAAATGTTTGGTGTTACAGACAATGTATGGACTTACTAAGAAATGTCACGACATTTACTCGTAAACCTGTTCAAATTTCTTTCTATCTGGTTTTCGTGAATTCTGATAGATCTATCATAGATGCATAAGTTTTTTTTAAGACTTTTTTTTTTTTTTTTTTTTTGACAGAGGAAGTTGGAACTAACGTTTCTATCAGTCTGACATCAGTGGCAGGAAGAACATCGAGGCCTTCAGTTTAACTTCCTGCAGCAAAAACTGAAAGAGGAAAAATAATTTAAACACAAAAGTTAAGTTTATTCTGGAAGGAAAATAGTTAATTCAGTAATCCGTAATGTTAAAATATAATATGCTGCTGAAACAACACTGTGCGTGTGGTTCAAAGTCAATTTAGGAATCCGAAATTAAAATTGAAAATATTCATCAAGGAACTGATATATCTTAGAAGCTCCCTTTACCGCAGGGCGCCCGGCTTTCCTTCGCCGCATTCACTATTCTTTACGTAATTGCTCTTTACGGGTTTCCTGTGGTTTGAGATGGGCTTCCTGTGGTTTGGGATCGGTTTAAGGTTACCTAAGCTGTCATGAGCTGTCATCAGATCTGGGCAGTAAATTGATAGCCGATTAAATTCAACCGTAGGGACGCAGCTAAGCGAGTATTCGATTTGAAAACCCTTGTTTATTTGGTTCATAAATATCACTGCCTAGGATCGTATCATTTCTGAGTATAAAGAAATAAAGCTTCCTGAACCAAAGTTCATTTATTGGGCCAACATTCAGTGGGCCAACATTCAGTGGGGTTTTTATTAAATAAAGGACTTCCATGAACCAAATAAACAAGGGTTTTCAAATCGGATACTCACTTAGTTGCAAAGAGAAAAATTTTTAAAGTGAAATTTAGTTTTGGATATAATTTTAATATAATAATTTCTATTAATTTTGATTGGGGGGTCTAACGACCACCAAATGCTGGAAGACCTAGGGGGTTTGGGGGCATGCTCCCATTATTGGGGGGGGGGGGGGGGGCTATATATATATGGCCTTCTTCTGTAATTCAGTCCCACTACCCCCAAAATGATTGAAATGAAACAATTAAAATGAAATTGTAATTATTTTAAAAGATTTGAAGCGAAAAATTCTTAAATAAAATCACTATTACTCAATCACTAAATAATCAAACGAGAAAATGTTTTTGATATCTTCTTTGATTTCCGTTTCTTTCAGCCAACTATCCATCATTCTTATTTGTTTTGTGTTTTTTTTTCGTGATGTTACTATTGATTTCGTGACATATTATAATCACGTGACTAACGCGACGTTCCTGTCTGGGTCACGCGTTACTATTTTTACTCGTAAGCAGTTCTTGGAATTCTGAACTATATTGACATGAAGCTAGCTTTTCTTCCATTTTAACGCATATTTCTTCGCATTTTGTCGACTTGTCTGGTTGATAAATCACCCCAGGATGTAACTTTCGACTTAGATGAGAGTATTATACCAATCATGATATTAGGATGCCGAGTTGTTCGAGGACCAGACTGGAAGTGGGGCGACCAAGATGGAGGAGAAGGAGGTGTTGGGACAATTGTTGATCTTCAAAAGTTTGCAGATGGTCGAACATTACCCTCTAAAACTGTACTGGTGTGTTGGGATAATGGCAGGCAAGCTGATTATCGGACTGGGCTGAATGGCTGCTATGATTTACGAGTCTTCGATTCTTCTTCAGCGGGTACTACTTTCATTTGTATACTACTTTCATTATGTATATTTCACTAGTATACTTCAAATGTGTCACGTTTCTGCTGATATGAATCAGCAAAACCATTACAATGTAACTACTTTAACTTCCTTTTCCTTAAAGCTGCATAATACGTGCACAGAACATATCACAGATATCAGTAATCTTGGAAAAACTTCTGATTCTTTCTAAATGATCGCTTGAATTCGAACCAAGCCGGAAGTTAATATTCGGTTCTGTTTGGTTGATGAGATCGTGTTTGTCGTTTTCTTCGCTTTCTTCGTTTGTCTTTAATCTGTAAGCAGATGATAAAAAGTAGCTTTGAAATAATTGCAAAAAGCTGATTTTTTCAGCCTATGATTACTTGAAATATTTTCAGTTCCTCGCTCGGTCGATCAAATCGCCTTCATAGTCTAGCCTTCAGAACAAATATAAACTACATTGCTAAGCAGAATTTTATTTTTATCGATTTTTTTTCGTATTTTTCCCCCAAATATTATCCGCATTAGTTCCTGGTTCCATTAATAATAGCTGAGTCTACCTTATAGCTTTGATTGCTCCAAAATTGATATACCATCAATATTACACGTCCTTCTAGTTTGTCATGTGTTGATATTTTTATCAATATACTTGCCTTTCTTTATACTTCAACAGTCGGCCAATCACAGACTGTTTGTCTGGGGAGTGAGCTTTCATGAATTGTGTTTGAAGGACCTCCAGTAGTCAAGTTTAGTAGTCAATTTTAAAATTAATATTTTCCGATATTTCCGTTTATATTTTTTGTATTTTACTTTTACTTAAATTGGACCATTGCATTTGAGGGTCATAGGGCAAATTTGACAAACGTTTATGTATTTCGTACATTTTATGATTTTGCTTTTTCGAAGTTCAAAGGAAATTGCGTCGCTCGAACTCAGAGCCGAATTTGAGGTTCAATATCGGGACCAGATCGAAAAGCTTCTCCCATGTTTCAGTTCCATCTCGTCCCACGAGTTTATCCTAAACATTTACAAGTGGTCATCAACCTTTCCATCTCTTACTGAAGTTTGAGCAAGGAGTATGCTAAACTACTTTCAGTTGGTCCTTCTCCACTTGTAGCAAATAAAAAAATTCCCCTTTGCCATGGCGTTCCTCGTATTATCGTTGCCATTATTATCTTTCTCACCCGGGCGATTCTTACTAATATATATATCTTGATGGAAACTATTTTATCAATTTCCACACAACAAACAAACATCACAAGGAGATATTAATTTTTGTTTCACCGTGTGGCCATGTAGCATCCCTATATACAGCTATTTCAAAAAGGGTTGGTGAAGGTTTTGTTGCATATTGCATACCAAGCCCGAAATGCAATTTGGGTCAAGTGAATTCAAGCAGCAAAAGGTCACAACAATATGGGATTTTCCCAAACTTTGTCTGCATGTTTTTCAGCATATTTTCTTCTGTGCTGACATTATTTACATATGAATATTTTTCATTTCAAGCTTCGTAAGCAAAGTACAACATGCAGCATGCACGGCATGCATCAAGCAACTTGCAACAAAACCTTCACCAATCTTTTTTGAAATAGCTGTATATATCTTCGTTATTTATCTTTTATTTTTAGGAGTCGTGTTTACAATTTTTAGGTGTGATGGATGCATGCACTCGGGAATTACCGGAATACGATGGCACTGCACAGAATGTAACGACTATGATTTGTGCAGTATTTGCTACATGAATGATGTACATTACAAGAACCATGCGTTTATGCGTTTCCACATATCGAACGACAGAACCAACGGGTGAGTGAATAATACCGAATTACTTACTTTCCATAGACTACCAGTGGCAGACTCAGTAAGTTCAGAAAGAAATAGCGTGAGCACGTGATGACAAAGTCTTGAGATGGGCTAACTGTCACTATTAGAGGGTGGTTTTAATGACATCATAGGCCGTTCTATAAACATGATGCATACACTTTAAACAACTATTGTTCTGGATTGACTATAGCCTCGTGTTCACATAAAAGCGTTTTTACATAATCATTTGCTTTTGAAGACTAGAATTTTGTTTTTGATTTTTCAGAACTATTGTTGGAAAGCGCTCTGACGGCGATATAATGAAGATTCGCTCCAACGGGATGTTCCCTGGCGCCAAGGTGAAACAAGGACGGGACTGGACATTAGACAATGAGTTGGGTGCGAAAGTTGGAGGCGTCGTAGGGCTAACAGCATGGGAAAATATACCCAGGAGTGCAGTCCTTGTAAACTGGGGTAACTCTAATGAAAAGAAGCATAGAGTTGGATACGAAGGCAAAGTAAGTTATTAACGTTAACAGTATACATTAGGTTATCAAGAGTGGTGGAGCGGTAGTGCTCTCACCTCTCTCCTCTGGGGTCTCGATCGGGCTCCATTTCTGGCATCGGCATCACAGGTGAATAGAGTTTTTTGGCTCTTTACTTTTCCGGAATATTCCGCTCTCCTAACAAGTTGCTGGTTTTCAATCATTCGCAAGGGAGTGAAATAACAAACGGCAGCAATGTTGATTGATATAAAAAAAGAGTTCATTGACAATTCTTTTGTTAAATTCAAGCAAGATGGCCGCTATGACGTCATGCGCAAACATTTCTGGCGTCATTTCTATGTTCGATAGGAGTACAGACCATGGAAAAATCACTTCGATTTGTTTTTTACCATAACAGGCAAAGAAAAGATCCAAAAACGAACAAAAAGTTTGTAAGAAAAAACCGTTTCAAGCGCGCGCTAGCTACGTGCGCGAGCAATTCGTCATCTTATCGGTCTGTCCTCTTATCGAACATGGCTCTCAGCCAATCAGCGCGCGAGAAATTTACAAGTTATGGTAAAATTGTTATTGTAACTCTCGAATAGGTAGATTTACGTCTTGTCAAAGCTGCAAATGGCCCTTGGTACTATAAAGACCATCTCCCTGTGGCATCTACGATCAACTTGCCCAGGCCCGCTTATACAGGAGGGAAAGAACTGCGAGAAGGAGACATGGTGAAAACGGAACTGGACGTTGAAACACTGAAGCAAATGGCGGAAGGACATGGTGGATGGGTAGATGGAATGCAAAGAGTGAGTTTGCACAGTATTCACTCTTTTTGGGGTTCCCATCACTGATTCCCGGGTCAATATTCCAAGAATGAAATGAAAAAAAAACCACACCTGATAGTGCAAAGAAATTCCTACGCTCCTACACTCTGCAACAATAAATGAATTGAAAATATGGTTTCGATGTGAGGTCAAAAAGACTCAAAAAGACTCTGTTTTTCGTCATGCCATGTGCGTTGCTCTTGCGCAAAATAAACAACAGCCAATAGAAACGTCATTTTGATTATCACGTGACTCTTCAGCAGAAATAGGGTGCCTTTCCCCACTAGTATATGCAACATGTTCCCTTGTCTAGATCTGTGGTGACCTCTTTGATTATCGCGCAGCCTTCAGTAGAAATGGCCGTGCACACAAAGGGTACCTTTTTTCACTTGTATATGCAACATGTCCCCTTGTCTGTGGTGACCTCTTTGATTATCGCGTAACCCTTCAGTATAAATGGCGTGCACACAAAGGGTGCCTTTCACCACTCGTACATGCAACATGTCCCTTGTCTGTGCTGACCTCTCATCTTCTCTGTTATCTTTAAAGGTGATTGGACAAGTAGGTAGAGTTAGTCGTATTGATGAAGACGGTGATGTCCATGTCCAATATGGACTACTCAAGTGGGTATTCCATCCCGAAGCACTTTGTAAGGTACAATACTGTACATTTTCTATATGTTTTCGCTTTGGTTATAAAAGGTACGCATGATCTACCGCTCTTGATCTCTCATTAGGTGACAACAGGATTACGAACTGGAGACAAAGTCAGAGTTTCCAACAACAAAGAGAGGGTGATGAATCTCCAAGAAGGTCATGGAGGATGGAATAACGCTATGGAAAATGTATGTAAAATATCAAGAATGATAAATCAAAGAAACAAAAGCTAGAAATCGAGGAACTGAATGAAGATGAATGAAAAAGGGCTCCTAGATCCTCAGGCTATTTTCCACTAGTTTCCTACTGCTTTTAGGCGGAAGTGATAAAGAGCTTACTCTGCAAAACTCTGCAAGCACACAGGACAATTCTGCTGGATGGCAAAATATGCAAACCATTTAAAGCTTGACTTTTCTCTTGATCTGAAGCTCCCAGCGTGTTTATTTCACAGTATAGAGCCATTGCACGTGACAACAAAGCAAATTGGAGGGGAAAAAACTAAATATATTTATTTGGGCATATAGCTTGTTTATCAAATAAACAAAACAATTTCAATCTCTTGAGAATTGGGATCGATTGTTTTGTCCCACAAAATTGAGCTGCATTCCGACGTGCTGCAACGGTGGTCTATGTAGACACGGATGCCATTTTTTATTCCTAATATACATACGGTATGGACCTTGCCCTCTCACTCTGTTAATATATATGACCTATATTTTTCAGATATTAGGGAAAACTGGTAAAGTCATTCGAGTCGTTGATAACGGAGATATGGTGGTTAGCATCGAAGGTCGTGTTTGGGTTTTTAATCCAGATGCTCTTATTTTGGAGTCCAAAGAAGAGGAGAGAAGGCCTGCAGGACAAGAAGATCCTTCTGCCAGCGCTACAACTGCTCTCGGTCAGTGTTTGGTCAGACTAGATTTTTTCAGCCCTGCGCCGCTCCAGCCCAAACATCAGCATCAGCAACGTGCGCAAACAGTACTGAGCTAGTGGCTCTTGTGGCATGTTTAAGGGAAGACCTACCATGCGTATGCTTATAAATGTTTGTGCTGCAAGTGTAAGGCGGTCCTTAGAAGTGGGTTAGTTTAGTCGAATGATGCACAAAAGTACGACAGTTTGTCGAAAGATCTTTTATAGAGCTCATTTTAATTGTGCAATTGCCGATCGTGTTCTTTCTTGAACTCTATATATTTGCGGGAGGAATCAAAGTTTTGGAGATAACCAAGAAGTAACTTTAAAGGCGTGGAAATACGAGCAACAAAATCTTGCAACTTGTCGCGCAACATTATGGCGTTGCAAGTTGCAAAGAGAATGTTCTCGTATTGCCACCCCGTGCAACAAACAAATTTTGTGGCGCGACTTTGTTACAGAAGTAGAAGCTCTTTCTACTCTCTGCAACGATGAAAATTTGTTGCGTGCGGGGTGGTGATACGAGCAACATTCATTCTGCTCTGACTCGTTGCGTGACAAGTTGCTCAATTTTGTTGCTCGTATTTTCACACCTTAAGACATCGAGTTGGAGAATCACACCCGGCCGGGTCGCATTGGTGAGGGCGAGTACTTTCATGACCACGTACGTAACCCATGCTTTTGATTTTGTTGTAGAAATGGGTGACTGACAGAGTGAGTGTTCTTTTCTTGTAGAACTTTTGCTTCACGCTATGCTTGAAGGAGTGTCAAATTCTTCCAGTTCAGGAACCGGTTCACCTGAAACCCTTTTGGTGGCTACAACTATTGGGGACTTAGACAAAGTCAAACAAATTATTGGTAACAACAAAGCCTTGGTAAGTCATTGTTTTTCTCCGACATAAGGACTTTCCCGACACATAATCAACTTTCAATAATGTATTTTTGGATGTAGATTTTATAGTAAAACTAGTCACAAAATGAACGACGTTTCGGTGTTCATCTAACACCATTATCAAGCTCAAGTGATATAAAAGATATTCGAGTTAACAATGAAATATGAATACGTTATACAATTCCCCATAGTCAACTTTGCTGAAAAATATTAAGTTAAATAAGTAGTTTTCTAGTTATCAATAAATAGTTTTCTAATTGTTCTCTTTTTAAATAACTTTTCTTCGTTGTTTCGTTGTTTCGTTGTTTCGTTGTTTCGTTGTTTCGTTGTTTCGTTGTTTCGTTGTTTCGTTGTTTCGTTGTTTCGTTGTTTCGTTGTTTCGTTGTTTCGTTGTTTCGTTGTTTCGTTGTTTCGTTGTTTCGTTGTTTCGTTGTTTCGTTGTTCCGTTGTTTGGCTGTTTGGCTGCTTCGCTTCTCCGTTGCTTAGTTGCTTAGTTGCTTCGTTGCTTCGCTGCTTCATTCCTTCGTTGCTTCCTTCCTACCTTCCTTGCTTCCTTACTATTTTGCTTCCTTGCTTCCTTCCTTGCTTCCTTCCTTCCAATCTATCTTTGTTTGTTTCTCTCCCTGTTTTTTCTGTTATTTCCTTCCATGTATACATCATTTGTACCTACTACCTTTGTTACACTATTATCTAGGTAAATCACAAGTTTTCCAGCAACAAAACGCCCCTACAAGTTGCCTGCCATCAAGGAAAATCTGAGATTGTGTCTTATTTACTGGAAAACGGAGCAGACAAAGAACTGAGGGTAACTGTTGACTGTGACTCAACATCTTACAATCTTATTGCTCTTGTCATCTACTCGCATGCCTAATTTTATTTAATACTTATTTATAGGATGAGGAAGGCTACACAGCATTGCACCATGCTGCTTATGGGTGAGTTGTTCCATCGTGCGTTGCTTGTTTGAAGGAAGGAAGGATATAAGGCGTTGTATTGAAGATTAGCACACTCGATATGTGCGTAGTTCATCTATCCATCCATCCATCCACCTACCGGCCCATATGATCATCCACCCATCCGTCCGTCTACCTATTCAACAACTCAACCCCTCCCCTTTCCTTTTTCTCCCCTTCCTCCATTGTTTCCTTTCTTCTTAATCGTTTATTTCTTCCTACCTTCCTTCCTTCCCTCCTTCCTTCTTTCTTTCCATCCAATCCTTAATTATTTCCGTTCTTTATAATATGTACGTAAAGCAGCTAAGAGAATAGCGCAAATGCGTACTACTTTGATTACTAACCAATACATTAATCCATCCATTTCATTCTTGTCATTTCAGCGACGAAACTGGTGTATGTGTTGTAGTCATGCTTTCTGCCAATGCTAAAGTGAATGCAACCGATTTGGACCGAACGAAAGTAACACCTCTCCATCTCGCTGTTCAAAGAGGCAACGAAGCAGGTGTGGCTGCTCTGGTACAATCTAAGCACTGTGATGTCAACTGCCAGGTAGGATTCATCATTGGGAATTCATATCAGAAAACATATATCGTACGTGCTGATGGCTTATGTTTCTAGTGGAACCAGGTGAACCTGCCCCTTCTCATCCCCTTCTTGCAGTTTGCAAGATCGAAATTAATTTTACAAATTCTCTAAAAATCTGAAGGTAAACAGTGCGTGGGCTTGATATGTGAAGCATGATTCTTTATTGGATCTTCGTCCCTGATACAGTGGTGGATCCAGATGGGGTTCCATGGATTCCACGGAACCCCCCTTTGAGCAGCAGACCCTTTGAAAAGGGGTATATGAAATAATGAGAATGCGTCCTGTAATGAAGTTTTAGGTATCAGTTGTTGAAAGAGTGAAGACGAAATGGAACCCCCCTTTGTAAAATTCTGGATCCGCCACTGTGATATCGTTGTACTTTCTCAAGTGAGTCAGTGCCCCGTTTTCAGTGAGGATACATTACGCGCAACCTAAATTTTGATCAGTTTATTAACGCGTTATTATTATTTTTATACTAGGACGTATTGGGAGATACACCTTTACATGAAGCAATTTTACGCAGTCAAAATAGCATATTTACCAATCTAATCAAAGTCAAGAACCTGGATCCCACTATTTGTAATGCAAATGGTTTCAATATACTACATTTGGCCTGTCTAAAAGACTGCCAACAGTAAGTTCTGATTTATGTGTGTGCCTACATTTCAATCCTTATGATTAATACTTTGGTTTGACATTTCGAGTTCATTCCAACAAGCTTCCAGGAAGCTTGGGCATCTTAAATGGGCGAGGAGGTGAAGGGAGGGGGGACTTAATACAAATTTCGTAAGACAGTATATAACAATTTTGGGCAACGAGCAACAGGCAACAATTTGGGCGAGTTCCCTCCTTTGGGTATGGGTTCTTGTTTTAGTGTTGTACATATACATATTGTGTATCGTGGCAGTATAAATATGACCTATTCTGACTTTATCCTTCACTTGACTCTGAAGATGACTTCCGCTCAGGTTGTCCAGACGTCAGTCACATCAAACAGTCTTTCTCAGGACTACATCCACCCGGATGATCATAATACAAATATTGTTTCTTCGACAAATATTGTTACTTCGATAAATATGCTGTACATGTATTATCTTTCTTTCTACATACATTTTTACTTTGAAAAAAACCTGTGTTGTTGTTGTATTTGTTTTCAGTGCAGTCAAGCTATTGATCGAAAAGTTTCCAGGTTTAGTGGACATTACCAAAGAAGATGGATTTTCAGCGCTACATGTCGCTTCAATAAACAACCATCATGAAATTGCCAAGTTTTTGATACTGTCGGTAAGCTTGGATCCCGTTCAAACAGGACTGACTAGATTTTTATTCAAAAGGATTAATGGAGAGTAAAATGTGCTTTGTTCAAAATCTTTGGTTTTTGAAACCTTGAGGGAATATACAAATATAGAAATCAAGTACATTATTTGTTGTGTAAATTTTGTCTTTCCGGCCGTCCATACATAATGTTGGTCGTCAATCTTTCATTCCTTTACTTGTCTTTTTTCTTCTTTCCTTTGTTTGCTTTCGTTTCGTTTTGTTTGCTTTCGTTTGGTTGGCTTTACTTTCGTTTCGTTTCGTTTGCTTTGCTTTCTTTTCGTTTCGTTTCGTTTGCTTTCCGTTATTTTCCATTTCTTTTACGTTTACCCCTCGTTCCTTCATTTTTAATTTCTTCCTTTTAACTTTTTTTCGATTGTAATAAGTTAAGTTGTTAATAATTGTGCTATAAATATCATTCTTTTTAAGGGGCACTGTAGCATCAACATGCGAAACGATGAGGGGATGACAGCTTTAGCTTTGTCTGTGTCAAGGAGTCACAAGGAGATGATCGAACTTTTGATTGAGCATGGAGTAGACGTTAATGTGGAAGATAAAGAAGGAGACACACCCCTTCATGTTGCCGTCATGAAACACTGCATTGCATACGTAGGGGTACGTTCTCCGTAATGGCAATCATGTTTTTCTATATCCTCCAGCATGGTGGCCATGTCTTTTGTTATATCATCCAACATGGTGGCCATGTCTTTTGTTATATCCTCCAGAATGGTGGCCATGTCTTTTGTTATATCATCCAACATGGTGGTCATGTCTTTTGTCATATCATCTCTTTCTTTCTGTCCTTAGCTTATAATAACAAATAAGGTTTATTGATAATGCTTTCGCACCATTCTGTGAATTACAGTATTCACTAAAATCGCAAAAACCACTAATCAATACTGAACAAATATTACAAAGATGGTCCGATATAATCGACCCTTACTTAATGAAATTGTAAAGCATTCTATAATACATTTCTACTACAAGTGTCTATTAGAATCCGCGACAGCACTAGGGAAAAAGCTTCTTCTAAAACTCTCATTCCTATATTTGAATAAAGAAAAATGCTATGCATTACGCAACCTACGGCAGCTTCAAAGGTTTCTCTCCGGAGAAGAGAGTGCCCATGTCTCTTGTTATGTCATCTAATATGGTGGCCATGTCTTTTGTTATATCATCCAACATGGTGGCCATATATCTTGTTATGTCATCCAATATGGTGGCCATGTCTTTTGTTATATCATCCAACATGGTGACCATATATCTTGTTATGTCATCCAATATGGTGGCCATGTCTTTTGTTATAGCAAACGATGTGGTGACCAAATTATTATCTTATTTCCTTCAAAGTGATTGCAAACTAACTAACAACTATTACTTTTCTTTTTTGACCCAGGTTAATCTACAGGATCTTGGTTTGGATGGTCCAACAGGCAACGATGCTGAAAAAGCCATTGCACTTTTCCTAGTCATTCGTGGCGGAGCAAAAACTGACTACAGCAACCATCAAGGAAAAACCCCACTGGATCTATGTATCGATGAAGAATTGAAGGGGATGCTCAGGCGACAAGATATAGTGTATGTTTATAGGCCACGCTTACAAAATTGCTTCGTGTAAATCAACCCTACAACTTGCTTACGACTGTTTTGTACGGCAAGGAAAAGCGCTGATTTACACAAAGCAATTCGTGTTGTAAGCATAGCGTAAGCTAATTGCGTGCGACAGTTGTAAGCAAAAGTTGTACCGTGTGAATCGGCCATTACCTGTCATGCACCTCCACCATGTTGTGCATCTTACTTTATCGTTATTTTTGATTCATATGTATCGGTCCTTTTTTGCTTCTTTGATCTGTCCACGTCGTCGATCAGTGACAGTCGGTCCTCATTTGCAAGAATTATCGTAGCTTTTTTATCTTTAAATAAGTAGTTACTAACTTGATCTAATATTTTTACAGGCGAAGAAATAAACAACAAGGTGGAAGACTAACTACTTTGGCTACACCAGCACGACCAGTACCAGGTTGTGATCGAGCTCCCTCGCCGAGGACAATTGGTCCGCAGTCCACAGCATCATCTGTTCCAGTAAATCCTAACCTGTCACTACCTTCTCCAGGTTGCGCTCGAGCTCCCTCGCCTGGGACAGTTGGCCCGCAGTCCACACGTTCATCTGTTCCAGTAAATCCTAACCTGCCACCTTCGCCAAGTTCTCCAAGGGAACCTTCAAAGATTCCTCCCCAACCATTTTCAAAACCTATACCTAATTCAACTAAAAGTTTCATAGAACCACCCGTTGCTCCCGCAATGCTGAGTCCACCTAATCCTCTTCCACCTAATCCTCCTTCGCCGGTTTCGAAGCTTCCAGCAGTTGTTCTAGCAGGAGGAACAGCAGCATTTTCAAGACCGTTAGATACCAGGGTTATGGCCACTGGGCCTGGGCCTGAGCCTAGGCCTGGACCATCTACTGCTGAGGATACTCCTGCTGCAGATATACCTATGGCATTAGCGAACATGAAATTAGAAGATGGCCGCCCATGTAATTCAAATTTTGAAGGCGCTTCTTCTGCGGAATCAGAAAGGAGGAATCCTAATCGTGTTGTAGCATCTGAAATAAAGACCTCTTCAATTGAAAAGGCAAAAATGGTTCAATCCCAAAAGTCTAACGTACAGGTGAGTAAGCGTCGTCTGCACAAATAATGCTGAGTAAAGGCACGGACAACAAGATGCCACGTTGCCTGCAATATTGCTTGCAATGTGTATTTAGGAGGGATGTCACACGTTGCAACTTTCCTTGCGAGGTCGCATGAAATTTGCTAGACGCGGTTACAAGTTATATGTTGATAAAGCTCATGAAATCAAATCAAAACTATAATCGCATTTCATCTGCTGAGAGCAACACGCCGTTGCAAGCAACATTGCCTGCAATATTGCGTGCAATGTTTCACCGTGTGTCCTCGCCTTGATGGATTTTTGATATCTTTTCTATCAATTCAGGTTAGCGCATGCGATTTCAAAGACAAAAGGTTCAGTTTAAAGTTTGGTGACACTTTCAGAGTTGCGCTTTATTATTTAAGTTTGATCGCCATAAAGAGTGTTAGTCCTTCAATTATATTGATCCAAAATTTTGTTTGCTTTTTATTCTATAGGATGAACTGTGTCGTTTTTGTAGGGAGGAGAAAGCAGATGTGATTTTCAAACCTTGCAACCACAAAGTCTTGTGTCAAGGTATGTAATGGCGATACCCAATCAAGGTCAAAAATGACTTATGATAATGATGAATTACGTTGAACTTCATGATGGGTCTTGTTAAGTACGCATATCCAATGTTTGTCAAGGGGAAATATTTATAAATACCATGTGGTTTGTGCAGAATAGACCTCTTTACCTTGAACGTAATGCTTTCTCACTTCAAACCACATGTCATTCTCTTGAGAAGAAGATTCTTTGTTAGAGTTGTGTCCATATTCCTGTCTCTTCTCATGCACAACCGTTAAACAAAGAAATGATAATCTAGGGAATGACACGTGGTCTGAAATAGAACATTAATGTACCCAAGGTAAAGAGGTCTATGATTCCAAAAATACGAAAATACTATTAAATTAAAGCAATGGTTATTTGCACGGTGCGTATATCAAGTTCTGGATGCACGTGGAAGGTTCTCAAAACGAGAAAGAGTAGCTAAGAGTACACCGTCAGTGTTGGCCCGACTCTAACTTCTTGGCGCAAAAGAAAAATATTTATTTTTAATTGCGCACATTCCAATTGTATTTACTTGCTATTTTTTACATACAGGGTGCTCCGTGAGGGCAAGAGTTTGCATCCAGTGCCAACAAAAAATCAGTAGCAAAATTGATCCAGGTAACTAAGTGTATGATTAGTCTCAAATATGTCGCACATATTTCGGCAAGTTGTCAGTGGATGGGAATGTTAACTGTCTTATTTATTCTTGCGCTGCTTTGCAAATGGGAAATAAAATGGAATGTCAGAGAACGTTGAATTGGTCGATTTGCCTGGAAAAGGATGCCCTCTTTTTTTATAGTTCATGGGTTTCACTTCGGGTACTTCGGTTTTACATCATTTGCAAAATTCCAATTCGGTCTGTGAGTTACACTTGCGCTTATTTTTATTAACCCAGATGTTGTTTACTAATGCAAAGGAATTGGGAATATATATATTTTTGTAAAATTCCAGACCACGTCACTAACTAATTTTGTGCTTTTACCATGTCTAGGAACGGAGGCTCCACTCTCGTCCTTAACAGACATCAAATTGGCTTATGAAAAGAAAATAGACTACCTAGAGCGTGTGGCAAATTGTCAAATTTGTATGGAAGACACACCAAGCAACGTGGTATTTCGGCCGTGTGGTCACAAGTGCTGCAATGAGTGCGCTAGAAAATTGTACAGATGTCATATTTGTATGATTGTGATAGCAGAAAGAATTGTCTCATATCAGTAACAACAGGACTGCTGAGGTACTACTGAAAGACTACAATTCTGGCTGGGCGGATCTAAGGATTTAGAAATGAACAGCCGAAGCACAACTGATATGATCATGAAATCCTCAAATGGGCTACCTGTGTTCACTTGAGACGAAGGCCCACAAGCATGGGAGGTCCTGCGTGTCACTAGTTTAACCTCCCCGATTTATCTGGCTTTGTTCTAGGATGTTGTTCTTAGTATTAGCATTCTTCGCTAGAGTGCAAACAATATATTCGTGAAATACAAATTACAAAATAGTACAAAATAGTGCTAATTAAACAATAGAAAACAATAGAATTGGCTCGAAATAGTACTATTTAGTATAACTAATGTTTCACGGATATACTGTTTGTACTCTAGCTGCGGAATTTATTTTTATAGCAAGACCAGTTTACTTTGGGCTTGATGTGTTTTACCATTAAAAGGCTCTTCCATGAGCCTGCGCAGTAAAAATGACAGGGCTTTTGGGTCGATTTAGTCTGAACTGGTTAGAACTGGTCCCACTTAATTTTCTCACCGTGACATAAATCAACTTTATTAATTCATATCGCAAAAATAAAAGGAAAACAGCGCGGGCACGAAATAAAAAGAATACTGACAAAATTGGGTCCCACTTAATTTTACGATTATTACCAGTCTCTTTACACTTCTAGGGTCACTTGGGTGACACTAGGGTCGAGTGTATCCCCACCCCACCCCGAAAAATATAAATAAATAAATGAATAAAAATATGCATAAAAAGGTCTATAATATGATTGTATAAGTATTCCACCTTATTGGAAGACAAATATAGCAGATACTTGCATTAAACCTTCAACGTGTTCATTAGAAATTAGGCAGGTAGCTCTATCTCATTTCAGGTAGACCTTTTGGGGAGGACCCGCGCCACACCCGCTGGGGTTTGATTTGGGCCACAGGGATCCTCCCACTTAAGGTAACAAATAAAAAAAATATTTTAAACAAACGTGCCTTTTTTTGAAATACTTGAATTTTGACGCTGACTGAGGTATTGTTTTAACATGAATGAGAGAATGCAAAAACCAGGTAATTAAAATGTAGCGCAAGAGCTCCATATGTAATTTTGTGATGTAAGAAAACGACTTCCGGTTCAAGATCAAGAGCATTTTTTTAAAGTTTGTGCTTGTATTTTTTCTTCCTAGTACGAATTGTTCTTCAAAATTCTGTTTGGTGCAGTTGTAGGATAAATTTTTATTTTTCATTTTGCTCATATTCTATGACTGCTATTTATGCCACTCCCATACAGAATTTCCCCGCCAAAATTGACGCGTTTGTGCGTGTCTTTTATCTTGTCACGAGAAACCATTCACTTGCAGTTGCTTTAATTCCAGCATGTCTTCGAACACACTCCAACAACAAGAAGGAGTTTTTTATGATAAAATGATTTCTTTTACTCCATTAACGGCCTTATAGGAAGCAGTACAGAATTCATCAGAACGTGAGTATACAAATATTTCAAGGAATTAAAAGTTTCTTCATCAAAGTAATAAATTAAAAGTTTGCATTGGAAATGGAAAGAATTTCGACAGATACGACCTGAGTTTTTAAAGACAACCTTCGATCATTAAGCTTACAATATATACGCTTATTTAGACTGTTATACATGTTTTCTGTTACACATACGACCCTCTGTGACCTATATTGTGGCGCTAAACAATGAGTCACGTTCGATCTTCCCGCGTTTCCAAGAAACTGTGTAGAAACTATTTCTTTGAAGTCGAGGTCTCCAGATCTAGAGCGAAGCAAACATGAGGAGAATTCGATTTCAAAACGACTGTCCAAGCTCAAATAACAGATTCCAAATCTTAGAATATACCTAAGAGTAACGATCAAGGAATGTATTTTTTTATCTTTAATCTGAAAATATGACTTTGGAAGGAGCTAGAGTGGTTCGTGGACGAAATTGGAAATGGGATGACCAAGATGGCGGCGAAGGTGGCGTTGGGACGATCATAAACAGTGACGCTTCGTCTAAAAAAGCGATAGTTCTTTGGGATAATGGGAATCAGGCGCAGTACAGGGCTGGTTATAATGGGAGTTTTGATCTGCGGATTCTGGATTCCGCACCTGCAGGTATATATAACTTGATATAACTCTCCATTAATACTTAGAATTTTCGTTCTGAAATGAATGTGAAGTTTTGAGTCTTCGAATTTGTTATTAAAACTCTGAATAATCAGAAAACTCAGAGTGAATAATCAGAAAACTCAGAGTGAAAAATCAACTCAATATTCGAATAATGAAATCATTAATGGAGACTAGGGGGTATACTTGAGCCATTTTGACTGTAAACTAATGGCTGAGAAATGTCGTAGAACTAATGGTGGAACACATGTCAGAGCCATGCTAAGTGTTGATCCTTTCTTTTATGGTGACTTCCAAATATTGCAAGCACTTCTCAATCAAATCACTTTCATTTGTTGGAGTTATAGAGACTGTGTTCTTTACATTAGGTGTGAAGTATATGTCTTTTTCTTGTGATGGATGCATGGCAGGCATAGCTGGAATGCGTTGGCACTGCATTGAAGATCAGTGTAAGAGTTATAACTTGTGTACTACGTGTTACTTCAATGACGTCCATTTAAAGGATCACACTTTCAATCGCTTTGATAATCCAAATGACTCATGTACAGGGTTAGTAAAGTATCTCAAGTTCATACCATTCTTATTATAAATTTAAAACAATTATAAAATAACTGTTAGAATTCTCACTTACTGATTGGCTTGGGCATGGGCTTTGTGAGAGTACACAGCACACACATGTGTTTTCTATTTCTTCATGCAAATCAAAATTATTTTCTCTACCCACTAGGCTGTTTCCCCCCAATCAGCTGAACCAAGGGGCCCTGCAGGTTATTGATCACAAATCATGGACAATTTTTCACAAATCACGGAAATACTGTATAATTGATTATTATCTAGTGAATAACCTTGATACACTAGAATTCAGGGTGTACTACAAATAATAAGCAATTATTGGACGAGGTTGAGCAAAATATCGTGATTTGTTAGTGGCGAGCAAGGAATTATTTGCCGATCCCGATAACTGTTTTATCATTCAAATTATTTTTTCTAATCTTTGAGGGGCAGTGCGAGTCAAACAATAACAAAGAAGTCAGCTCATTTTTTCAGGGAAGCGAGCCATTGTCAAACTGACAGCGTTACTGCGCATGAGCAAACCGTTATTTGCAGTAAGATGGCTCTACACCATAAATGCGCATGAGCAGACCGTTATTTGTAGTAAGATGGCTCTGCACCATAAATGCGCATGAGCAGACCGTTATTTGTAGGCAGTTATTTGCAGTTCTCTCAGCCAATCAAAATGATGGAAAAATAATTTGAATGATAATTATTATTACATCACCCTCTTCAAAATATGCAGATCATGTATCACTGAGGGGGACTGAAATTCATGAAGCATGGACTTTTTTAAATTTCACAAATCACGCACCAAAAAATTAGGCCGAATCATGAGTCACATGTAACCCCTGTGCCACCCTGCTAATAAACCAAGGGAAAACAGAACTGAAAAAATTATTTTACTGTTTTAGTTTCTCATTATTCACAGTCTGATGGTTCTATTATATACTGTATCCTAATATCTAGATATATTTTCTATACTAGTGTAAAAGTAGGCAAAAGGTCGGATGTGAAGGTCAAGATTACTGCAAAAGGCCTGTTCCCAGGGGCAATTGTAAGAATTGGCAAGGATTGGATAGATGGAAAGGTGCACATTGACAGACACACGCAGGGTATTGTTCTTGGAGTTAGTCCATGGTTGGACATGCCTAGAAGTGGGGTGATAGTTGAATGGGGTACGCCCAATATTCAGTCATGTCATAGGACAGGATTTCAAGGAAAAGTAAGTAATGCTGTCATAAAGAGTGGTTTTCATATGAGTGGGAAACATACGGTACTCACTTACAGCATGTACACGGTATGCAGGCCATAACATTGAAATGGTTTTCCATTGTCTTCCAATCAAATTAATTGTTAGAGTATATAAAGGTATAGTCAGAGTGGTTTTCTGGTGAGTGGGAAACATACGGTACTGTCTTACAGTACATTCACGGTACGACATGTAGGTGACATTGAAATGGCTTCCCATTGTCTTTAAGTAGTTCATCCAATCAAAATGGGTAGTTACGGGTACAGTAAGGTATGGTAAGGTTACAGTACAGCTACAAATCTGCCTTACTGTTTCCCACTCATGCAAAAACCGCTCTATGCAAAATATGATTATTGAACTAGTGCCCATTAGCCTGTCATGACCTTTGTCTCAATCAGTGCAAAGAAAACAGTGGTAAAATGTTTACATGTAAGGATAATAGTTATAGGGTCAGGCTTCACCTGGCCAGTGAGTACTGGAATGATACATACAAATATTAAGTAAAATGTTATATTTTTGAATATCAACTGCTTACATTTCATGTACAATTTCTAGGCTATCACTTAAATCTCTGAACTGAGCTTAGCTTTTGAATAAGTTGGAAACTTTGAAACGCTGTGGAAAACAGTTCGTAACTTTTTGCAAAGTGTTCATTAAAGGTTTTCTACTTATTCACTTGTTGTATTCAATACACCAAACTATTATCTGCTAGTTAATATTATTTATTATTATTTTACATTGTAGGTAGACTTAAAGTGCAATGATTATGGTGAAGGGTATCTCTACTATAAAGAACATCTTCCTGATGTGTCTGTAGACACTGTTGGTAGAGGACGATTAAGAGAAGGTGATATGGTGACCATACACCTTTGTGTTGATGTATTGATGGCTATGGAGAAAGGTCATGGAGGCTGGATTCCTGCAATGAAAGAGGTACATAATCAGAGAAATTAAAAATATATATATATATATATTAAGCTTAAATATATTTATTAAAGAGTTATAAGTCACCAGCTGAGAAAGAACTCCAAAATTAGAATCTGACATTATAATAGTCCCCTTCATAGTTCCCTGTGTCATCTTCAAAGGTACAGTAGGCATGCCTTACACCAAAGCGAGACAAACAGTGAGCTTGCAACGATAGAGATAATTATGTGAATAATTATCCAAGGTGTTAAAAAAGTCTGTATCATTGCAAGCTCACCATTCGCCTCTCTTTGATGCAAAGGTATGGTTACCTTTCAAGATGGTGCAGGGAACTGTTAAGGGGGCTATTGTATTTTGATTGGCATTTCCTGTGCCCCTACTCGGAAAATTCTAACCAAAAATATTTGACCCATAATTCCTTTTGGGGAACACAATCAACTCAGCTGGCAAGAATGCTAACTATGTGCATTGGGCTTCTTAAATTTTTCTCTAGACTATTGGGAAGGTTGGAACAGTGGTTGAAACCAACCAACAAGGCAATATTGTTGTTAAATATGAAGGACTCAAACATGTTGCATACACTTTTCATCCTGCGGCTTTATACAAGGTAAGGTATATATGTTATAAGAGCCAGTGAATAGATGAATTAATGATCAAAAAATTTTTTATAGCATTACGGTATTAATAATTGTTATTAAAGAAATGTCATGATACTTATTCGTTTGTTTAATGATTGAGGGTCATTTGTAGAGGACCACAACATTTCACTGCAAGCTGCTAGTCTTCATATTAAGGCATCAGGTGTAGACTGTATTAGAGATGCACTATCCAGTACTATACACCATTGCCTGATGAAGACTAGCATTTTGCAGTCAAAACGTCTCAGTCCTCTACAAATGAGTACGAGACAAACTGATAAGTATAATTTCTTTACAGTAACTACTATTTCATGATGAATGTTTTTCATTCTATTAATAATAATTATTGTTATTGCTATTAATTATTATTGTTCTCACTATAATTATTGTTATCATTATTATTATTTCTATTAATATTAGAATTACTAATAAAATAAATATAGTAGCTACATGTAGTTCGACTATTTTGATGGTGTACGTATACTCCAACAGATACCAGATGTCAAGGAGAAAAATAAAGTACTCCTCTTAAATGACATAGAAATTGTCAAGAAGATACAGAATGGCTTATGGGAAGATGATATGATAGAGGTCAGTAAACCACCTGAAAATCGTAAATAATTATTACAAAAAATAAAAAAATAAAAAAAAGAGAAAAAAATTTGCATGGGATAACTAAATTAGATAAATGAAGGTTATTTACTGTCCAGGAAGTCTGGTTACTGAAACACTGACTGGCCCATTTTCAAGGCTGAGGGTACAGTTTTTCCCTAGTATGTGGACCAACTTTAGGATGGTAGATAGCTTATCTATTTTTCCCATTTACTTTTACGCTTGTTTTGCAATTTTTTTTTTGCTGTTTATCAATTTATGATCCCATGCATACACATGGACCGCAGGCAGAGATAGAAAAAACCACCCGCTCCAATAGCCAATCAGAACTCATGATTTTTACTAGTAGACTGAAAAAAATAAAAAAGTTCTTTTACTTTCAACAGTTGCTTGACTTTGTTTAATTTTTGTTTGAAGGTATTAGGATGCACAGGTGAAGTTATTGGTATGACTGAGAGAGGTAGTGCTATTGTGGCAATTGATAGGAGGATTTGGGAATTCGACCCTGCTGTCCTGATACTTGAGCATGCTCATCATGAAAACCATGAAGACACCCACCAAGGTACGAGAAGCTATAATCTATTTCAGTAAACATTCTTGTGTTCTCTACCTCCCATGAACACCACCCCAGAAATAATGAATCAGAATCAAAGAAAGAGGGCCAGAAAAATTTGTCCTGAAGAGAAAACCTTCAAGACCATATGCAATTGTTTTTTTTTTTTTGCCAAATTAAAGTACATATTTTAAAAGGTACACACGTACTGTTGAAATAATCAAGCTTGCTCATTGATTTTTGTGCAGAAGGTAAAAATCTCTTAAGGTGATGTCAATTTGATGACTGACTAATAAAATGTATTTTATTTTTTGAAATTAAGAGAGAGTTTCAAACATGCTGGATCAAGTCAAAGAAAATATACAATCTAGAAATTTGGAGGATATTGGGGATAAGCTTGTTTCAGCAGCTTTTGAAGGTGACATGGCTGAGGTTGAGAGATTAGTACAAAAAGATAGAACTAAGGTAAATGTAAGTTTGATTTGAAAGTTTAAAATGCTGTCATGATTACAAAATATTAGACTTGACATGCTTTGTAACTTTGAAAGCATTATAGTAATATTAATGGGGAACATACGATTGTGTATGTATGTATGTATGTATGTATGTATGTATGTATGTATGTATGTATGTATGTATGTATGTATGTATGTATGTATGTATGTATGTATGTATGTATGTATGTATGTATGTATGTATGTATGTATGTATGTATGTATGTATGTATGTATGTATGTATGTATGTATGTATGTATGTAATATGTATGTATGTATGTATGTGTGTGTATGTATGTATGTATGTATATTATATATAAATATTCATTTTTATCTAGAGGTATATTTTCTCACAATTGTAAAGCGCCTTAGAATATTTTATAATTTAGGTGCTATATAAATTATTAAATTATAATTTATTATTATTATTAACAAAAAATGGCATACATATACATACATACTGTACCATAAACTTTGCTGATATCTCATTCAGTTTTTTCTTTCAAAGAATATAATAATAATACTGTATATCAATTAATTAAAAATACTGTAAACCTCCAAAAATAAGCCCATGCATGGGCCTTTTCATGTAATTCTGTTGTCCTAAGACCAAATATAAGCCCAGGATTCATTTTGGAGCTTTATGGTAATGCAAATGGAAGACAAAAAAAAAAAAAAAAAAAAAAAAGAAACAAATCAAGGTTCTCTTTGTTATGACTTGATTCTGGATCTAAATATTTCACTTACCTCTTACCAGGTTAATTACCAGCTTCCCAGTGGGAAATGTGCTTTGCATATGGCATGTCTTCATGGCCAAGTTGAATTGACCTGTTACTTGCTAGACAATGGAGCTGACAAAAACATAAAGGTATATTTTAATTGTAGTACCCTTCTTTACCATTTGACTCATGGATTTCAATCATTGAGCATGTAAATGAATAGTTTTATGAACAGGATCTTAACTTTTATTGATATTTTAATTGTTATCTTAAATTATAATTAAATTACAAATATAATGTCTTTCACTGCAGGGATATTTGGATTTTTAAAATGTTTCTAGTGAGGGGTGTAGGGGGAAGCCCTCCCCCAAAAAAGTTTGATCTCAGCATCAAAATTTCATTCATTCCTGTGGATACAGTATGTCAGGAATTTTTCATTACACCCCTCTCCCCTCTATGATCAAGACCTCACTAAGCCCCACATGTCTGTTGACCTACATGCAGCCCAACTTTAACTAAAGGTGTACTGCATGCAGGCTACAATTTATTTGATTGAAGCTAAATAAATGATGTATTGCCAATGCAAACAGAGCAAATTTCGTATGAGTATTAATGTTCGTATTAATGTTCAGTGCAGGCACGACATCGAATGTCAAAATTTAATGTTTTTTGACTCTGCACCACAAAATTATGGCAAGGTGCATTCCATGCTGTAAATCTTTCCTAGTCATACTACAAAAAATTAACGCTCTAACCAGTTGTGACATTTGTCTTGATCACAGCATAGTAATGAAAAAAAGTGGTAACAACTCACTGTTTCTCTTTTCATACATTAGGATAAAGATGAATGCACTCCGTTGCATAATGCTGCCGCAGGGTATGACATATAGTAAAATATGACATGGAATTTTCAAATATATAGCTCAAATATATTGCATACTAAGCAGCTGTTTCTATTTGCATATTTTTTACGCAACAGAAAATACTTTGTTATATTTATTGATTAACATAATTATTTACCTTTTGCATGTTAGACGAGATTATGAAGCACTGTGCACACATTTACTTTTGGAAATGAGAGCTAATGTCAATGCCTGCAATGCTGCTGATGAAACTCCATTACATTTGGCTGTCCAGAATGGTAATGAAGCAGTTGTAGGTGCACTTGTCCAGTCTGTGAACTGTGATGTGAATTACCAGGTTAGAAAAACTGAATAGAATGAATAGAAAAATGGCAGACAAAAATTCAAATGAATTAAAATTGTATAAACTAATACCAGTTCTAGTTCAAATATGGAATATTCTCGTAAAATATATTAATGTGGTTCTTTTTTAATAACTCACCTTGTACTTGTAAATGGAGAATATCTTTAATATAGCGAGTAGAAGCCAATGAAAAGTTGCCAGATGGGTAGTTTTCTAATTCCAAAATTTACTGCTCCTTGGGGCTTTCTTTGTATGATTTTTAATGGACATGCTGGATTGAAAACGAAACTTAGTTTACCATTTTCTTTAATCCCATAGGATAAATGTGGAAATACGCCTCTGCATATTGCCATATTGCAGAGTAAGGATGTCATCTTCTCTGAGATCATTGGTTCTTGTGAAACGAGTGCCATAGACCCAACCCTGTTCAACAAGGAAGGTCTAAACCTGTTACACTTGGCCTGTAGCAAGAACAACACCCAGTAAGAAAACATTAGATTTGCAAAATTTATTATTACCATTATTAATAATGATGATGATATATGAAAACCACTCAGACTTTACAGCACTTTTCATATTTCCATGACTTAACTGACTCAAGACGTCTGGCGTTTTGGATTCCATCAATCAAATTTATGACGAACCAAGTTCATTCCGATCGAGCAATAAGGAAATCCCCATGACTAGACAGCCATTTTCACACAGGAATTTCTTTATCATTCACAATTGGAATGAACTCGGCCCGTCGTAAATTTGATTGATGGAAGCTAAAACACCAGACGTCTGGAGTCGGTAGGTCATAAAAATACGAAAAGCACTGTAATATTTGTTTCTTAAATCAGTAATAATTGGACTTAAGTATATTACACTATTTTCATTACTACATTCTAATGTACAGTGACAAAACTTGTGACAGGTTTATCAACAATCTAACAACCATTACTCCCAAGTTTCTTGTCACAGTTCTCTTGTGCCTTTGCATAGTTTATTTGATTGATGGATAATGTATTACACATTAACCTGTTACTCTTTAAGAAAATAATTATAATAAGTTAGTGTCTAGTAGAACTATTATGGAACACTGTTCACTGAGACACACGCACATCACCACTACATTCAATATTGGTTGTTTTGAAGTGTAACCACTGCAATTTCCTTACAGGGCAGTAAAAGAACTGGTTAGCAAATATCCTTTTCTTCTCAGTACAAGAAACCCAGAAGGATGGTATCCCTTGCATCTGGCTGTCTTGAACAACCAATACGAAAACACAGAATCAATACTTGATTTGGTAAGATTGGAGAATTTTGTCTTTTTTAAAACTGTGATACAGTAAAATCCTGGTTACCAGCCACCCCGATTGCAAACCCTCCCAGTTATGAGCTCACTCATTCTGATAACTAGGCTAAGAGAAATATATATGTGTTTCCTCTTCATTTCGAACTCTTTTTCCTTACGGTTTCAAGCCACTTCCCCTGAATATGAGCCATCCAGGTTAAAACAAATCAACAAATGAGATAACCAGGATCGTACGGTATATCCTGTTTGAGATTTTTATGAAAGCCATTGAAAAAGGATGTAATTCAGTGGGCTACATTCTAATTGAAGTATAATTTATATATTTATTTATAAAGTATTAGTGGAATAAAAAATAAATATTAAATAATCATTAAATTTATAAAAAGTTATAACTCCCCCCCCCCCCCCCCCCCCATAATATGAAAGACTGCACATGCAGTTTGGAAAACCCCTTGCACATACGTATTTAATAGATATTTAAAAAATTATTATTTGAATTATTTAAAAAAACAAGCAAAAATTAACTTAGGTTGGGAGGGGGGGGGCTTTGTGGATTTTAAGGAAGGCATCAATTTTTCAAATAAGGGGCCTCATTTTAAGGCAATTCTAAGGATGGAAGAACACTAAAATGATGTTATTTTTGAAAATTCGGAATCCGCATAGCCAAAACCCCAAAAACAAATAATGAAAGGTCAACAAGGGTAGTTTTAAAAAATATCAAATGTTTGACTGTATATTTCCCCATGGCCTTCAATTATCATCCTTTCCATCGTTAAATGAACGGTTGCAAATGCATTCGACTGTTTGTCCGCCTCGAGAACTGCCGCAATTGTTCGATGATGAATGCCTTGTTTGTCACGAAGATAGCGATCTTCGTGCAAATGACCTGATAGACTGACCTTGACGCTTTTATGAGACCATACGAGATCCATGACCTCTTCGTAGTTCCATAGAATATCGGTGTCACCTTCACGCGTTGGATGTAAAGGAACATGGCTGAAAAGGATCACTCTTTGATTACAACCGTCAGCATGAGATAACACATTATCGAGCCATTTCATCTGAACATTACCCAATCCCCCATTATCTGCGATGTAGCGCTTGGCAACCCCTTCCATACCAGTGCTGTCTTCAAGATCTTCGTTGACGTTGTGCATGCGAAGGATATTGTAAGCATTCTTGTAAGCATTACTCGTTGGGCTTCGTCCTAGAACACTCACATCGTATGTGTCCAGCACAATGAAGCGATAATTTGGAAATCTTTTTACTGTAAAAGTGTAATAAAAGGCATCCGGAGGAGAAGAAATATCATGTATTGTCAGATGTTTTCTTGCATTCTTCGAAGCGTGACAATGTGAACTGCAACAAAATGCAGAATGTAAAGATGTTTTGAGGAGCTCAGATCGGCTGAAATTGTACAGCTCGTGATTCCCCAAAACATGCTTGATGTCTACATCTGCCCTATCGAAATCGTCCAGGACAGTTTTCAGAGCTAACTGCGAGGAATTATTGTTTTTGTTTACCCCATCGATGATGTCTCCAAGATGAATAACGAACGTGGTATCCCTCTCATCATTCAAGTGAGATATAGCTTCCTTCAAGAGCTTCCTGCTGTTTTGATAATGTCTG
This sequence comes from Anthopleura sola, assembly GCA_023349425.1. Classification (NCBI taxonomy): domain Eukaryota; kingdom Metazoa; phylum Cnidaria; class Anthozoa; order Actiniaria; family Actiniidae; genus Anthopleura; species Anthopleura sola. The sequence continues at coordinate 8,263,313 of JALHLI010000008.1, forward strand.
GATTTCGTACCAGGTAAAACTCTGTCTTTGACGAAAGCGAACTGAACATCTGAAATAAGACCGAACGAAAAGCCGGCCATTTCCTTAAAAAACACGTCACAGCAAAGGTTTACGCATTGGTTACAAAGTCCACGCGTTTCAGACTTTATTACGTAACAGACGCAACACATGGTACAGATAATACCATTGTTATTATGCAGGAGTGGGCTTATTCCAGGCGTGGTTACCGCCTAATGTTCCAGGGGCCTGTCCACAGTCTCCAGATTTTTACAGCTATGAACAATAGTAAGCAGTTTGAGCGAGATTTTGGCTTAGCTGAAATGAATAATAATGTATCCTATTATGAAATCGCATGCTATAAAGGATTTCGTATCAACTTTTTATGGATGTCAACAAAAGCTTCAAAGGCAATTTGACGATTTACGGTTGTAAAATCATCATAAAGTGCACTGAATAGTGGCTCTATTTTGTTCGATGCATGGCAAATGTATTGCCAAAGAAACACAAGAATCAATCAACTAAAAGATATCCAAGTCATTAGCTATAACAGCATAGTGGTTTCCATATGTAAAATTATTTTAACATTGATACAATATTTTAATGTTTTAAAAATATATAGCTTTTGGATTTTTGGGAAATTCAAGAATTATCATCTGTCTTTTGTGTCCTACCTTTTCTAGGGCTGAGTTTTAGCGCAATCGAAACCTTTTTCAACTACAACAATCAGAAAAGAATAAGAAAATAGGATATTTTAATACAACTGAAAACTAAATATATCAACAAATCTGAGTGCGCGTTTATTTGTCTTTTTTAATTCCCTTAATTAGGACCAATGTGATATTGATCTTAAGAATGGGGAAAAGAACCAGACTGCTTTATTTTTGGCCGTTTCCCAAGGCTATAGGAATATCATAGAGCTACTCGTAAAGAAAAGAGCGGACGTGAATGCCGAGGATGCTTTTGGGAATACACCACTCCACGTTGCCGTGAAAAAGCATTGCATGTCGCAAGTAAGTTCATTTTTAATGCTATAGTGTTAGGGACACCGCCGCGGAGACGGGGGGGGGGGGGGGGGGGGGCGGCGCTGTCACCCGCCTCTTTTGCCCTTTTTCGACACCAATCTTGGCTCCCTAACTTTTCCGCATACTAGTCTCTTGTATAGCCCCTTCCCCCACTTTTTAGGGTGCTCCGAGTGTCCTCAATTTAGTAGCAATGCCAAATATTTTGACACTCAAATAAAGTTCATCATCATAATCATCATCACTGAATTGCAGCAACTTAAAAAATCTGATTATTGTCTTGTATTGTATTTTCCAGGATTCGTTGGCAAACAAAGATCTCTTTAAAGATCCACAGAACCCTAATGTTAAACACCTTGATTATGCAATTGCTCTTTTCTTAGTGCTTCATGGTGAAGCTGATATCAACTATCTAAACAATGAAGCTAAAACGCCTTTGGACTTTTGCACGGATGAGGGGTTGGCCAAGGATCTTAAAATATTTTCGAAAAGGAGTACAGCAAATTTACGGTAAGGTATAACATTCACCGATGTACGTAGACTTTTCGGACCAATTTTTTACTATGTGCATTGTTACTTAGTCCCTGTTTAGACGTCGAATTACACATGTGCCGAATCTAATGAAAATGAGCAAAACCTATTTTTTTAATTCATTTGCATTGGATTCGGTACGAATTCGGTGAATTCGACTTCTAAACTTGGCCTTACTCCTTACCGAAATAAATAGGATTGACACCGATGCAAATGCAACAGAGACATTTTTAAGCTCAAGTCTTACTCTATTATCATTATTTTTTGGATAGAATTTCAACCAAAGAAGCGACACCTTTATTATTTCCTATATGTCAGTTTTCTTGAGTAATACCTCCTCACTATTATGTTTATATAACATCCTGTCACATGTGCAGTATTGCGTGACTTTATTTTTGTTTTACATTGTATTATTTAGTAAGTCTAACGCTATGGCATCTCGTGATGAATCCAACCTCAAGCGCGCAGTGCAGTCTAGCACCGGATCAACACCAAATTTGAGCAACATGGTTTCCCAGACTGCGCTATTTGGCGGATCACCACCACGTCAAGCAGGAACATCAACGAGGCGAGGATACACTGATACCAAGCTTTCAGTGGAAGCCCAAGGAGATTTTTCTCCTGAACATTATGAACCAACAATTTTCTTCAGACACAGTGTTTCTTGGCCTTCCCTTCCTACGTTACCATACGATTCATTCGCACCTCCAGCAACAATTTATTCGCCTCCGCCAAGTTTGTCCCCATCGGTTATTGCGGGAAATTCTTTATTAGGAGAACCTGCTTTATTACCCACAGAAGCTTTTACACCTTTAGGGAATGCTTCTCCTCAACCGAGAACGTCAACACCAACTACTGAGGATGTTCTTTCGTCTCCACTGCCGCCATTATTAGAGTGTTCTTTACAACCACCAATTATTCCCTGCGTTCCATCGTCGTCTCCACAGCAACCTTCGGCTTCAGGAGCATCTCTCTCATTTCCACCACCCATTCCATCAAAGACGGCCTCAAAGCAATCAGTTGCCCAAAACCTACCTCAACGTAGAAGTTATCCAGAACTTCCAAGCCCTGTTGATGTTAATGAAAGGCCACAAAACAGATATCAGAATATGTCAAGCCCTCAGACACAACCACTAGAAAAAGTTCTAACTGAAGAAAAGGATCCCAATGACAAAGTTGTTTTCACCATGGAAAACATGTTTGAAGCACTTGCAGTAAGTTTTTTCTCCAGTTTTTTTAAATCCATTAAAAAATGGCTCGGTCCCCTCCCATTTTCAAATCAAATTCCACTACTTTCAAGGCTGCTCTGCGACCTTTGTATATGTTTTTAAAATGCTCGCCGCTATGGGTTTCTGCCCTGATCCTAAAATATGATTGTCAATGTACAATTAACTGTTTACGAAAATGAAACAAAACCGTCCCCCGAGTCATCATAACGAACACTTTTACGATGCAGAATGCTACAATAATTATTATTGAAGTTAATTTACTGGAAATGAAGAGTTTTTAATTTATAAGCGGGTTCTTTTTTAAGTATTACATTGCTGATTGTTATCATATCATCATCACCATCAATATCAATATCTTCATCACCAACCCTCGTGATTATGAGGAGAAGGAGGAGGTGATGTGTTAGGAGGGGCACGATGCAAAGTTAATATACTTTTTAAATGATTTTAAAGGCTTCTTCGCCATTATCTGTCCAAAGTAAGACAGAAGAACAAACACGATGTCTTTGTGAAGACAGTATTGCTGAAGTGATCTTTGAGCCATGTCAACACAAGGTGGTTTGCAAAGGTTAGTGTAGCAAGCTGCTCAGTGGATAAAAAGAGTATGAGTGGGAAACGTACGGTACTTACTTAAAACACGAACACGGTACAACATGCCATAGAGTGGTTTTCGTATGAGTGAGAAACATACGGTACTGACTTACAGCACGTACACGGTACGACATGCCATATAGTGGTTTTCGTATGAGTGAGAAACATACGGTACTGACTTACAGCACGTACACGGTACGACATGCCATATAGTGGTTTTCGTATGAGTGAGAAACATATGGTACTTACTTACAGCACGAACACGGTACAACATGCCATAGAGTGGTTTACGTATGAGTGAGAAACATACGGTACTGACTTACAGCACGTACACGGTACGATATGCCATAGAGTGGTTTTCGTATGAGTGAGAAACATATGGTACTTACTTACAGCACGTACACGGTACAACATGCCATAGAGTTGTTTTCGTATGAGTGGGAAACATACGGTACTGACTTACAGCACGCACACGGAACAACATGCCATAGAGTGGTTTACGTATGAGTGGGAGACAAACGGTACTGACTTGCAGCACGTACACGGTACAACATGCCACAAAGTGTTTTTCGTATGAGTGGTTGTGAAACATACGGTACTGGCTTGCAATGACTTCCTCTTGCCTTCCAGTAATTCACCCATTCACAGTAATTACGGTTACGGCAAGATACGGTATGGCTACGGAAAACCCTCTATTTGTTTATTGTGACTGAATGATTTAAATTCACTGGTAGCAAACTCAAAAGCGAAGCTAAACTTTTCAGGATCTGTCTTTGCTTATCAAATACATCGCCATGCCTTTAATAAGAAGAAGTACTATAACATTTAAACTTTTTTTTTGTTCTGTGAAGAATGTGCCATAAGGATGAAGAGATGCTCAAAATGTGATGTGAAAATCGAGTACAAGAAAACCACAGGTAAAGTAATCGTGTTCTTTAATGTTAGTTGATTGTCCACCGTTGTTAGACCTAAAAGGAAAAGGCTCAAATATCAAAAAAGCCAACCCCCCCCTTTCCAAGACGTCTATTATGTAAATGTGGCAATCGCTTGTGGATCTGGCGAGGTGAGGAGAGGGATCTCATGTAGCCTGCATTGCAGGCGTTCTTCGTTGGTTCTTTCCGGGACGGGGAGGATTGGGGAGAGGAAGGAAGAGAGGAGAAGGGAACGCCTGCCCGCAGCCATTGTCTTTTTCAAATTCCCCGTTCGTACACGAACGGTTGCTCTGATTGGCTCGGCTTCGTCAATTATGATTGACATCTGACAATCAATGTAGAGATATTAAAAAAGTGATGTAATAACACGTCTGCAAAGGAGGAGGCTAGTGAAGAAGCCGAAGTTGCGATCGAAAAAATACTATAGAATTTGATTTTAAGAAAGAGCATAAATAAAACAGCTTGTGAACGGTGGAGATCTCCTAGCATTACTTTTCCAATGATTTTCCAATGTCTCCCTATAGCTAAATTATACTCGATGTTGAAGAACACGGCTATTACGAGTGATAGTAGTCTGTCCTTTGAAGAGCATCGTAAAGGATCGGCTTTTAGAAGCAGTTCCAATGGGAACATATAACTCCAGGAACACAGGTCAGCCCAAGCTCTGTTTCTGTATTGAGTGAGTTATAGCCATTTCAAAATTAACCGCTTCTCTGGCCCTTATAAAGCTAGATTGGGAACCGTTGGCTTCGGCGACTCAAATTTCCAAGTCAGCTCACTTCAGATGCAAATAAATCCCTCCATTTTCAATCTATGAAAATTCCGACGCCAGAACTTAATTCTACGATAATTTATCTTTCTGTATGTCTAATCTTACGGCTCCAATCCTTTATTTTCCCGAAAAAAATCCGGCATTCATCTCTAAATTACGGCCTCAAGACCCTCGCACAGATATGCTTTCAACACATTTCTATCAATTTCAAACATTCCAACGTTGTTGCGGTAAGGTAAATAGCCTTTCTTTCATGAAATATTGCCGATTTGCACTTTAAAATTACATTTGCAGAGCCTACAATGTTCTCCGTGATTGCTAACACCAGCAGACATAATCGCAACAATTTTATTTGACAGCTACACACACGAAATTAGTGTACATGTTTTTATCGGAAGTAAAATTTCACTTCCTTTTTACCGTGATTTGATAGGATAAGTTTTGACAGTTCTATGATGGATTTTTGACAGTTCTCTTAGGAATCGTGCATAGTTAATAGGGGCGTATTTGAAAAAGACAATGGCTGCGGGCAGGCGTTCCCTTCTCCTCTCTCCCTTCCTCTCCCCAATCCTCCCCGTCCCGGAAAGAACCAACGAAGAACGCCTGCAATGCAGGCTAGATCTCATGCTGATATTGATTTTAGGGTGGATTAATTTTCGTGTGTCCCGGGTGTTTTCGAAAATGCACGAAGTAGCATCCGTTCGAAGACGTAAAATGTATTTATTTTTTCAAACCCCACCAACAAGCCCTCGGAGCCGTACTATGGGCTAGTATTTGTGACCACAGCTTGACTCAAACTTCAAAAGTCATACAGTAACGCCTGATACTTATGTTCTTTCTAGATGGCTCTCTCTTGAGTATGACTTCACCCCGTCCAGAAGATCAGGAAAGGGAAGTGAAGGAGCTAAAATGAAAAGCAAGTAGAAGAAGGAGATATAAAAACCAAATGTCAAATTTGCATGGAACACGACAAAAACGTAGTGTTTGGCTGTGGACATACGTCATGTGAAAATTGTTCCAATGATCAGAACGTCTGCTATTTTTGTAAAAGGCAGATAATACAAAAAAACTCTTTATTCTTGTAGAGCTTTTACGGCCTTTTTGTTTTACCAAAACTCAGTGCATTTACTAGGGGAGGTGCTTTTGTCCTAGTCATTGATTTAGCGACCATTTCTCGGTGAGTAAGAAAGTGGCTGCTTTACCCGCAATACTCAGTTCTAGCCCACGTGATACCGCATGTATTCTAGGAGGGGTGCTTAGCGCTACTGAAACGCTTCATAAAATTTTGTCTTAGTCATTGATTTAGCGACCATTTCTCGGTGATTTAGAATGCTGCTCAATACTCATTACCAGCTCAGGTAAAACCACATTTACTCCAAGGGTGCTTAGTGCTACTGAAACGTTTCATGCACTTTTGTCTGGCCAGTCATTGATTTAGCAACCATTTCTCGGTGAATTAGAGTGCTGCTCAATACTCATTACCAGCTCAGGTAAAACCACAATTACTCCAAGGGGTGCTTAGCCACACTCAGCCTTTCTTAAGTCTTCTCAATTATTCTGATGATGGTACTCGACCAGTAATGCCAAATCGTCAGGGTTTTTGTTTTTGCTACATTTAATAACATCTGTTCAGCTTTCTTAATCATTCTGATGATGGCATCAACCAGTGATGCCAGAACGTCAGGTCTTAATAAATATCATACGTAAAAAGTACAAAAAAAAAAAAAAAAAAAATGACTCGTATTCATTTTTTTTTATTTTCTTGCTTTGGCTTTTATTTTGTTGGTTTAGTAGTATTTTGTTGGTTTAGTAATCCAGTAATAAAATGAGGCAGCACATCATTAGCCATAATTTTTGCTTTATTTGCTTGTCTTGTCCCTGTTTTTGTTTTTTGTTTGCATTTTCTTTCTTTTTCTTTGTTTTTGATTTTGCATGTATTTTTTCCCCCTTTTGCTTGCACTTCACTAAAATACAAACTACACAGACTGATAGATAGATAGATAGATATGTTTATACATTTGCAATTACAGCAATGGTTCATTCAACAGTAAAGCAATACTAATCCAGATAATAGAGCCCTTTCATGTGACTTCAAAGCAGCTCAATTTGGAGGACAAAACAAAAGAATTTCAATCTCATGAAAATTGGAATCTTTTGTTTGTCCTCCAAATTGAGCTGCATTCCAACGTGCTGCAAGGGGTCTATATTACATAATACACTTTACACTAGACTGAATGTAGAATTCATCAATGGTCAGAGAAAAAAGATATCCTGGCCTATCTGCCAATTGCTAATAACATAGAAACGAATTAGTAACGACAGATCGAATCGATTGTGGTGATCAATACTCCAGTTTCACATTTGGTGGAAACCGCTGTTTTTGAAGAACACAGACTCATTTGCACAGGCTTAGCCTCGTTTATAAGTCATCTATTCAAATACACCATTAAAAGTCCGTGGGATTGGTATTATTTAACTTGCACATTCTTTACATTACAGATGGCTGTTGCTAATGATTTGCAAAAGTCAACCGTAATGTAAAGAATGTGTAAGTTGAACAATACCAATGTTTTGAAATACCACGGACTTTTAATAACGTCGTTGAATAGCTGACTTATAAACGAGGCTTAGCCTGTGCAAATGAGTCTGTGGTCTTAAAAAACAGCGGTTTCCATCGAATGTGAAACTGGTGTATTCCAACGTTTCGTCATTGCTTAAAACATTCGCTTTCTCTCAGTTATGAATCGTTTACAAATAGGGCATTGGTTGTTGTCTTGACAAATGAGATCCGAGCATTCCATGCATGTTCTGTGTCCACAACCGAACAGAACATTGCTCCGTTCATCCATACAAATGGGACATTCTAACTCTCGTTTAGCTTCTGCGAGTTCCCTCTCAAGCTCTTTCATCTTTTCATTGTTAGAAGTATCCATTTCGTCAGATTCAGGTAATTGCGAACCATCTAAAAGAAGAAAAGGCAATACTATGTAATTACCTCATATACTGTGGGGGGCTTTTTTTGGGGGGGGGGGGGGGGCATGGTGTTGCTAGTGTTATAGTCCTTTGTGTCGGCTCATACATCCTTTAACCTTTTCCCACTAAATATTGTACCCCCTAAATAATCTCTCCATCACACCCCGCCCCAACCACAAATGGTTATTCCAAAGATGTAACCTCCTACAGTCTTGTTAGCCATAACCCTTTGCTCTGCAATCATCTTCCACCATCAAGTGATGGCAACCATGACAGGAGGCACAACAATAGAGCCTTCCCCCTGGGAAATTGAATTATTTCCTATGTAAGTCAGATTAGATCAAATTCAATTGTTCCTCAGTCCTCGTGTCATGGTTGCCATCGCATGGTGGAAAGCTTCTATTCCAAAGTCAAAACTCTGCCGCCCCTTCAAATGACAGATTTTCTTTCGGCCAACAACAGTTTCAATTCTATTTGCTGTGTCGTGTTCATCACTTTTTTTATTTTTTAAGGGTTCTGAATGCTATGGTTCGGAAGAGGAACAGAGAACTGAACGCTTGGAAGGAAACTAATCATAATGTAAGTGAATACCTGGTGTGGTTTTCTTATTTATCGGTTCGTTGCACTTGAAACAGCGCTTCAACTTCCTGGCACACCCTGTAAAGTGAACAAAATAATCAGAATTTACCTAAAGGCAAATACAATGGGGACAATTTTGTTTCGCCGATACCTTTTTGGTATATAAATAAAAGCTATGAGAATGATTTTTATTATAGAAAACAGTGAGACTTGGTGCAAGTGCAGTGTTTCTTATTTGTGCGACTGCATTAAAGCCATAAAACACCATGCCAACAGACCTCTTTAGCTTGGGCCATTTCAGACCACGTGTCATTCTCAAGAGTACCATTTCTTTGTTTAATGGTAGCGCATGAGAAGACGTGAATATGGATACACCTCAAACAAAGAATCTTATTCTCAAGAGAATGATACGTGGTCTGAATTGGACAACAAACCACCCCGGCAAGCTATAAAGGTCTATTAAAATGTAATTGTGAAAAGAAAAAGAATAACAGGGAAAAGAGTTGCGCCTTACTCATGATTAACAAACCAGTAACGAATGAACCAAAGTTACACTTACCAAGACAAACTACGTCTACCAAATGTCCACATGGATCCAAAACCACCTTTGATGCTTTTTCATCGCAAGACATGCATATTAAATCGCGGGCTGGAGGTTTTTTAGTCTGCATCCGACTCTTTGATGGATCCAATTGCTGTAGAAATAACGAAGACACCGGTTTTTCCTTCAGGGGAAGTATTAAGAGGGGTAGTCCGTAAATACCACCTGAGGGGTGCAGAATGAAAAAAATCGAAATCGCTCAAATTTTGTCAGAATGTAGGCCTTAGTGAATTATAACTGTTGTGTAAGTTTCACTGCGATCGGATAAATAGTTTAGGAGAACGGCACCGAAAACCGTTTTTTCTGATCACTTCCGGTTTTTTCACTCGATTTCACCACATCCCCAAAAACCCCAAAAATCACAAAATTTCTTTCGCATTCCTCGGCAAACAATTTAATTTCATGAATAAGGGATCCTAACCCTCATTTGGATGGATTTATCAAGCATTTTACTTAAAATGGGAATATTTTATCGATTTTTACATTATTTTAATTATTTTGAGCAAAATTTTATACCCTATGTTGCAAGGCTTATATCTCCAATGGTACATCGATTCACATAAATTAACTACTACAGGGAGAAAGAGCAATGTTTTATCTTTACTTTCATCAAATAAAATTTTGGGGCACTTGAAAATTCGAATTTTGGCAAGACGAAATACAACTCCTATTGACCCCCAAAATAATGACAACTTGAGTCGTAAGCGGTCACGCTTTATGCGAAAGATAAATTATTTGGTCCATTAAACTGCTTCTAATAGACAAGAAACTCGATGGTATAGACGATAAAACGTTTATTGACATTCTCAGAAAATATTAAAAGAATCCAAGTGGAATTTTTATTGTTTTAGGACAGCCAAGTTGAGTCTTCTTGTTGTGTCACTCGATACTAACGATTTGCCCCTTCGATTTTCGATAATATTTGGTATACATTGTCTTTAAAAATCCTCAATCACAATATAACAACCTTACTGATACAGTATGAACAATTTGTACCTTATTACACTTGGATTTGTAGAAAATAAACTCGTTGAAGCCAGGCGCCATGCGAATAACTCAATAGTCCAACTGACTTTGCAGGATTACGTGACAAATATTACCACAGGTAGCCCGTCATTACTCCATCAGATTAACTCGTACATGGACGGCCTTGCCGTGGCATCAATTGTTTTTGGTTTCAGATGATCTTAGGCAATAAAAGTCTAAAAAAAGTTAGCTTTAATCGTTTTATAGTCATGCTTTTATTTGTTGATCTCAGAATGGTCCTAGTGTTTTATGACTTTCAATTATTAATTTTTTTAACATGAAAGATAATTTTTATAAGTTTTTTGTTAACCGTTAGTGAAGACAAACCTAACCGTTAGCCGTTCAAATAAGCCAAAATTTTAATCGTTAGCCGCAAAACTATCCAGAAACAAGGATGGGCACTGGAAAAGTGCAAGACTGCACGAAGAAGCAAATGCAGTACAGTAACATGCATGGATAAAATGTTTTCAGGGCACTTCTGCAATATCATCACTACAAAAAACACCTTACATACTGATAGAGACCATTGCGGAAAACATGCAACTATGCTTCATAGTCGCAGAACGTAACCCATGTCCACACTCTTCATGTTTTTGTGAAAATATATTTATGCTTCATAAACATCATTTTTCATTTTAAAGGATCGAAACTGGAGGGTTTAGGGTGGGGCGAATGGGACCTTTTAGTTTGAATGTCGTATTTAATTTTTTATGACCCCTCTCCCTCTCCCCAAGCATCCTGTAGGAGACCAAGAAAACACAAGGCAGTAGTGCCAGAATTTACAAATAATTTTGTTTCATTTTCGGTTCCATGTTAAAAACAGACACCCAGCTCGCTTCTGTCAAGATATATATATCACAAACTCAGAGGCGGCGGAGAAGGGGGCTATAGCCCCACCCCCTTCCAGAATTTGGAGAAACTAGTTCCTTAAAAAGTTTAAAACGTTGGACTTAGTGCGTTAAAAGAGTTTTATGAAGGTTTAGAACCATTTGAAATGAAAGTTATACAATTGTTTCTAGTATACACACGATTCTTTAGGGCGAGTGTGTATACCAAAGAAAATACAAGTACACGGCCCGGGGGGGGGGGGGGGGGGAGGGGGGAGCACTTCGGGTCGTTTCATACGGGGATGCTCCGCCCGGACTCATGACCCCTTACCCTTTTCTATACCAAATTTCAGCAAAAAGTTACCCCTTTTTATACCTTTTTTTGCCTGAAAAGGTACCCCTATTATATACCTTTGAAGAAAACCTACCCCTTTTTATACCAAACCTCACATATTTCCACCCCTTTTCCAGTGCCCATCCTTGTTTCTGGATAGTTTTGCGGCAAACGATTAAAATTTTGGCTTATTTGAACGGCTAACGGTTAGGTTTGTCTTCACTAACGGTTAACAATTATTATAATTATTTTTCATGTTAAAAATATTAATAATTGAAAGTCATAAAACACTAGGACCATTCTGAGATCAACAAATAAAAGCATGAATATAAAACGATTACAGCTAACTTTTTTTAGACTTTTATTGCCTAAGATCATCTGAAACCAAAAACAATTGATGCCACGGCAAGGCCGTCCATGTACGAGTTAATCTGATGGAGTAATGACGGGCTACCTGTGGTAATATTTGTCACGTAATCCTGCAAAGTCAGTTGGACTATTGAGTTATTCGCATGGCGCCTGGCTTCAACGAGTTTATTTTCTACAAATCCAAGTGTAATAAGGTACAAATTGTTCATACTGTATCAGTAAGGTTGTTATATTGTGATTGAGGATTTTTAAAGACAATGTATACCAAATATTATCGAAAATCGAAGGGGCAAATCGTTAGTATCGAGTGACACAACAAGAAGACTCAACTTGGCTGTCCTAAAACAATAAAAATTCCACTTGGATTCTTTTAATATTTTCTGAGAATGTCAATAAACGTTTTATCGTCTATACCATCGAGTTTCTTGTCTATTAGAAGCAGTTTAATGGACCAAATAATTTATCTTTCGCATAAAGCGTGACCGCTTACGACTCAAGTTGTCATTATTTTGGGGGTCAATAGGAGTTGTATTTCGTCTTGCCAAAATTCGAATTTTCAAGTGCCCCAAAATTTTATTTGATGAAAGTAAAGATAAAACATTGCTCTTTCTCCCTGTAGTAGTTAATTTATGAGAATCGATGTACCATTGGAGATATAAGCCTTGCAACATAGGGTATAAAATTTTGCTCAAAATAATTAAAATAATGTAAAAATCGATAAAATATTCCCATTTTAAGTAAAATGCTTGATAAATCCATCCAAATGAGGGTTAGGATCCCTTATTCATGAAATTAAATTGTTTGCCGAGGAATGCGAAAGAAATTTTGTGATTTTTGGGGTTTTTGGGGATGTGGTGAAATCGAGTGAAAAAACCGGAAGTGATCAGAAAAAACGGTTTTCGGTGCCGTTCTCCTAAACTATTTATCCGATCGCAGTGAAACTTACACAACAGTTATAATTCACTAAGGCCTACATTCTGACAAAATTTGAGCGATTTCGATTTTTTTCATTCTGCACCCCTCAGGTGGTATTTACGGACTACCCCTCTTAATGCTACACATGATATACATTGCTCAGTGTTCCTTTGTAAGGGGGGCCACTAGATAGTTAGGGTACATTCTATTAAACACAGAGATACTTTGTATTCTTGGTGGCTCTATGTCAAAGTTAGATATTACAATACAACACGGTAAAATGCAGTAGAAATATATAGTAGTATATATTAACGGTTTCGGTAATTTAAAGTAACTTACTAGTAAATTGTCCAGACTTGCAGCCAAGGAGGCAACGCGCATTCTAGGTGGAGCAACCTTAGTCTCTTTCGTCTTCAGTTCTGGAGAGATGTTATTGTAGCCAGCAAATATTGTTGAATGCGGTCGAGGTGGTGGGGGCCGAGCAGTGCGTGTCGTGTTGGAAGGTTTTATTGTAGTATCAGAAGAGTTTACTCTATTGGCAGGCTTTGGAGGCGCAGGAGGTTTAGATTTAACTGACGTTCTTCCACCAGGATCACCCATATTGGTTTGTGACATCCTTTTCACCAAATCCTTGACTTTATTAGTTGGTGCTGTCGTAGGCTGGTCTTGTCTTACCTCTGATTGTTCTACTACATTGCTGTTGGTAGAATTATTATTGCGCGGCGAACGTGCACTGTGTGAAATAAAGGAAATCAGGGAAATTATGGGTTCCATATATTCCAAGGTATTTTACGTATCCTGGAATAGAACGCTGAGTATACGGATACGTGAGATATCACAAAGTATCAAGCACCATATACTCATGGGCACGCAGTGTCATGGAGTATCAACCACCGAATACCTTTGTCGTATAGTATCAGGGAATATCATGCACTGTATTCTTAGTGTATATTCCAAGTATTGAGTGCCGTGGGGTTTCCTGTCCCGGATTCGCGAGTATTCGAGGTAGTCAAATGAATTTGAAAATCAATTTTAGACTTTTTCTCTGGTTGTTTTAAACATCTGTGATTGTTTGGAATTAAATATTTTTGATCGATCGAATCATTTTTGTGAAGTTGAGTATCAACCACCGAATACCTTTGTCGTATAATATCAGGGAATATCATGCACTGTATTCTTAGTGTATATTCCAAGTATTGAGTGCCGTGGGATTTCCTGTCCCGGATTCGCGAGTATTCGAGGTAGTCAAATGAATTTGAAAATCAATTTTAGACTTCTTCTCTGTTTGTTTTAAACATCTGTGATTGTTTGGAATTATATATTTTATCGATCGAATCATTTTCGTGAAGTTGAGTATCAGCGAATATCGTTTACCGTATTCTAGTTTATGTTCCAAGTATCACGTGGTTTTACTGTACGTACTGTACGTACAGTGAAACCACGTGATCTCGTGACACATGATCCTTTGTGGTCCTCTTCTATTGTTTCGATCAAAGCGCGCCATTTTCAACGGTTCTTCAACCGTAATGGTGTCTTGCTTTGTAAGCTCAGCCTTTGCCGTCTTTGTAGCGCTTATAGCTCCTCACAAACCATAACCATCTACTGGAGTGCTATCTAAAATACCATAAGATGTCCTGGCTGAAGTTATTTCTCGATTTTCACACGACAAACGGGTGAGTAAGCCATTGAACTTTGCTTAAGCTTTGAGATATTTTCTTACGAAACGAAGCACTAGTGTGGGCCTATAGCTCGCATAGTACTTTAAATATTACTGATATCTTCTATTTCCCTCGAATATATTGATATTTTCAAGTCTTTTATGCCCGCCGAAATTCGCTTGTTGTTCTTTTGGTCATCTGACTCTCTGTTTGAAAGAATATAATCATATTGGACTAAACATTATTAGCATAATCTAAGGTTAAATTTAGTACATTATCATCAGTTAGTAACATTGTGTTGTCTTTCCTATATAGTTTTCCGCATACAAAACATCAACAGAAGTCTCTGAAGTTCGACATAATATGAAGATTTAACAGCTGAGTACTTTGGGGTACTTTTAACTCAGTGCCGCTGCTGAAATGTTGGCTCAAAATTCAAAATATGGTCGGTTGAAATACAAAGGAGAAACCACTATAAAATGCTTGTACTTCAATATGTTAGGTTTAGAAATTACTTTGGGGTACAACACTGAATATCTGGATACATGTATCTTGTAGTTATACTAAATGACAGTTATGTCGTAAAGACTTGAGATATATTTATCTGGAACATATAATTTGTATATGAAATATTTTTATACCTGAGTCTCTATATTCAGGGGTCAAGCTAGGGTTAGAGCATGAAGGTGAGTGTCCTATGGAATCCCAAGCATTGCATGGGACCATTAGGGCAAAGCTCGAGGGACTGTTTCCCATAAGACACACGCATTCATTCTCTAACTGCCTTAGTACATGGAATTTACTTATAGTTTGTGTTTCTATAGCTTATCAGTATTTTGATCCCCTGATGAAACACTCGCACTCGTATTTGATCTATTACTTGGAGATGAAGAGACATACTATGGTGTGGTGACATATTTGAAAAGTTTAATTTCATTTTCTTGCATACTGAAATGCTTTTAGAACTAAGGGAAAAAAGAGGTTTTTATAGTATGAGCTACAATGTATAGAAAATACTGATTAGTTATAGAAACTCAAAAGATTAGCATTAAAATACTAAGTTATGATCGGCTGAGTGAGAATGACCATCTTCTAAAAACTATAATATATAATATAGAGCATGATGATGAACTTTTCTCTCTTTCTTTTTTTAAACACATTGGTATGTTAGAAAATAATGATTACTTGTTATTGAAACTCGACAAGGGTGTATACAAGGTTAAAATTTACTTAGGTGATGGTTATCTTAATAAAAAGCTTTCTAAAAACTTAACTTGTTTATTGTCTTTTTATTTTTTACTCCCAAATAATTAACCTAAGATCGTGCAATGATCACGTAAATGATTTCTGGAAATCGCCAAGAGTATATTTCACATCGGGCGAATATTATTTTGGTTATTATTGAATTCCGGGAAATTCTGGGAAAATTACATTGAATATCGAGAAGTTTCTGGAATAAAATCACGTCAAGTATCACGGCATACCGTGCAAAATACGCTTACAGTACACCGTAGGTATCAGGGGATATTCGTATTTGTTGCATAAAATATTCGTGAAAAACACGGCATTTACGGGACAAAACACGCGTAATATCAGTAAATATCAGGTACCCAGAAATTCCCTGATAGGGAAAGAGTCCGAATATGGGAGAATATGGATTTTGACACCTCCTGACACCCAACGTGTATTGTACCCAGAAACCAGATGATACGCCAATATTCTTCCAGTATCAGAGTACGTATCACCAAGTATCATGACCCATATTCTGGATATTTCACACAGTGGTGGTGAAGGCTTTGGTAGCGTACGCGGAGGCCTAGGAGGGGGTTTAACTGATGTCGTATTGTTACTTCGTTGATATGTTTGAAGACGCTGGATAAGTTCGTGTTGCAGTTCTCCTTTTTGATCTGCGTTCTGGTTACTTTGAACGGTTGACTCCTGAAAATTTGCAATGTTCCATAACATCGTTAGTCAGTCATATATATCTCTCATCGAATCTAAGACTAATCACATGTACAACATTTTCCATGGAAGTGAATTAATCATACCACATGTTGTTGGACTTGCTTTTCACATGAAGAGGAACACTGCTTTCTTAGATTATTCTTGTAATCTAGAGATACTGTAGGAAGATGGTCCTTGTAGTAGAATGGGCCAAGGGAGAAAGAACTAACCAGTTCTAAATCAACCTAAAGTGAAGTTATAATCTTATGAACAAAAATCTGATATCTTGAAAAAACAAGAAAGATAGAAGGACAAGAAAAATCTTCTATAGCGGCCCTTTTCCTCTGCCAATTAGAAACGAAAGCATTAATTTATTGAATTCAGTTCTGGACTAGATGAGAAATGCTCTATAAATTTCCCCACTAGTCTAACTTAGCATTGATAAAAGAGCATGTTATCCTTACTTTTCCTTCATGACCAACTCTAAGAAGTAATTCACAGAAGTTGTCCCACTCCACTTTTACTGCACTTCTTGGAATGCCTTCCCAAGAGGCTAATTCTAAGACTATTCCGTTCCCAAGATATTCTGATGTCCAGTCATGTCCTGTTTTCACTATTGCTGCAGGAAATATTCCTTTGGCTTGGATTTTTGAGCATATGGAGCGTTGTCCAACGTCGACCCTATACAGCGAATGATACTCGATTCAATTAAGTTACCTTGTTTCCATTCCCTCATTATTCCTTACTATACTGATATCTTGATACTTTCGATCAATGTTATTAACGAAGCAAAATAAGTTCTGTCTAAATGTTAGGAAAATAACAGTTACAACATTTAAACGCGATTGGCAAATGAACAACAATACTGATGTCAGTTACCTTGTGCTAAATATAAGATAATAAAGATAAAAATAATCAAAGTGCCTATGACACATCTGACAATATTCTCAGTATAGATCCTACATGAGATGAGCTGTAAAATATTATATAGTTTGAGTGATATGATGCTACTTGAAGTTTTAAAGGTTTTATCATGCCATATGCTAATGACTGTGACGTTAATCATGAATTAGCAATTAGGAAATAAATTTAAGAAATTATTATAATTTATTACCTCAGTATTAATTCAAATGTTATACTTAAAGAAGAGAAGAAAAAAGTGGAGCACAACTCACCCATTAGTTCTTTCATTTGATACATCGAATCGCACGAAGCGGTGGTTCGTATCATGTATATCATTCATATAACACAAGGTGCATAGGTTGTAGTTAGGACATACTGCACACTGCCATCGCATTCCAGCAATACCCGCTTGTTTGCATCCATAACATGAATACGATGAGAACTTGATACCTAAAAATTTTTGAAACCATCACTTATGGAATACAATACGGTTTAGCTCATAAAATATTTAAGAAATAAAACATTTTCTCCGTGCCTTCATAGCCTGGTGAAAACCGAGGCTACGCGTTTGGGAGAATTCGAGAGCAGATCAGTGAAAACCCGAGACGAAGTCGAAGTCTTTTAAAAAATACTTAGAAAATGCTTGTTACATCATTTCCGGGCCTTCATAGCGTGATGAAAACACAGCTCTTGACCAATGAGAGCGCGCGTACTATCTTAAGTATATTTCAATACCTATATGAATTCTTTGATTCCGTTCCCCTCATTAAAATTGGTGTTACCTTTTGCCGTTACGACAAAAGTTTTAAAATATCAGACATATAATGTCGTCAGGCATATTTTGTTATTCAAAAAATAATGACATTTTTTTCAAAGTTAAGTGGTCTTCAAAATCATCGAGGCAATTCAAATATACGAGATTTATGTCGAGTTTGGAATATATCAGACTAGTAATTGATTCGCAGTTGTGTCTTTTTTAACAATGTAATGATACTGAGATTATCTGGGGAACTTTCTGACTTTTCTCGATTGTTTAATAATAATAATGATAATAATAATAATAGTTTTATATACAACCAATATTGCAGTCATGAGACTGAATTACACTGTTGAAATAAGAAGGCATAAACGCTACGTTTGGAAAATATTATAAGTTCCTAATAGAAGCCATAATAAAAGATTTCTTAAAACGTTCAGTACTATAACGTGGTTCAATAAAAAGTCTATTGTTCCTTGAATAGTATCTTGTGTTAACGATGAATGCAGGGAGAAGATTGTATAACTTGTGGCGTGGATCTTTGATAATGTCCATAAAAAGTTTCTCACACAACACTTGTCTGCGGCACACAAGCCGAGAGATTTCAACTTGGAAGCTTCCATTCTTTTGCTGTATGATAGATTAGGGCCATGGATGATGGACAAAGAGCGCTTCTGAATTCGTTCAATGCCATCGCTGAGATATGTTTGCTTTGCTTATTCCAAAAGTAACGCATTCATAAATCTCTAGATATTCAATAAGTTTTCAAAACAGGCTACTGACTGGTAAGAATAAAGCGCAAGAAATATCAACAAGACATGACAATGTTCCAGTCCGGCCTAAAATCTTTAAACCATTAACTTTTTTTACCTAAAATCTTTAAGGCTGACGCAGCTTATCCGAGTTTTTGTTGTTGAATGTGATTTTCCCGTTAATACGTTCTAGATTAAAGCGTTATTCAACTATTCGATGGATTCCAAATACAAATACTACCTGAAGGTGCAGAGTCCAAAATTCGTAAATCGTAGCAGCCATTCTGTCCTGCTCTATAACATCCTTGGTAACCAGTATCCCAATAGACAAGCACTGTTCCCTTTGGTAAGGGACTGCCATCTTTAAACTTTTGTATGCTTGTGATTGTGCCGACAAAACCTTCGCCTCCATCCTGATCCTCTTCTTCTTCTTCAAACTTCCAGTCAGGGCCTCGAACCACTCGACTTCCGACAAGCATTATCAAATTAAAAACAGACAACTTTTACCGAATCCAAGCAAGAACTAAGTCGTCGATGTTTCAGTCCCGAAGTACTTTGTCAGCAAGTTACCTCCTTGAAGTTCCGTTCGGCTTTCTTGGAAACGAGCTCTAAGTTGGCATATAATTATTGGACAGCAAAGATGACAAACAAATTCATCTATATATAGCTGCGAAAAAAAGTCCCGTCACGTTACTTGACCTTTTTCCATTATCTACGCTCGAATAACAGAGTCGATATCCAATAGTCAGATATCTGTTTACTTGGTTGCCTTTGGCAGCAAAGTCTCAACATGCGTGGTGTTTAATTTCTCCGTCCTTTTACGGGTTGCCTGTGGCAGCATAGTCTCAACTGAATGCGTCGCATTTAATTTCTTCGTCCTTTTACTGGGTTGCCTGTGGCAGGCCAGTTTAAAAATGCCTATTTTTAGTTTTATTTTGTTTATTATTATTATTATATATATATTTTTCTCATCAGTACTTAAGAATTCCATAGCACTTAAAGTGCAAATAAGAAACTTTCTACATTGTTTTGCGAAGAAAAAATGATTCCTATCTTACAATAAATACATAACGGGCTAATCGATTCCTCGCTATGTATTGATACATTCCAACGTTTTGTTGTTGCTTAAAACATTCGCTTTCTCTCAGTTATGTCCTGTTTACAAATAGGGCATTGGTTATTGTCTTGACAAATGAGATCTGAGCATTCCATGCATGTTCTGTGTCCACAACCGAACAGGACTTGGCACCGTTCATCCATACAAATAGGACATTCTACCTCTCGTTTAGCTTCCTCTAGTTGTCTTTCAAGGTCTTTCATCTTTTCATTGTTAGAAGTATCTTTTTTGTCGTCAGGTTCAGGTAATTGCGAGCCATCTAACAAAAGAAAAGGTATATATGTGATTACATCATATGTTGTGATTCTTTGGGCGTACGTGGTATGGCTGCTGTTAAAGCTCTTCGGGTTTACATAAGTACTTAATATCGTACCCCCTAAATAACCTCTCCATATCTAATCAGTGGTAACATGTAAGTGAATACCTGGTGTGGTTTTCTTATTTATCGGTTCGTTGCACTTAAAACAGCGCTTCAACTTCCTGGCACACCCTGTAAAGTAAACAAAATAATCAGAATTTACCTAAAACATAAATATAGTTTTTTCAATTTTGTTTCGCCGATGATTCTTAGGTAAATGAAGTAGACTAAAATAAAATAATTAAAAAAAAAACGTTGCAGATATATAGCGAGGGTTTTTCTCTAAGTAACCTGGCTTCCCTTCTTTTCTTAAACTTAGGCCGAACATGTGGGCAGATGGTTGTAAGCTGTAATTATCGAAGGTCGGGATAAGGAGACTTGGTGCAGGTGTGGTGTTTAATTTCTTTTTGTCGAACGTAAGATAAAATTAGGGAATAGATAAATGAACCAAGGTTACACATACCAAGACAAACTACGTCTACCAAATGTCCACATGGATCCAAAACCACCTTCGATGCTTTTTCATCGCAAGACATGCATATGAATTCGCGGGCTTGAGGTTTTCTATTCTGCATCTGACCCTTTGTTGGATCCAATTGCTGTAAAACAACGAAAATATCAACACCAGTTTTTCCATTAGTGGAGATATGAATGCTATATACATCTATATATATTCTAGTGGATAATGTGATCCCTTTCCATGTTAGTTAAAACGGGACCATAGTTTGGCTATGTGTATTAAACTCGAATAAGTGTACTTTTGATTCTTGATCGCTTTGTTTCAAAGTTAGAAATCACAATACCATATGGTAAAATAAAATAGAAATATAGTAGTAGTATAAATAGTAATTTAAAGTTACTTACTAGTAAATTGTCCAAACTTGCAGCCAAGGAGGCAACGCGCATTCTAGATGGAGCAACCTTAGTATCTTTCGTCTTCTGTTCTGGAGAGATGTTATCGGAGCCTGGAAATATTGTTGAATGCGGTCGAGGTGGTGGGGGAGCAGGGCGAGTTTTCGTGGAAGGTTTTAATGTAGTATCAGAAGGGTTTACTTTGTTGGCAGGCTTTGGAGGAGCAGGAGCTTTAGATTTAACAGACGTTCTTCCACCAGGATCACCCATAATGGTTTGTGACATCCTTTTCACCAAATCCTTGACTTTATTAGTTGGTGCTGTCGTGGGCTGGTCTTGCCTTGCCTCTGATTGTTCTACTACATTGCTGTTGGTAGAATTATTACTGCGCGGCGAACGTGGTGAAGGCTTTGGTAGCGTACGCGGAGGCCTAGGAGGGGGTTTAACTGATGTCGTATTATCACTTTGTTGACATGTTTGAAGAGGCTGGATAAGTTCGTTTTGCAGTTCTCCTTTTTGATCTGCGTTCTGGTTACTTTGAACGGTTGACTCCTGAAAATTAGCAATATTACATAATACATAAGATTTAAATTAAATAGCCAAATATATCTTCTGGTCTCTTCCCGTTATCGAAGATTGATCATATGTAAATATTTTCCATCAAGAATGATATAATCTAAGACGCAGAGCAAGGTTTATCATTACCACATTTTGTTGGTCTTGCTTTTCAGATGAAACGGAAGACTGCTTTTTCAGACTATTCATGTCATCTAGAGATACTGTAGGAAGATGGTCCTTGTAGTAGAATGGACCAAGGGAGGATGTAACCAGTTCTAAATCAACCTGAATTGAAATTCACAAAATAGGACGAAATTTTGAAAAACGAAAAACAAACGAAAAACAAAGGAAAATATATGTGATAAAAGAGCATGCTATCTTACTTTTCCTTCATGACCAACTCTAAGGAATAATTCACAGAAGTTGTCCCAGTCCACTTTTACTGCACTTCTTGGAATATGTTCCCAAGAGGCTAATTCTAAGACTATTCCATTCCCAAGAGATTCTGATGTCCAGTCATGTCCTGTTTTCACTATTGCTGTAGGAAATATTCCTTTAGCTTGGATTTTTGAAGACGTGGAGCGCTGTCCAACGTCGACCCTATAGCGAAGGAAAGACTCACTTTCACTTTTTATAACCTATTTGATAGCCCTCTCTCATTTCTCCCTCGTGCAGGGTTAACAGAGTTCATAAGGAACAAATGCTATTATTTGATATACAGTCAATGTCTATTAATGTTGTCCACCAAAAAAGACATTTAGACCCAAAGAAATGTCACGTGATACCTAATACACTTGCTCTAAATGCTCCATAACCAGCAATCATTGTATAAGTAGAGTTCATGATTATCATTCTCTGTTCATTGTTACTCATTGTAGAGTTTGAAACTAGAATTTATATCGTTTAAAACGAATAAACAAATCAACACGTGATACTTCTTTTGGTCTTTAAGTCTTTTTTCACAGGACAACCTTTTTGATAACGACTGTATTTTAATTTAGATATTATTGTTTCAAAAAGATTGGGAAAAGAGGATCACAACTCACCCATTAGTACTGTCATTTGATACATCAAAACGCACGAAGCGATGGTTCCTATCATGTGTATCATTCATATAACACGAGGTGCATAAGTTGTAGTTAGGACATACTGCACACTGCCATCGCATTCCAGCAATAACCGCTTGTTTGCATCCATGACATGAATAAAATGAGAACTTGATACCTAAAACATTTCGAAACCATCATTTATGGAATACAATACGGTTTAGCTCATAAAATATTACCTATACGTTGATTCCGTTCTCAGTTAAAATATCAGACATCACATATGTCTTCAGGCATAATTAAAATTCAACTAATGTAAACATACATTGTTATTCAAAAATGTCATGTTTTTCAAAGTTCAGTGGTCTTCAAAATCATCGAGATTCAGAGAATCAAAGAGATTTTGGTCGATTGTTCAGTATCATATCCGCGTACTTGAATCAGTTGTGTTTCAATGTAATGATATTTCTGAGATTTCTTGGAGAGGATTCTGTTTTTTTTTCCCAATTGTTTGCTTTCCTTATTCCACAAGTAACGCAATCATAAACTTTTAAATATTAAATAAGTTTTCAAATTTAATTATGCTACTGACTGGTAAGAATAAAGCGCAGGAAATATCAAGAAGATATGTTCCAGTCGGGCCTAAAATCTTTAACCCTTGATAGTCTATCGGCTTATCTAAAGTTTTTTATTGTTAAATGTGATTTTCCCGGTTAATACGTTCTATGTTATTGAGAACGTCATTCTACTGTTGATGGATACCGAATATTACCTGCCGGCGCAGAATCCAAAATTCGTAAATCTTGACATCCATCTTGTCCTGCTCTATAACATCCTTGGTAACCAGTATCCCAATAGACAAGCACTGTTTCCTTTGGTAAGGGACTACCATCTTTAAACTTGTGTATGCTTGTGATCGTGCCGACAAAACCTTCGCCTCCATCTTGATCCTCTTCTTCTTCGAACCTCCAGTCAGGGCCTCGAACCACTCGACTTCCGACAAGCATTTTCGAATAATCAAACTAAAAGCAATCCAGTTCGGTCTTGCAAACTACAAGCAAGATAATTCGATGATCAGTCCCGAAGGACTTTGTCAGCAACTTACTTCCTTGATGCTCTGTTCGGCTTTCAGTTCTTGGAAACGAATTCTAAATTGACATTTGATTGGACAGCAATGATTCGTTAAAACATGACTAAACAAATCATGTCATCTATATATAGCTGCCAACAAGTCCCATCGCGTTACTTGACCTGTTTCCATCCATGGATGTGACGCTCGAATGACCTTGTCGATATTCAATAACAATTTGATATGGACTCAGTTTTTCTTGGAAAAAGCGGAAAACATAGAAAGTATGTAAACGAATGGATCGTAAATGTTAAGGTGAGAGTCCTCGGCAACTCAAGCACTTTTCAGAGATTCAAGTTGGTATTTTATTATTCATTTTGTGATCCATTATTCGTTAATATTTTAGAATGCTTTAGATTATTATATTTGGGGGAATGTTTAATTTATATTACATCTATAGGTCATATATCAGCCCACGGTAATTTTCCCTACTCCGACAAATACAATTCAATACAATACAATAAACTTTAATCAAAGAGGGTGACGTATTAATCCTATGTACTTATTGACTGAGTAGGAGGTCCGAACGGGAAAATATTTGGCTCGAGGTCCTGAAGTACGGAACGAGCGCAGCGAGTTCCGTGCCAAGGACCGACAGCCAAATATTTTCCCGTTCGGACCGACCCTAACTCAGTCAATAAGCATTTTATCATATGACCACACATAAAAAATCGATTTCAAAGCGTTTTTAATAAATGCGAATAAAATGAGCAGCGAGTCCGAACGGCGAGTCCGAACGAGAAATTATTACACTTTTCGGAAAAGCGTATTTTTTTTGCTGACGACATTTTCCCCAAAGGTTTTTCTTAGAATCACGCGTACAGTGAAATACGGTCATATGATAAATTTGATTATCTAACTTACGGCCCTCAAGAACTAACTCCCTCAAGAACTAACTCCGTAACTTCGTCTTTATCTTTTTTAGATTTCACGTTGTTCAATTGTTCACTTATATCATTCCCATCACATATGATAGTTTTCATCAAGATGAATAAGTCAACCGAGTGTTATGAGATTATTGATATTATTATTATGGTTATTCTTTTGCATTGAAGCTGTTTTGCTCAAATGGTCAAAACATGGGAACTTCCCTTGTATAAAAATCCCGACGTCATTTCCGAGAACCTGTTATATAACTGACTAGGAATCAATGAAGCTACGATTCAGTTCACCAAAGTTCAGTTGCAGATTTGATTCTATTTGCTACCACTAGAAGGGAAAGAAAGGTTTCAGTGTTTGCTTCATTTTCTTTCAGATAATCCATCCAACTAATTTCCAAACAATTTCCTGTGGTAGAAGATGTTATTGGGAAGTCGTGTGGTTCGTGGACCTGACTGGAAAACTAGGAAAAACCGTGATAGTACTAGTATTGAATTAGGTTTCGTTGGTACGATTATCAATCTTCTTCATTTTCAAGATGGTAGACCTTTACCGAAAGAAACAGTACTCGTTCATTGGGATACAGGCGAACAAACATGTTGCAGAGCAGGACAGGATGGCTACTACGATTTGAGGATTTTTGACTCCGCACCAGCAGGTAAATTGCTAAAGCAAACGTCTTCCTGTTAATTCGCAGACTAATTTCCTGTTTACTACCCTGGACTCCAGAAGTTCTATTTCGTTTCGGATCGGTTTGGAAGAAGGCCCATCAAAATGCAGACACCGGAGCGAGAGTTAATAATATCTGAACCCCAGGGTACCTGTTTGTGATTAGCCAAACGTTTCTCAAATTGTACAAGCGCTACCACAAATGCATTGGGTTGTATTTCTTTAGGTTATTCGTAGACGGCAATTAAGAGCGAATGTCCACTAACGCCGAGCAAAATCGAGAATACGTGGCACATGATGAAAAATCAAAATCCTTCATATTGTATCCATTGAAACCCTATTATATACTAAGGAACGTGGTGGGGTTTGTTTTCGAAAATTTTATTTTAAACGCGAGAAATTTAGAGAAACGTGACCCAAACCGGAAATGCCTAAAATCGATTAAAAAATCGCGTGACCATGACTTCTCAAAAACGTCTCATTTGATCAATTCAAAACGAATAAGAACAAAAATCGACTTCATAATCTCATAAAATAGATAATAATGAAAGGCTGGATCAAAAAGTTACCCTTTTAAGTGTATTTTTTTAAGCCATAGGAAGCAATCGAAAATTGTATAATTTTGCGAGTTAAAATTTTCTAATTTACCGCACTTTTTAAACATTTTTTTTCCCTGCCCGGTATATTTCAAATTTTCTTGATATCTTGCAGTTAGATAGAGGAAAGGTTTTCCTTTAAGTTGATATAAGCATCTTACTCGGGCTTTTTATATTTGCGGAGATATATCGATCTAAATATCGTGAAAATCACAACAAAAAACTGTCAACAACTCCAGACAATTAGACGCGAATCTCGTCCAGACAGCGCGAACTCTAATTGTCACGCGTCTAAATGTCACGCTATGAAACTTTATTTTGTATTGCAGTTGTACTTATTATAACAGTAAGAATTGATTTTAATAAAATTATTTTCGAACAATTTAGCTGGTTAATTAAATTTGTCGGGAACGATGTTTTCCTTCAGAACTGCGTTAACTTAGAAAATGGAAGTCACTTGCTCGTTTAAGAAAATCACTGGAGGCGTTTGTGGCTTAGATAAGAGATATCCAGTCGAAATTGTTGTACCGTTATCTTCTTGTCAAAGGGATATAGCAAGTCACATACGAAGTGTTGGAATACTCGATGTTGAAACAGAAGTGGAACTTATTTTAGCCCGGCCGGCTTCCGTGTTCTCACTTCCACGAGATTTTGCAAAATTTACAATTTGTCCAGTTCATCGTTCTTCTTTGGGGATTGGCTGGCGCAGAACATCAAATCGGTGCCGGGCTCCAGCAGCCATTTCTACTCATGCAGCTAAAGGTACTACCAGAAAAGCAGCTCGCGGTTTGAGTAAAAATGAGTCTAAAGCAATATTACAGAGAACAGGCGTCTTTATTCCTGCAGGCTCTGGTAAGTAACATTTCACTGATTTCACTTCACGATCATTACATAAATTATTATAAAAGCACAAACATTTATAAAAGATCTCTAAAGTTAATGTATATGTGATACTGTTTTATACGAGACAAATATTGAATAACAAAAACAACTTTAGAACTGTCAGTCAAAGTCAATTTTCGACACAGATTCGTAATTTGATTACAATCCATTTTCGCCTCTTCCAGATACTATCAATTAATGGGCGTGTCTGTTGCAAACTAAGACCAGAGGCTGTGCTTTTAATAGCTACTCTTTAATATTATCTGCGCTTATGGCGTATTGACCACATTGA
Organism: Anthopleura sola; assembly: GCA_023349425.1. NCBI lineage: Eukaryota > Metazoa > Cnidaria > Anthozoa > Actiniaria > Actiniidae > Anthopleura > Anthopleura sola. Next base: position 8,290,403 of record JALHLI010000008.1, read on the forward strand.
AACAAATACCTTAAAAAAGTAGTAGACTAAAGAGTTTCTATTTCCGATCCTTCAAAAACATTATATTTATTTCAGGTATATGTCGTGACTGCAAGCCCCTTTTGAAGAGTTGCTGAGATGCTGAAAGACATAAGCTCTTGCTCCACTTCTCTAGCAAACGCTTCTAGTTTAGTTTCATGAACAGCGATCTCTACATCTTCTATAAGGACGTCGTCTTGAAGCGTTTTCTTTGCGGCGAGCCTTGAGAAAAAACCAGCAATTTGCTTTGATGTCAAAAAATCGTCGCTTTTGAAAATTAAGCTGCCATCAGGGTCTTTCGCAAACATCATTGATCTTGCTACTGCTGTTGGATCTGACTTTATTCCAGTCTCCTCTCCAATTCTAAACTTGGCTGTAAGGAATGCCTTTTGCTTATCTGTAAATCTGGCTCCTTGACCTGCATCCCCGAGTCGTTCTACCACACCAAGCAAATCATCAAATGCTTCAGCTCCTGCTGAGGTTACATAATCTAGTCCTTGAAGTGACTTGCGAGTAGAGGCAGGACAAACAGCAAGGATGCGTAGAAGCGTACTTCGGCTCAGCGGTTTGAAGCCAGAATCAGTGCAGTAAGCCAAGTACTGTTTGACCATTCTTTCAGGTACTATTGTTCTGATGATGTTTGGAATCTTTTTGGTGTCCTTGTTACTTAGCTTTATTGATCGCTCACCAAATGGAAGGTCTTGTACAACGTGAGAACTTGTGATAAATGAGATAAAATGCTGTATCTGTGCAGATGAGACATCTTTTCTAGGTGAAAGTACAGATTGGACCGGTGCCCCTCTACCATAGATCAAGCAATGCCGTTTGGCTTCGGTGAATCTATATCTTGTTAACCCAGGGATATATCTTAATAGTACGCTATAACGCACTTTGTCTGCCATAATGGATAGTATTTGCCGCCGAACCTCCCAGTTACTGGCCTCTTGGTAACAATCGGCTGTACCATGTTTGATGAGCAGAGTGCACTATAAAGTGGGCCTGTCTCGTCTGGAGTGATGTCTTTCAGCATCGCCACTGCGCCCTGGCCGACTTTCCGCGTGTAATATTGTTTGGTACGCTCACTTGTGTGTTTCCAAATAGTACGAAGTCTGGATCTTACGGGGCTGTTATCTCTGGATGCTAAGTATATATTTAGGTGTTCTAAAGGACTGCTAGAAGGAAAATCAAAACTAACGTCACTGCAACCCGTGGTGTCTTCACCTGATGGTACATAGAAACTAGTTCTAGGTGTAAAAGGGGTACTTGCGGCTTGTGGCTCTCTGTCATCTGCGTTCTGTGTGATATAAAACAAAACTTAAATGAAGAACAAAACTAAAACATAACTGAACAGCAAAAAATCTGGAGCAGAATTTTTAAATATAAATGCAAATGTTTCAGTAGGTTTGCACTTACTAAAGATACATTAGCGATTTCCTCGGTAACGCGCTCGATATTAGTACTTGGAGAACTTGTGCAACTCTTCAAAAGGGGCTTGCAGTCACGACATATACCTGAAATAAATATAATGTTTTTGAAGGATCGGAAATAGAAACTCTTTAGTCTACTACTTTTTTTAAGGTATTTGTTTCAATGTGGTCAATACGCCATAAGCGCAGATAATATTAAAGAGTAGCTATTAAAAGCACAGCCTCTGGTCTTAGTTTGCAACAGACACGCCCATTAATTGATAGTATCTGGAAGAGGCGAAAATGGATTGTAATCAAATTACGAATCTGTGTCGAAAATTGACTTTGACTGACAGTTCTAAAGTTGTTTTTGTTATTCAATATTTGTCTCGTATAAAACAGTATCACATATACATTAACTTTAGAGATCTTTTATAAATGTTTGTGCTTTTATAATAATTTATGTAATGATCGTGAAGTGAAATCAGTGAAATGTTACTTACCAGAGCCTGCAGGAATAAAGACGCCTGTTCTCTGTAATATTGCTTTAGACTCATTTTTACTCAAACCGCGAGCTGCTTTTCTGGTAGTACCTTTAGCTGCATGAGTAGAAATGGCTGCTGGAGCCCGGCACCGATTTGATGTTCTGCGCCAGCCAATCCCCAAAGAAGAACGATGAACTGGACAAATTGTAAATTTTGCAAAATCTCGTGGAAGTGAGAACACGGAAGCCGGCCGGGCTAAAATAAGTTCCACTTCTGTTTCAACATCGAGTATTCCAACACTTCGTATGTGACTTGCTATATCCCTTTGACAAGAAGATAACGGTACAACAATTTCGACTGGATATCTCTTATCTAAGCCACAAACGCCTCCAGTGATTTTCTTAAACGAGCAAGTGACTTCCATTTTCTAAGTTAACGCAGTTCTGAAGGAAAACATCGTTCCCGACAAATTTAATTAACCAGCTAAATTGTTCGAAAATAATTTTATTAAAATCAATTCTTACTGTTATAATAAGTACAACTGCAATACAAAATAAAGTTTCATAGCGTGACATTTAGACGCGTGACAATTAGAGTTCGCGCTGTCTGGACGAGATTCGCGTCTAATTGTCTGGAGTTGTTGACAGTTTTTTGTTGTGATTTTCACGATATTTAGATCGATATATCTCCGCAAATATAAAAAGCCCGAGTAAGATGCTTATATCAACTTAAAGGAAAACCTTTCCTCTATCTAACTGCAAGATATCAAGAAAATTTGAAATATACCGGGCAGGGAAAAAAAATATTTAAAAAGTGTGGTAAATTAGAAAATTTTAACTCGCAAAATTATACAATTTTCGATTGCTTCCTATGACTTAAAAAATACACTTAAAAGGGTAACTTTTTGATCCAGCCTTTCATTATTATCTATTTTATGAGATTATGAAGTCGATTTTTGTTCTTATTCGTTTTGAATTGATCAAATGAGACGTTTTTGAGAAGTCATGGTCACGCGATTTTTTAATCGATTTTCGGCATTTCCGGTTTGGGTCACGTTTCTCTAAATTTCTCGCGTTTAAAATAAAATTTTCGAAAACAAACCCCACCACGTTCCTTAGTATATAATAGGGTTTCAATGGATACAATATGAAGGATTTTGATTTTTCATCATGTGCCACCCTTTGCTCGGTGTTAGTGGACATTCGCTCTTAAATTTTTTCTTAGGTCAAACTCGTCTGAATCCCTGGAACTACTTTATTATACACTACTGATTTTTACAGACAGTTGCGCAAGTAACGAACTAGAAATTGAAGAAGCAAAGACTTCAAAGTGAGCCAACATAATTTTTTTCGATTTACAAACTTCCACTTACTGTTCTTCTTTTTTTATGTATCGATTGGCTTGATCTTAATATAATGGACGGGAATGGTATATTGTTTGACATCATTATTTTGTATAGCAATAGTTGTCGATGATTTCTTGTAATAACCAAGTTATTCTGAATCGTATGGTTCAGTGCAACTTGATAGATTGTGTTCGGTATGCATCACCTCTTCTGTGTGAAGATGAAAAACCGCAAGGGGGGGGGGGGGGCTGAGCTGGATTAACATTCCACATACTCGATCATCAGCTAGTAGTGCAACTGTAAGAGACAAAAAAGTGAATCTGAAGATTTGGAAAGCAGCTGACTCGTATAAAACCTGAACTGAGAAGATAGTGAAAATTGAATACTCAACTTTCCAATTATTTAAGACGACAACATATAATGACAAGCTATAGTGTTACGGATAATGAACGTCTGATGTGACGAGTCAAATTATAAAGTGAGTGGCCATGGAATGTGATTTGGTCTAAAAACATATGAGTGATTAAAAAAACCATGGCTTTGCCTTTCTCATGTTTTCAAAGGGTCTAACCGAAGGGTAAATAGGCTGCGGAGTTTTTATCAAGGTATTTAGATAGTGCTATCGGTGACTAAACAGCGTTTCCTCAACATTTTAAGCCTATATCCATTGCATGGGAGCGAAATTTCCATGACCTACAGTAACGTATGTTTTCAGGTGTGAAATTCAAAGGCTTTTGGTGTGGTGGCTGCCAAGAGGCGGATATTGCTGGAATGCGATGGCAATGTGCAGTATGTCCTAACTACGTTAGTTTATGCACCTCGTGTTATATGAGTGATATGCATGATGGGGAGCATCACTTTGTGCGATTCGATACCCCCAGTGATAAGTACAATGGGTAAGTAAACTATTTAGTTACTGGCCAGTTTGAATAGGATTAAATTTTTTTTTACTTTCACTTTACTTCTTTACCTTGCTTGCTTGCTTGCTTGCTTGCTTGCTTGCTTGCTTGCTTGCTTTCTTGCTTGCTTGCTTGTTGGCTTCCTTGCTTGTTGGCTTCCTTGCTTGCTTGCTTGTTGGCTTGCTTGCTTGCTTGCTTGCTTGCTTCCTTGCTTGCTTGCTTGCTTCCTTGCTTCCTTGCTTCCTTGCTTCCTTGCTTCCTTGCTTCCTTGCTTCCTTGCTTCCTTGCTTCCTTGCTTCCTTGCTTGCTTGCTTGCTTCCTTGCTTGCTTGCTTCCTTGCTTGCTTGCTTCCTTGCTTCCTTGCTTCCTTGCTTCCTTGCTTCCTTGCTTCCTTGCTTCCTTGCTTCCTTGCTTCCTTGCTTCCTTGCTTCCTTGCTTCCTTGCTTCCTTGCTTCCTTGCTTCCTTGCTTCCTTGCTTCCTTGCTTCCTTGCTTCCTTGCTTCCTTGCTTCCTTGCTTCCTTGCTTCCTTGCTTCCTTGCTTCCTTGCTTCCTTGCTTCCTTGCTTCCTTGCTTCCTTGCTTCCTTGCTTCCTTGCTTCCTTGCTTCCTTGCTTCCTTGCTTCCTTCATTTTTCCTTCTTTTTTCTTTCCATTTTTTCTCCTTTTTTTTCCTTTCTCCTGTCTTTCTTTCCTTCCTGCGTGAATCTTTGTGTGTGTTTCCTAATTTCTTTCCCTTAATTTTTCTAATTACATGTAAAGCATCGAGGTTGGGGAGCGTTCCGCGTCTATTAAAATCCCTTCAAGAGGAATATTTCCTGGTGCAAAAGTGCGAACTAAAAAAGACATGAAATGCTCATGGACTTCGCCAGTTTTAATTGGTGGTGAAGTGCTGAATATAATGACATGGGATGGCATACAAAGAAGTACGGTACTTGTAAAGTGGGGAGAGGTCGGTGAGCAGACACTTCGGCTTGGTTATGAAGGAGAAGTAAGATAATAACCTTTTATATTTATAAAAATTTTGACGAGCTCAAACACATTTTAAAACCATACTGAAGAATTTGGTTACGCAATAACAAGGAGTTTTTGTCTTAGTATATGTCGTGTATATCACGTTTTCTATCCTATTGTAGCACTAAGTCATTGTTACTTACTCCTTATATAGGTTGATTTGGAGCTGATCGAGTTCGTGGAGGGCCCTCATTTTTACCCCAATCACCTACCCATGGTGTCTGTTGGTGCACATCTAAGGTTCATCAGTAAGCTCGTAAGCTGTGAAAAAGTATCAACTAAAGAAATAACGGACGAGGGGGAGAATGCAATCAATTACTTGAATGAGTTACTGTCCAAGAGCGACCATGAAAGCAAGATTATGGTGAGTATTCACTGAGATGGCCAGATGTAGATGTATTTGAAGAAAGGTTACAAGTGTGATTAAAGTAGTTTTCGCGTATGACTATGAAAAACTTACTACGCCTTGCCGTGACCGAGTCAGTGTCGTACCTTGCCGTGCATGCATGAAAATATTCGAAATTCCTTGCCGTGTCCGCGCCGCGCAGTAACCTTGCCCTCTGCAGTGACTGCTCTAATTTTGGCTCATTGATGTATCGCAACTAATTTTACAGCTATGCAGAATCAAAAGAGAAATACAGGAACTACAACATGAAATTGACAAATCTGAGCACATCCAACAATTGGTATCATTGACTTCTAAGCAAGAGAAGGATTCTCAAGCTAGTCCAACGCCATATGTTGCCTCGGAAACCGAGGTAGTTCAAGCTAGATCAACGTCAGATGTTGCCTTGGAAACCGAGGTAGTTCAAGCTAGATCAACGCCAGATGTTGCCAATTCATTTCAAAATGCCAATCACTTTTCTGCGGGTATTGACGAAATCGACAGTTGTAGCATCAATAAAGCGAAGGTTGCTCATTTAGTCAGCAAATTGTCACCCGATGGTGTAAGTATAATCTTCAGTAGACTCTATTAACAACTTCCTTGTGTTGCTGCTCTTCATTTTTGAAACTGCCAATCATAAATTTGAGGAGGCGGGGCTTATGCAAATTATCGAAGATTGTAGTTCAGCCAGTTTATCAGTTTGTGTATTATATTTCGTTATTGATAGGGTCAAAAAGAAGGTCCACTTCCTGGAAATGAACGAAAAGAGTGTGAAGTTCCAGAAGTACGACAAAACGTTTCGTGGGTTATACGAAAATTTAACAAAATGGGTGAGTTGAGCTGATTAATTTTCCAACCTTTGCAACGTTCAAAATAATGCTTTACTATTCCAGAATTATGGCACATGCTAAGTTCAGTTACACCCATTTTCATAGAGCAGTTTTCGTATGACTATGAAAAACTAACAGAAAGGTCCGTTAACACTAGAGAGTTTTGAGGCGATTTTAGATGCGATTTTTGCGGCGATTTGGGTCATAGTCAAAAATGGTAAAGGAATAACTTGTAAAGTTTTATCCATAACTTCAAGATAACTGTCTCTTTGAAAGCATAAGACAAAATTTATCATATAATCAAAAATCGCCCCAGAAATCGCAGCAACGGGTGCTAACATTGTCATTGCCGTGCTGATATGAAAGCATTCGATAATCGGTAACCGTGCCATTTTCCATGACTTTAAGTTTTGCACTCATACAAAATGTGCTCTAATTACGCGACCAACACAGCCCAAGACGTCTGATTCGGCATACCGTTGGAAATTGATTCAGCCAACAACTGAGACGACTTAAATTATAGCCATTCATCTTAGCACGGTGTAGCGGTATTATGAAAGGCGGTATAATATTGAACTGCTTTTTCTTTTGGCAGCATCATATAACATGCCCAATCTCGATTTCGACAAAAAACCAATGCAACGTGCTCCGTATGTCAGCAATGAGGTTCCTATTGTACCTTCCTATGGCCAAGATAAGAAGCAAGATAGTATTGATGATACCTTTGAAGGTATCAAAACCCCGTCTAAAGAAAAATGCAAGAGGGAAAAGGCATCAAGCAAGCCTTATCTGTCCACTTCCGGCGACAAAAGATCAATTCAACATGCACCGTATGTCGCCAAGGAGCAAGATACCTTTGATGTTATCACAACGCCGTCTGTAGCCAACAGAGTCAAGAGAATGAAGTCTAAATTTGAAGGTAAAGATGAAAACATCTGTGCTGATGCAGCAAGCCCTATCAATTTGGCAGCATCATTTAGGAAACCCAGTCTGTCCAATTCCGACAAAAAATCAGTGCAGCGTGTTTCGTATGCCACCAATGAGGTTCCTACTGTATCTTCTCAAGATGAGAAGCAAGATGCCTTTGATGTTACCACGACTTCGTTTAAAGAAATACCCAAAAAGGAGAATTCTGAGTTTGAAGCTAAAGGTGAAGACATCTGTGCTGATACAAAATATGTCAGCCGTCTTGTACTCCGATTTGAAGCAGGTCGACCTAACTAAATAACTGGCAGTTTTAAAAAGCGATTCGCTTTATGCTACGCCATGCATGTTAGCCATTGATGTAAGAAAAACAAACAATGAACTACTGAAAGTGCGGACACACGATGCAATTTTTCGTGCGACGTCGCAAAAACTAGATCGCATCGTGTGACGGACCACCTGTGTGACGTTGTGTTTGCACGGTGAGGTTCGTCGCGCGCGACGTCGCAAAAGTAGAACTTGTTTCTGCTTTTTTGCGACGTCGCCGGTGACGTCGCATGTAACGTCACACGAGTGGTCACACGGTGCGGTTGCATGAAAAAATCGCATCGCGTGTCCGTAACTTAATCGTATATCGCAAATCCAAAGGTTCGGGAACCCAAGATAAGCAACTAATCTAACAATATCCATGACGCTTTTTTTTTTTGAGCAAGAATTGGGTCAACAAATCAAACAACATATTCTTATTTCTATTTTTTGTTCTCTTTTTGCCACAAACTAACCTCAATTATGGAAATTTCGCTATATTGATTTATTTGACGCACGGAAGCAGCAAGCCACTAGCTGACGTCGCGTCATCCGTACTCTCGGAACGTGGCCGGCTTAGAGCCTGGTCAAAATCTAAACAGTTTTTGGTAAATTTTGTGTACCAAAATTGCGTAATTAATCATATATTGTGTCGTCGCGTGTCGTGTAGTATCGTGTAGTGTCGTGTTGTGTGGCTTCGTAATGTGGCATTCCGTGTCGTCACGAAGCCTAGTCACCGCGTCGTGTCGTGGTGTGATGAAGCCGTGTCGTGTCGTATCGTTATGTGGTGTAATGTGTAACTTGACGATGCCGCGACCAAGCATTCTGATTTCGTGAGCAATATTTCGTGCCATGTTATTGCTTCAAGATCTTTGCATGCCGCGGTCAATATTCTGTTCTGTACCCGTATTCTTATAACCATATAGCACTATAAATAAGGTGTGTAGACAAAGACAATTGGTTTCTGTAGTTTTTGACACCTCGTCATACCACAGATAGATAAACTTATAGTATTGCGTCATAGTACACGAATCCCTTTCGTTCTATGATGTCATTTGGTGACATTTTAGCAGATCCGGAATTCAGTTCGCATATTTTTGGACTAATCTCTTTTCCGTACTCAAAGTTGAATGACGTACATCGTGATGTTCGCTGACAACGAAGAGCACACTCGATAGAAGATCTTGTCTTGGTTGTCATGACAACGCTGCCCCTCAGAGAACGGTCTACGAAAGCAATTTCGCTTCTAAATAAATCTGCATTGGGTCCTGCAAGTGACCAAAAAGAGCAAAAACGTTGAGTCTTGGAAATATACAAATCTTTTATAAATTACGTTAATTGTAGGTATTTGGGGGAAATTGGGGAAATTTTCCAAGCTCCCAACAGCATTAATATCAATTCGTATGTAAATCATAATGTGTAAAGTGGTTGAATTTGTGTAGTTCCTATTGGTTTGATAGGATTCAAACACTCGATTGACTAAGCAACGACACGCGTGAAAAACGTCTGCGCATGCTCTAAGTCCGTATGCAAATTAGTCGAAAGCGTCTTCGTGCTATTGTAAAAATATGCAAATTTAACTTTCACACTTGCCTGAAGAATAGCTTTTACAAAATGCTAAAACTTAAGATCAGTTCTTGAAACTTAAGGCTCATTCTTTCATATTGTCTTTATAAACACATTATCTTGGTGTCACAAAAGTATACCCACGAATTTTTTTGTATACTCGGAGAAAACAAGCATTTATTTTCTAACTAAAACTGTATAAATTCCTGGAGAGCGTGCTGAAAGGCACGCATGCGCAAACGTTTTTCTCTAGTGTCCTAAGCAACTTATCTTCTCTTGATATATTTTACATTTGAGATTAACGACCATATTGTTTCAGATGCATTAATCATGTAGCCCTCGAAATTAAAAGTGTCGAAATTCAGTTGACAGATTTCAAACTGCGCCAGTTCGACATGACTTGACATGACTTTTCAGTATCCCAAAAAGTAATTACAATTAATTTAGGGAAGCACAGGTGGCGTAGCGGTGAGAGCGCTCGCCTTTCACCAAGGCGACCAGGGTTCGAGCCTCGCTGGGCTCGGTGTCGTATGTGAGTAGAGTTGTTTGTTGGTTCTCTCCTGTGCTTAGAGGGTTTTTCTCCGGGCTCTCCGGTTTTCCTCCCTCCGCAAAAATCACCTTTCAAATTCTAATTCGATCTATAGGTTGCCTTGTAATTGGGTCCTAGACCTGTAAGGCTTTCCGTCCACCCCAGAGTGGTAAAGTGGCATAAATATGTCTTAGATGGAGAAAAATGGGATGGAGAACCTTAGGCACCCACCTTCCTTGCATGGTGTATCTTGTTTCCTCAGTTCGAACCTACAGTACACTGTAGAATTATGGATACTATTGTTTGCTGTCCATATCCAAGCGGCTCCTTCAACTATTTGTAACAGCGGTCCTCTTGGCACAGACAAACTAGCATTGTGATAGGAATTGATGGCATGCACTGTGGCATGTTTCCAGGAGCTATCGTCAAAACCTGCCTCACTCCACCCCTGTTCGGTAACGTCTGAACAGCGCCACGATGCATTGGTTATAAGACCATTGCTGAATGAACCGAGAATCCCGCCATCCAGTCTAGCACCAATATGACATCTTAGCCCGATGACGTTTGAATTAGGTGGTATGACGTACTTGGTGACTGTATTAAAGCCTTGGCTTTCCAGTCCGATTTGATGTCCATCCACGAAGACTCGTAATGCATAGTCACATGTAATATTTGCTGTGATGTTCTCCGGAGATGAACCTTCAAAAGAAGCAAACCACTGATTGTGAATGATATCTTAAAATCTAAACCAAAGCTAGGCTCTACAAAGTTCGCTGACAGCCCAACACTGAGGAACCCGTTCTTGGGTTGCAACAACGTGTCTCAAAATCCCTTGAGATATAAATAACAGTGAAACAGTCGCCATCTTGTTTGATATTCTTTTGGCCGAAGCCTCAAAAGAAAAATCTCAATACAGTACTATGTACTAAAACTAGCTTTCGACGCAAAGTAGAATAGTGGGTAAAAGATCGACACAATTGTATATAGTTTTATTTAGTAATAGAACATATTTAAGATGCAGAGTAGAGTACTTGTTGTTGAGCTAATGTCACTTTTTGGTTGCTTTTGTTTGAAAATGATTCTGAAGTGTTTTGTGCAATGAAGTTCATCTAGAAATTGAAAGAAAGACTTCTCTTTTTTCGCTCTGCTTTAATATTTAATTGTCACTGATTTTATACAGAAAAAAATATTCATGGGTGTCTACTTACTAAAGTTAGCCTTTATCTTCAACAAGAATTTGACATCTCGTAACTATTACGGTACGACCAAAGCACGTATTTTTGCACAAAGACCGGTGGTACTTTACGCAAACGCATTAGACCAACAGATAACTGACTAATCAAGCCAAACAATCACAACAAAGTGGACTCTAGACGTGTAGCTAAGTAAATAAATGTTAATTAATATGAATGCGGCTACCGGAAAACTCAGCGAAAAAGAAAGCTGCTTTGAAGTCTATAACTTCCAAGAGATTCTTTTTTGATAAAGAAATAAAAATAAAGATAGACCTTTCCCGAATTCGCTTGGATGATCATGAAACAAGGGTTCCAAGTCGAGACTGAACTTGATTCTTTTATTTATCAAGGCCAACCTCAACTTGAAACCATTGTTTCGTGATCATCCAAGCAAATTCGGGAAAGGTCTATTAATGAGTTTGCAGAAGGTGAATTTCCGAAACTGCTTGAGAAAAGTATTGGTGGTGGTCTGATAAAGGAATGACAATTAGTCGTGATTTATAACTCCCAAAAAAATTCTAATAACTTATAAAGGAATAATTCTTGACAAAAAGTTGGATGACAGAAGGTTACTTTTTAGATATCTTCCAGGAAATTTATTTGGAGAAATCGAAAAAGTTTGTAACTATCAAGAGATGTTTTAAAAATGAGCCCCACGAAGCTTAATCAATGGATCCCAAGAGAAGCGAGGCAGTGTTGACGGGAATAATTGGTATTTCATACCTCGATAAGTTAGTATTAATAAATGGAGCATTCGTTTATTAGAAAAGGAAAGAATGGACTATCACGGAAAAGAATAAATATTGTGATCCTACTTATTTTCTTTTAGTCTTATTTGCAACAAACTGACTTTCAAAATTGGGTTCGATGAATATACTAATGTCTCTCCTTCTATTGAGATTCTCAGTTAAAATACAGGGCCGGGACGTGTGCTCGATCATGCACCGATTGATTTTTGAATTTCTTAAACTCTAATGAATCATACGTAGTCATGCAGTAATTCATTAGCGCTGTTCAGTCGTGGCTCTTTTCTATCACATGTCTATCATAGGGAATTTTCCATAATAGGAGGACGAAGCCATATGACGAAGCCTAGTCCACTCAGCCTCGGCTGGCTTCCACATTGCTTTTTCTTGTTTTTCCTGTTTTGTACAAAACCTGCTTTTTTCCTACTTCAGTTTCTTGTTGCTCGTGCTTTATCTACTTTTTTCATTACTTTTCCTAGCTTTTCATTTCTGATAGCATTTGGATACGAGAGACAAAGAATTCGAAACTAGAAAAGCACAGACGGACTAGTCCTTTAGTTTTAGTGTTAGAGAGTACATTGATTAGCTTGAACAAGTGTGTGGATTAATTTAGGAACTCTTACTAAAACCACGTCTTGCCTTCAAGAGTTACATGACTTTTTCCACCATACATATGCGGCGTTTCAGTGACTAAAACTTTTAAGTAAGAAAATAATATTTCGTTTCATCACTTTCGTATTCATTTTCAATATAAACTATTATTTCTTTCCTAAATGTCTGAAAAATTCCTCTTTAACTACGTATTCCAATTAAAAAAGGTTTGGAAATTGAGAAACTGAACGTACTGGGTTAGACTCTCATTTTCTACCTCAGTACAATGGACCCTTCTCAAAATAATCTTAAATGCGAGGCTAATATGGAACACAAAATGAAGAAATGCCACAAACTCCATCGAGAAAAAGTGTAATTACTTTTGTAGTTCATGTTAGCCTCACATCCAAGATAATTTTGAGAAGGGTCCATTCGCGTCGTAAAAAAGTTAAAAAGTTTCCAACCTTCCAATTTGATGCAGCTTGTATGTATAATTGTACAAAAACACTTACTTGGCTTTGCACAATAGTTAGCTTCAGAGCTAAGGCTTTGAATAAGTAAACCACAGACAAGAAATCGAAAATTCCACAACATTCTCCAGTTCAAATATTTAACCCTTGGTCCAAATTATGACATAAGTTCTGATGGGAAAGCAAACGAAATGACTTCTCAAGGCGCCCTGTATCTTAGCTATAAATATCCCTCAATAATATATTCATGGTAAATAGCTTTGCTTACATAGTAAGGGGTTCTTTTACAGACAGTTTATTTAGAGTAGGACGCTAGATCTGTGTGCAAGATAAAGCCTCTTAAATCAGATCTTTAAATCCTTATCAGTTCATTTTGGTTCTCCTATTATCAATCATGGCGAACATTCTAGTTTGAAGCTTGATTGACATCTACACTTTAGCGCACTCGTTTACTCGTTATTTTATTTTCTTCGAACGTTTCTAGCCGAAAATGATAATAAAATAATCTTAAATAATAATAGAATATTTTTAAAATGTCTTTATCAGCCTTTTATTATCATTGTCTTTTTTCTATTTACCTAATTTCTTTTCAAATCAAATTCGACTCATATATAAAGTTTTAGTGATAATTGGTAAATATTTGAACTAGAGAGGAAACTATTATTGCTAAAAGCCGTATTATTTCCTTAAAGTATAAGAGTGATTACCATTTTGGCATCAATCCCTAAATCATTTCAAATGTCGACTTTCATGACTTTATCTCTCTTCGTTGTTTGTGATTCCCGCGCGCGTGCTTTTTGTTGCAAGGAGCTGAACGCGCAAGAAACTGAATAAGAATATCGTTTCATATTTCTGTATTATATTTTGCCATAAAAAACAACATATAAAATGGAAGCGCTGGAATAGATCTCTTGCACTAATTCTCAATCTGTGTGGGAAACACAAAAAAAATCCCTTCTCTTGAGGATTGAAATCTTTTGTGATGTTAATAGTTTTCATTGTTTTGACCCCCAGGTTGGGATTTAGTGCAAGGGTTCTATATAAGGAGTAAAAAAAGCAAGGATCGTGCAAGAGACATATAACCAATTACAGTGGGCACTGATATACAGACTGAATCGTAGCAACGAAACCACGCACAACATTTCATTCATTTGATGCACTCAATCAAGCAAAAGACATGTTGGAAAATTTTTGATTTCAAAACCTTAGGTTTGAAACTTCTTCATTTGTGATTATCAACCAAAATGTTGCGAAGACGGATGTACACGGATATGCACGTGTAATTCTTTTTTATTACTGACACCATGCGTGCGTGACATGCGTTACCTGGACGTTTCACAACATTTAAAATTACATAAATCTTTTTCAGTATTTTACTTAGTTTTTCCATTCCTCCCTTTATGCGCTTTCCCTATTCTCAAAATTCTTTCTTTTATGTTTCTGGCTGTTTCTTATACATCTGTAAATTAGCCGGCCTTCAGCATGATATGTATGTTTGTTACCATGGTTACCCCCAAAGCGCAGTGTATTATGGGCAATGTTCATGAAAGTAGAAAATTAAGTGCGTCTCTCAAGTTTGGGAAGATGTCAAGATTTTGATGTCAGAAAATGAAGATTTGATAAGACGGTGTTAATCGCCTTTCTCAGTTCCAATATCCTCTTGCTTAATACTTCCATTTAGGATTTGACTCCAAGGTAGTTGGAAAAGCGATTTCCTTCTTTTCATTAAATTGAACTAATAGGTTGTTTTGAGGCAACCCCAAGAAAAGAAATGAGCAAAAGACTTGGCCGCCATGTTAGGAAGCTTTAGATTGGACTACGAATAAGACTACGACTACGACTACGAGAATATTCCTTTTAAAGCATGCTACTACAAACTCGTAGTTGTCCTTGCATTGGTTCAGCTGTTGTTTTAGAGATGTGTTGTGCCAAACAGAGGACAACAACGAGTTTTTAGTAGAAGATGTTTAACGCTCAAACTCGTACTCGTCGTCAAATCTAAAATTCCCTACTTTAAAAGCAAATGAAACCAACGAGAAATCTTTTGCGAAATCGAACCAAACATAACATGGAAGCTGGTCATGACGGCACATAGTGAAAACCTTGATTTGCCCAAAAAAATAAATTATCACTCTCGTGCTCTTGAAATAAGAAAACAAGTTTTAAGAAAATGCTCTTAGTTTTCAAAGAGATCAGATAAGGTTATTAACTCGATCGAAATCTTTTTCTAGAATATTCTCCTTTAATATATACGCTGTAGGAAGGATCTGAAGCTTAGAGGTTAGAACAGGAACTGCAATTAGAGTTGGTGGACTGTATTGCCGACTCTTAACTGATAAAGATACAGCGGCGCCTCATTCTGAATACTGAAAGCCTTTCTTTCAGTTTCTTCCTTTTTTCCTTCCCTCTCTGTCTTTTCCTCTCAATCCTGGCTCGTTTCTCTTCTCTCAGTTCCTCTCTGAGTTGCAATAAAAAAAATTATTGTTGCGCGATGGCACATTTATTGGCCGTAAACACTTTGATATATCACTGACAATATAAAGTAGTACACTCTGTAGTTGATGGCCATGAATTGTCACCTTTACTCACACTAGAAAAGTAATACTCCCCTTATCGATATTACTGTCAGCCAAATTAAAAATGATCCTCATGACTATTGTGATCGTAATCTTTATAAGAGAGGAACGTCAATCATATTCATGGCTCCTTATTTATATTGTAATGGATTTGTATTGCAAACTAACAGCAATCATATATCAATCAATCATATCAGACTCAAATCACGGCCACAGAGCGCCTCTTTTTCACAAAGTGGCTTTGGACATCAGCCACGTTTCCATCTATATGGTAAAATTGTAGTCTATATAAAGAGATTTTCCATTTTCCAAAAAGGTTGTAGTTGCCAAAGGTGATAAGGCGTTAAGCGATAGGTCATTCCAATATCCAAGAATAGCTGGAATAACTTGTGTTTCCTATGTTATTCTTGTCAAGAAAAAGGAGATTAGTATTGAGATATTTGGTGTTCCTCGTAGTCAACGAAATCATTTTAAACATCTCGATTATTCATATGTACGCCTATAGGGCTGTTAAGTTGTGACGTATTTCTGGGTCCAACGGCTCACAAAAACCACTTAAGTAAAGCGAAAAATGTTCGCAATGATTTAAACTCCACCTGAAACAATTAGAACTTAATTTAGGAAAGAAATCCTGTCATAAAGAGAAAGTAAGAAAATTCTTTACATGAAACTGTTTTTCATTTTGGACCCGGAAGTCGTTTTTTCATTCGATTGACGTCACACTCAAAGCTCTATAATTCCTTTCCGTCTTGGAATGACTTATCGCCTTTGGTCCCGACAACCTTATTTTTTAAATTGGTGTATACACAAAAACTAGCGTTAAATAAATAATATTTTTACAATAGATATATTTATAGTAAGTCTCTGTGTTCCCAATTCAAACCACGTGCCATTACCGAGCTGAGAATATTATTGTTTGTTTGACTTGATCCACATGCATGTTCTCGAATGTTACTATCAAACAAAGAAATAATGTTTAAGAGAATGGCACGTGATATCTGGAAGGGAGAAACAGTGATCAGTCCATGCAAATAGCAAATCGTTCATGATGACATAGTTGCTAACCATCATTTCTTTGACTGCTATTTTTGTCAACATTAATAATGACTAATGAACGAGGTTTTACACCACCATGTGTTGGCAGCTATGTTGTATTTGGTGGAAACAATACCATCGTTTTACATGAGAAAGAACACTCCAGTTTCGAGTTCTTTGTTGCTCAGGGTTAGCCTCAGCTTGGTGTAAAATATTCACGTGTTCCAGTGAAGGTCCGTGGAATTTCAAAGTGTTTGTATTGTTGAAGTTGTGCGGCATTCTTTACTTTACTGTTGGTATTTGTGAATATTTTGACGGCAAAATCAGGCTAACCCCGAGTAAATGAGTCTGTAATTAAAGAACACAGCGGTATTGTGCGCGTTCGAAAATGGTCTCGTTTAATTCCCGAGAGCAAGGAGATTTCATTGTTCTGCGGCATCCAATATGGCCGCCGGCACGTGATGGTACAACACCTCGATTGCAATTGAGTCTCACGTTCAGTACATCACAATTCAGGCTTACCACTTATTTATTCTGGTTTTTTTTTAATTAAATGGTACGTTTGCGATCGAAAAAAGCTTGTTTCCCAATATTCACCCATGTATATGTGCGGGACCTTTCGCCTATTTTCGATCGCGCGCAAATAAATGATCAAATATAAACCTCAGTTTTTTCGAAAATGTAATTTTTTGTGAACGAAGAGATATGCAATTGCATCTATTTAACAATTAGAAGACGAACTCGAGATTTCTATCGGCTGATAGTTGACGGGGGGCTCCGGCCCCGAGTCAACTATCAAAGCCGATAGAAATCTCGAGTTCGTCTTCTAATTGTTTTAGTAAAAATCTCAACTAAACTATACTATACTAAACTAAACTAAACTTCACAAAAGCGCGAAGGAAAAGCCGCCATTTTTTTCAAAACAAGTCCGGCTTTCTCTACCCACTATCTATCAGCTGATAGATAGTGAGTACGTTAGCCATTCAGAATGCAGGATTTGCATTAGTATAGTAGTAGAATTTTACTAATTATACTTAGATAAGCACAACCAAGCTTCTAAACATATGCATATTTCAATAAAGGTCGTCGCAGACGAAAGACAAGCAACAAGCAAAGTTTTAATTAGCTGAATATTCGGGACAACACATAAAGAAACACAAGTTGCAGCCTACCATTACAAAACGACTAAAGTAAGGAGTAAAACACAGATGTTCTTCGCCATCTTTTGGTCTTGCTTGTTGCTTTCAGGTGCGACAACCATTTTTTTTTAAATAACTGTTTATCGGTAGATACCTTATACTAAGGTAATGTAAAGTTCTAGATTTATTTGATGATAAATTTCTTGTCCTTCCTTGCCTTTGACTTCGTTTCAAAACCTTTTTTCAATATCCAGCCTTGGTGATTTCAAAGTACTGAAACCCTTTTCTGGAAGAGGTAGAAGCTGCGCCTTTTTTATTGTTTAGTTCACAAAATCTTTCCTTCCTTGTCGTGTCATATTCAGTGTTAAACGACAAACAACCAGGTGTATTCAAGCAACTCATCCCACATTCAAGAACACTTCCTACAGTAGTCTTCTTCAGCATCGAGTTCTTCAGGGTCTTGTCTTTCCATTCATTCCTCGTTGTGAAAAAATGGAATCTTCCTAAAAACGAAAAATTAGATGAGAATCATTGTTTTGTTTTTATAATATAATGAAAAATAAATGTCATTTGAAAACGCTTGGCCACTTTAATTTGTATGTGATTGGATCTTCCGTAGCATCAGGCACTGTTAAATACGCAACAATATAGATGGGCCTAGATGAAAATTATTTGGTGTAACTCTAGTATAGTAACCCTAAAAATTGTGAAGCTTTTTAAATATGGTTATAATTTATTTCAACTTGTCTTACTTAATTTTGTCGACTTTTTTGCAGAGATCTAGAATCTCTAAGTCGTACCACCTTTTACTTTTTGCATTTTGCAGCAATTTTCTGCCGAGACAAGTTGCAGCAAATTTTGAATTTGCACATGTAATAATATTACAAAATTACATATTACGATTACGATATTATTTACATATTACAAAAACTATAGCTATAATATCGTAACTAAAATATCGTAAACAAGGCACCGTAACATACAGATTTTTTCCATCCCGCAACAACTTTATTTTGTGTGAAAATTAACAGCGCCTTTCCTTGAAACAGCAACTGAAATTGAAATCCAGCAAATTTTCTTGTCTGGGTATTTTTGGTGTCAAATTCTCATGTACTTAGTGTTATACTGTTATTTCAAATAAGGTTGAAGGGGCGAATGGCAAATGGAGATCGGTGATTTGCGATTGCACAACCGAAAGGAACTGTTAGATAATAAGAATTTCTTCATATTTATACGTAAAAACTGCCTGCACCATGAATAATGTCAGCAGAGCTCAAGAAGAAAATTGACCGGAAAAACGTGCAGACAAAATTTGGTAAAATTCCATATCGCTGTGATCTTACACTGATTGGATGCACCTCACCCATAGGCTTGGTATGCAACAAAACCTTCACCAACCTTAATTTATTGAAATAGCTGTATACGAAAGATAGTGAGCATGTTGACTTACTTTCACTGCATCTCGTAACCAGCAATCGTCTGCAGTAAATCTCAATGTCATTTTTAGGGTCGTCAGTCCATATAAACTTTGCGCCGTCGGCAATATCAAGTTTCGGACCCCACGGCAGTACTGATTCCACATGAGTATTTGTAGACAATTCTTTGGCCGAGGGCCAATCCAGATCGTCAAACGTCTTCATATTCCATCCTGGTTCTAGACTTGTGGTGCATTTCCACGTGTGATCTGTTATAAGGCCGTTGCCAAGTGACGCAAGAATAGCATTGCCCGAATAAGGGGCTACTCCTATACGCAACAAACAAAAGTTTTATATTTTTCTTTGAAAGTATTTTTCTAATATTAGGGATTGGTCTGGTTTGGTTTGGTTTGGTTTGTGTTAGTGACGAAATAGAATTATACGTGCGCGCGACCTATGTGCATTTATAAAACACACGGGGGTTGGAAGAACATGGGAGAAGTGTTAGAAGAAGCACGACGCGTAGTGAAGAAAGAAAACGTGCGCGCGACCTATGTGCATTTATAAAACACACGGGGGTTGGAAGAACATGGGAGAAGTGTTAGAAGAAGCACGACGCGTATGAAGAAAGAGAAAACGCGCGCGCGACCTATGTGCATTTATAAAACACGCGAAGCCACGGGTGAAGTGTTAGGAGAAGCGCGCACGACGCTTAGAGTGTCCTGCCAACACCCAAGTGCTTTATGTCGCGGCGAATCGAACTAGGTTTTGGTGGGCGTTAATCAAAGTGTTTGTTTGCAAATACTGCAAAGATAAGCCTGGTTCACCCTAGCGACGCAAGCATACGGCATAACGACATATGCAAGCGCAGATAATACTTTAAGGATGACTGAATGTTTTGTTCTGTCCAAATATAAAGGGTTAACTATCTGCGCTTGCGTGGGTTGTTATGCTTATGCTTGCGTCGCTAGTGTGAACCAAGCTATATTATGGGCACGTGCATAAAATGTCATGGAAACGGAGCCATGGTTGTCGTCCATTAAAACCTACTTCTCCCGCGAAATATATGGGTCTCAGAATAGTCTCTTTCACAGTTCCCTGAGCCATCATGAAAGCTGACCGTGCCTTTGCATCGAAACTAGAAATTAACCGGGGTGACCTTGCAATGATAAATTTTCTTTAAATGCTTTGGACAATTATTCACATGTCTCTATCATTGCAAGGTCACCTCATGTCTTGCTTCGATGCAAAGGCACGGCTACCTTTCAAGTTGGCGCAGGGAACTGTGAAGGGGACTAGAGATTTCTTTATAAGTGGTACACTGTGTCGGTTATAATTATTGTTGCTACATTATACCTCTACATTTGACTGCAATCACTTCAGAGCCAGTGCTAATAACGTACTTTCCAATGGTCGGGTATTTTTCCCCTCCAATGTATTTCCCATCTGTGTACACATCCAGATGATCATCACAGGTGATGTTTATCTGAATATCTTGTTTTATACCTGAACCAAAAGAAAAGTTAGATCCACAATAGACCTCTTTACCTTGGGCGTAATGTTTTTTTCTATTTCAGACCACGTGTCATTCTCTTGAGAATAAGGTTCTTTGTTTGAGTTGTATCCATATTCATGTGTTTTCTCATGCGCAACCGTTAAACAAAACAAAATATGAAACTCAAGGGAACGACATGTGTTCTGAAATGGGAAAGCATTACGCCCAAGGTAAAGAGGTCTATTCAATCTCAAGTCAGAAAGAAACGAGCACAAAAACTGAGCTGAAGGAATTGTTTTAAAAGAGAGAAAACATGAAGAAAAGAAATGACAAAAAAGAGAAAAAAAGAAATGAAAAGAAAATATAAAGCATCTTGTTCTCTACGAAAGAAAGCAAAAAACGTCTCAATGTTATCTTTTTATGAGCGTACTTTATGAACAGTATGAACTTGTCAAATTGTTTGCTTTTGAACACTGGCTGTCCTTCTTGTGTTCTAATAATATCCGTACTTGCTGGCTTATCATGTCATCAATGCACTTTAATATCGCAATTCTATAAAACAAATTATTTTTTTAACGAATATCTTGAATTAATTCATTATAGTAATCACCCAAAACTGCCTTGTTGGTGTCCGCAGTGGTGCGCGCAGTATAACTTAAAATTTTGATTCAATTTAAGAGACAGAGGACCGGAAAACTGGGAGCTTTTGTTAGAACAATGATGAATCGATAACATTGGGATAGCGGTGGTGTCAGTCGGAAGAAACCTCAAAATACAAAAAATGTACAGAAATAATACTGAAGATGCAAACATACGTAGATAAAGCTGTTTAATATTGACCCCAATTCCCAAACAAGACTGATTAAGAATAACATGCCTTTCTAAATAATGATAAAGAAGGAAACAACATAAAGAATAGAGGAAATATTACGCAGTGATGTTCAATAATTTATCGTATTGTTTATATTTTTTCTCCGCCAAAAATTGATTTTCAATTTTTAAATCTCATCGATATCCTTATAAATAACCTCTGGGTCGTCTCTAAGTCAGGGCACGGCTAACTCACAGATCGAATTGGAATTTAGCGTGTTAGCGGTTTTCTGAGAGGAAAACCCTCGAATCAATAGAGATATCTAACCAACTATACTCGCAGACCCCAGAGGTAAGAGGCGACTGTACTGTCGCTGCATCACCCTTGATTCTCGAAATTATAATTAATTGCACACGACCTGGCTGAAGTGTCGCCGCAAAAGATAAGAAGGTTACTGGAGACCTTCAGGAGTATGCTTCGTCTAAAACTCTCTCTACGCAACACTTTGAACAAAACCCTACAAAACTATATATCGTTTGAAAGGTCATATGAGATGAGGGTATGTGAGAGAGGGACTTTTCTTGACTCTACTCATGCAACTATATATAATAATTATACAACAAGAATTGGAAGGCGCGCGTAGTCCTATGATTATAAGGAACTAAATACATACAAAAGTACCTTTTAATTTTATCAAAGATTTTGGCCTTTGATTGCTAAATCCCTACCATTTGCATGACTTTCAGCATCTACGTCTGCGCCCGATTGATTTTGCTTTCGCAATTTGAGCACACAATTCTGTAACTGAAGATATTACTACTCAACGAAAGTATTACATTTAGAAATGACTTCCAATCTGTCAGTTCCCTGCAGAGAATAACTGAATAGTAGAGAGGACTACTAAGAGCTGTTTGCCATACCTGACAAACTTTTCCTACTTCATTCGTATTTATCTCCGAACGTAAAGGAACAATTAGGACACTATTAGCTATATAGCAGACTACACTTAACACATACGTAAGACAGAAATAACTTTGCAGGCAAAAGTAATAAAAAATTAATGCGAACTAAGTTCTCTCTAGGAAAGAAAGTAATATTCCACTTGTGGGCCTGCAAGAACTAACACACTCGAGTCATGCAGAGAAAACGAAGCATTATGATTGGTTAATTAAACTTAGGAGCTTACGTCATTAATGCAGTGACAGGCTATTGCGCATGCTCTGCGGCTGATTGAATCTAGTATACGTGTGGTTTTGAGGAAGGCAGCTGAAGGACACTCATTACACAAATATATTGCTACCATAGTGTCAAATGAATTGATCTTCTCAATATCCGCTATCAATTTGAACTCCGAATAGAGTCGTTACAGCGAACAATAAAATCTTAGTGCATACTATAGAGAAGAAGGGAATTCGAATTTCTGAGATCTGACAATTCAAGTAGAAGGCGTGGAGTATAATACGCACTTTAGGTCTTTAGTCTCTTCTCACGGAAATATTTCAAGTACAAATGTAAATTCTTTGAAGTATGTTGGGCTATTTGTTTGGTTTAAGTACTAAATCGACTCAAGTAAAAAAAAATAGGAAGGTCTAGCTACCACACAAAAACATGATGAAACAGTCCATCAAAGGACTCAAAAAGCTTGTTAGGTTTTCGCCGACAAATTTAGTTAGTTTATACATTTCCAGTGAACCAAAGAAATGACAGTTCCAATTGTCCCCCCCCAAAATTTAAAGAACGTTTTCTTTATTTAACCGAATTACAACGACTTTCAAACAGAAGACAAAATGTTTACATAGTCAAACATTTTTAAAAATCAAAAACATAACATTCATCGTTCACGTACAGAAAAAAGGGAACTATATTTCTCGAAACTTAAGAATTCAGTGAAGAATTGAAGGGAAAAAAAACGCATTTTGGATTTGGAAAAAAGTTCACAAAATCAATATTGAGTTATGCTTTTTTTGAAGCTGGCATCCTCTTAAAGAAATAACAATAAGATGAACGTAACGAATATGAATTGTAGCGAAATTCTGAGATATTTTGTTTGAAAATCTAGTGTAAAGGCCTTACCAGTTTCACTGCATCCAGATAATTCGCTTCGAGCGATCCAGACGTGAATTCCCAAGCACAAAATAGCTCTCCAGAACATAGATTTTCGCGTTGACTTCATTGCGCAAAAAAGTTCCCTCCACAGACCTTCCTTTTTTTATCAGTTAAGTTTCCTTTTGTAATTTCTAAATTGATAGGTGGTACACACATTTACGTATTATGTCCACGGGAAGCGGTGCTTCAAAGAAGGTTAGTAAATACATATCTTCCTAGGGAAATAATTGCTTAAATTCATTTGCCGTTCTCATCTGAATGGTACATAACTTTCTATGAACCAATTGGTCAAGAAAATTTAAATATACTGAAAATGAATCTCGTGAGATATAAGCCAATAGCAAGGCGGCCTTTTCTTTTCAACAAATTTCTATGTTTATTGAGGATCGCTTTCTGATTGATTGAAAGAAGAGACTCACTGTGTCAGGCACAGTCTGCTATTCTTTCGCTATACAGTACATTGATATTATAATCTTTCAGTCGCTCCAAGTTTTTAATACTGTTTACACTGTACTCGAGTTGAATGAAAAAAGGAAGGTCAAAATGACAAGCTGTGTATATCATTTGATTTGATATAAAGAGTACCGCAAAGGAAATCTTGCGCCGATCTTGTGCAAAACACGAAAGAGAACTCTACTAAATAATGAAAAGAAAATGAAGTTAAATTAAAGGCACTCGAAGCGATAAAGCATCAAAATTGACTCCACAAAAAAATCTGCAAGTTTCTTTAGATAAATAGAATTTGTAATTCAGAATGCAAAAGAGAAAGCAAGGAATGAAATTTAGTAGAAAGAAAGCAGCAATATGACGGATAGCAATGCTTGAAAGAAACAAAGAAAGAAAGAAGTTAAACAGAGAGCTGTGATTTAAAAAAGAAAGAAGGAACGTAGGAAATATCGTAACAAAGAAATAAGATATGATGATCAGGCTAAAGTATTTTTTTATCAAATCGGAGAAAAACGTGTTAAAAGCTTCGAGTCATAAAACGAACATCAATGGCATATTCGTTTTTAGTGAAGAATCATTTTCAGTGTTGTCATAGCGACTGAAAAAGATTGCGCAAAAGAGAGGCTGGTGGTGTGAATACTGAATGCTATGAAGTGTTGCAAATCTGAATTAAGAAAATTAGTAAAAATGAGATCAGAAAGATGTTGCCAGAAGACTTTTTTTTTCTATTTGAACTAGCTTACGAGTTCCAATCTCTTTAGGGAACTCACATTAAACTGCACAGTTATTAAATTAATGGTCTTCTAGTGAACCAATCAAAAAGGAACAATGCGTCACCTTATCAGCGGTTATATGTCAATTTCTTTCAATCGGCAAAGCGTGGTTGTCGAAACAAGCCGTTTATTTTCCATCCAAGGATCAGTTCGCCATTCTTTATTCTTTAAATAAAGTCGGTATCATTTTCGTCTGTTAATCAAGCTTCCCATTCGTCTAGCGCATTCCTCGCCTGATATCGGCAGGCTGGTTGAATGACTCAAAGGGACCTATTAAAAAAAAAAAAAAAAAAATGATAGGAAAGTACACATTGCAGTGGCGGATCAAGAATTTTACAAATGGGGGTTCCATTTCGTCTTCACTCTTTCAACAACTGATACGTAAAACTTCATTACAGGACGCATTCTCATTATTTCATATACCCCTTTTCAAAGAGTCTGATGCTCAAAGGGGGGTTCCGTGGAACCCATGGAACCCCCATCTGGATCCGCCACTGCATTGAATCGAACTGAAATTAAGAGCTCTGATACCGCATACTTTCAGACACGATGAGTTACTTACATGGTAAAAATATGTATAGATACACATGTGTCTATATACAGTTATTTCAGGGAAGGTTGGAGAAGGTTTTGTTGCATGTTGCATGTTGCATGTTGCATGTTGCATGTTGCATGTTGCATGTTGCATGTTGCATGTTGCATGTTGCATGTTGCATGTTGCATGTTGCATGTTGCATGTTGCATGTTGCATGTTGCATGTTGCATGTTGCATGTTGCATGTTGCATGTTGCATGTTGCATGTTGCATGTTGCATGTTGCATGTTGTTTACCAAGCTTGAAATGTATCATATTCATATGTAAATAATGTCAGCACGGAAATAAATGCTGGAAAAACATGCAGACAAAGTTTGGTAAAATATCGTTGTGACCTGGCGCTGATTGGTATGCAACATTTACCAACCTTTTTTGAAATAGCTCAGTGTATATTATGTACATTGATCAAGACAAGTGTATAGCCTCCTTACACGAGTTCCCAATCTGGAACCAAAAACAAAAGATTGCCCTATCTTGAAGACTGAAATATTTTTTGGCTTGTTCTTCAAGGTTACTTGCTGTAGGCGTCGAAGTGGGAACCAGGATTTTGTTGCTTATCCCACAAGCTTGGTTCAGACTCAACGGATTATCATAAAATTCCTGTCATAAAGTTTGTTGTCTGATTGGTGGACGCGGGTGCTCTGCGGCAGCACAGTTCACACAGCAGCACGTGCCTGTCAGTTTCTTTTCTCTTAATACGCGACGGGCCCGGTCACAAAGCCCAATTAGTGTTAATCATAGTTTAACCCTGATAAAAGCGATAGATTTACTCCTGGATTACCACTTATCGGACTTTGAAAAACCGCATGCAGAGCACACAATGGCTCAGATGATGACACAAATATAGCCTTTCATTCATTCTTCAGTTCCCTTCCCTACTTCGGCAATGGAAGGAAGGAAGGAAGAAAGAAAGAAAGAAAGAAAGAAAAAATATTTAAGACCAGACCTCCTCGGTACTCCAAGCCAGCGGAGACTGGATCGCTCTTCCTTTTTCGCGCATGCGTAATAGACCGAAGACTTCTTTGGAAAAACAAAATGGAGGGCAATAAAGACGAAGCTCATAAATGCCGGCTTTTAGCAGAGAAATACCAAAACCTAGGCGACACAGATAAGGCTATAAAGTTCTTAAAGAAGGCAGAGAAGCTTTATCCCTCTAAAGAAGTTCAAGGTATGTAAATCCAAGCTTAAAAATCGTTACAAGACAAACGAAATTCTGTCAACTGTTAAATATGGAGATGACTCTTTCTTCTTGAAGCCAGGCTGTTTGAC
This sequence comes from Anthopleura sola, assembly GCA_023349425.1. Classification (NCBI taxonomy): domain Eukaryota; kingdom Metazoa; phylum Cnidaria; class Anthozoa; order Actiniaria; family Actiniidae; genus Anthopleura; species Anthopleura sola. The sequence continues at coordinate 8,316,808 of JALHLI010000008.1, forward strand.
GTTTGGTTTGCTTCTATATTTTATATCTTTGACTAGATTTAAGCTTTCAGGGATCTGAACTAGAAGTTAAGGTTTTATTTAGTTACGAAAAATATCGTTTTTATGGATTATTCTAAACCAGGAACAAATATGATACACAGACAGTCTGTTTAGAGTCTGACATGCATCAAAACCAGAACTTTGAATGACGAAATATAAATTTGTAAAACAATTTCATTGCTTCTTTTTCTATAGAGTATAATAGGTTTATAGCCTTTAAAAACCTTATGCTAGTCTTAGATTACTGGAAACGATTATTCATGGTTTATTTTGTGTTTGAATTTTTTCATACACAAGTGTATTTCTAAGCTTTAGTCTTCGAAGAGATTTCCCATTTGGTGCAGTACTGTAATATCACTGTTGAAAAAATCCAAGAATATAAAACAAAAATAGTTCCAGCCAAAAATGTTGTAGCAAAATACCCAATGAAAAAATGAATTTGTAGTACAAAATAATAAGTGTTTATTTCTGGGTTCCATTAAGAGACTAGAAATTGTTTATAAGAAATTTCTTGTATTGTTGCATTGGGGTTGTATTGCATTGCTACAAGTGATCTGTATAAAAATGTCTCTACAAATGTAGAGTGTTTTTTTTTTGTATGAGTGGGAGTTACATTTGGTACTGACTTACAGCATGCGCATGGTACAACATGTTGTGGAGTGGTTTTCGTATGAGTGGGAAACATTTGGTACTGACTTACTGCATGCGCATGGTACAACATGTGTTGTGGAGTGGTTTTTCATATAAGTGGGAAACATTTGGTACTGACTTACTGCACGCGCATGGTATAACAAGCAGTAAAGTGGTTTTCGTATGAGTGGGAAACATTTGGTACTGACTTACAGCACGTGCATGGTATAGCATGCAGTGGAGTGGTTATTGTATGATTGGGAAACATTAGGTACTGACTTACAGCGCATACACAGTACAACATGCAGTGGAGTGGTTTTCGTATGAATGGGAAACATTTGGTACTGACTTACAGCACGTGCATGGTACAACATGCCATAGAAGTACAAAGCATTTGATCGAGTTACAGAAATACAGTTATTTATTATATTCGTTTGCTTTTTACTAGATTTGCTTAATTCTTTACTCAAAAAAGAAAAATCTGAAGAGGCTAAAGACTCAGAGAAAACAGATGGAGTAAGACACAGGAAAAGAACTAGCAGCCATGGTGAGACTGCTAATGGAAGTGCAGCATATGAAAAAAACTACACATCTGAGCAAGTAGAGGCTGTTAAAAGGTGTGTAATACTACTGTATGTACAGTAATTGTCTCCTGTCTTGTTTCAAGAAGAAATAGGGGAGTCTAATACAGTATAGGACTTCAGCTGTCTTTATTTCTCTGGCTACTGTATGCAGTGTACACATGAAATGCTTAGCCAAGCAGCCCTAGATTCAAGTCTCTTCCCAATACAAAAATATATGTTTCAAAGAAGAATTTAGAGAGATATTGTTGAAGTATGTGACAACATGTATAACAAATTAAATGGAATCTTTGCCATAAACTCTCCATGTGCGATCCTCATCTCCCCCAATTCCGTGTGATACAGTACTGTACATGTACAGTATGTGACTTTTAAAACTGGGACAAAGGCCACTTGAATTACAAACAATCCTTTTCATGCTTAGTTCTTCGTACAGCTGGTGTTTTGGGTATTTTTTCCTCCTCTCAAACTGATAATAACTAATTCAAACTGGTTCGAGCTATGCTTCGGGGTCAAACATGGACTGTATAGTGGTTGCCAGAGGCACCTTCACATGCTTTCAGTTCGACTCTGCTGAGCTGCACCACTGCTGTACAGTACTTGCTGTCATGATTAGCTATAATATTCAATAGCATATTGACAGCAGTGCACACCCATGCTTCACACTTCTTCAACTCCAGCAATATTGTTGTTAAAAAATCACAGTTCTAATATGTTTTTATAATTGTTTTGGTTTCATTTGAAAATCAAGAATAAAGAACTGCAAGGACTTCTACGAGATCCTAGGAATTCCCCGTGATGCTTCTGATGCTGACATAAAAAAACAATACAAAAGACTTGCCCTTCAGTTCCACCCAGACAAGAACAGGGCTCCAGGAGCTACTGATGCATTCAAAGGTAAATATCAGCATTCATTTACATAAAAAAAGTGTATAACAAGCTTTGGGGCTCCTGTGGTTTTCTATCCACAGGGATCACCTAGTATGCTATTTATGTTGTACAGTATTCTTAGTTTGCAAGGTAATAGACCTCATCGCCTTGGGTGTAATGTTGTCCCATTTCAGACCATGTGTCATTCTCTTGAGAGTAAGATTCTTTGTTTCAGTTGTATCCATATTCATGTATCTTCTCATGCGCAACCATTAAACAATGAAATGATACTCTGGGGAATGACATGTGATCTGAAATGGGACAACATTACACCCAAGCCGATGAGGTCTATTACGTCATCACAGCCATTTTAGTGATATTTAAAAAAAAGACCTCTGGTAAACTTTCCTTGTTTATACCACCAAAATGGCTTCCATATCTTTGTTATTTGACTCTTGGTAATGCAATGCTTGCAAACAATACCCCACTTTTGATATTCTGGTTGAGTGATGGCACACAAAGCAATTCAAGATGAGGCTCCGCGGAAATGATGAAGTAATCCTAATATATTCTTTTATTTCCCTGGAGCCTCGTCTTGAATTGCTTTGTGTGTGATTACTCAACCAAATTATCGAAAGTACAGTAGGCTTTTTATTAAATAAATATATATATAATAATTATACAGTAACCTTATAGATCTACTGGTCATATGCTACTCTTTTAAAGTACTGACTAAGGATTTTTGATACCAACAGCCATTGGCAATGCCTTTGCTGTGCTGACAGATGCTGATAAAAAGAAACGTTATGATAAATATGGTGATGAGAATCCTCAAAGTGTTTACGCCCATGACCACTATGACTACTCTAGAGGGTTTGAAGGTAAGCTTACAGTTTACATGTACACTGTACAATCATCTATACTATTTCAAACTCTTGCTACCAGTTTGTGTTTTGGGTTTTCAAAGGTACTGTAGCTAAAACAGGACTTATAATAACAGCAGGTCAGTCACTGGTTATGTTGACTGGCCAAATTAGTTTTGGCTTTTCTGGCTTGACGTTACTGGTCAAAATGACCAGTAAGGTGAAGATATGACCTGACAAGTTCTTATTCTGACTGGACACTGTCGGTTGACCGTCTGTTGGTTCAAGCCCTGCACATCAGTAACTGTTATATCTATTCTGTAATTACAATATTTTGCAAAATATTGTTCCTCACAGCTACAGTTGTACTGTACATGTCTGTATTGGGTGACACAAATAGCATGCATGTACTACTAATGCACTCTCTTTAATTCATTGGTGTTTTTTAATTCTTCAGCTGATATTACTCCAGAAGAAATCTTTAACATGTTCTTTGGTGGACCAATGCCTGGTGGTAAGAAAAACAATCAAATTTACATGTAATACCTTTGTTTGCTTTTGAATGGATGATTTTACTGCCTTGAGAGAAATCCAGCTTCTGGTACACATACGTGTAATTATGGCCTTATACTCTCATGAATGATGGTTTCCTTGGAAACACTGGTTAAAGGATGTGAAATACAATTATACAAACTTAACCCACAAAGTGATCTCGCTTCTCTCAGGCTGAAGGAATTAGCCAATCAGCGGACATTTTGTTCATAGCTCAATGTTTCCTAGTTCCAGGTTTTCAGCTCGATTTACAACAGCTTTTGTTTGAAAATAAAGAAAATATTAAGACTCTTCCTCGCAAAGATCCACCAAATGCCTTTTAGAAAAAGCACATTTCGTTGTTGTTGGTGGAACATATTTCATTTTGACAAGAGATAAAAGAAAACACTTGGAAATGTTTGCTGTGACAAACAATGCATTACGCACGTAGATTCCAGATCACTTGGTAAGATTAATTGTATAAAAAAAATATGCCAAATAACTGATGTGAAGTGAAGTGAAGTAAAACTTTATGACAAAAATGTATGACTTTATGTCAAACTCAACTGATAAGGTATAATCATTTGTTTTTTTCATTGATATTTTTTGTAGGCCGTGTTTATGTGAACCGAAGGTACAGAAACAGAAACCACAATCACTCACATGATCACTTTAACGATGAAGGGCATGAGGTCAACGTAAGTACATGTACATGTAGTAACATATAATGTCATTGAAACTGATAGTCATCATGGTCCTATTTCTCTTATTGAAGCAGCTACATCAATGAAAAGAAACCTGAGAAATGAAAAGAGGACTGTGATACTGTACTAATATGAAGGCAGTTTCAGCTTGTAAATAGGGGATACAAGTCATGTATATATAGGATATTACATGGTCGCGCGGAGATATGAATTTTATCTTCGAGTGTTGATATGATCTCACACGAGTGAGCACAGCGAACGAGTGAGAGATAATATCAGCACGAGAAGATAAAATTTGTATCTCCAAGAGGCCATGTAATGTTCTGTTTATTATATGAAATCTTCAATGAAAAATAATGGAGAATTTGAGACTTGCAGAGCAAAAAGTCGAAATTTGACACCACCAGTGTTGATATAAATCGTATCCCCACTGGCCACTGGTGGGAGTGGGGATATCAATTTTATCATTTTGATATCACTCAATATCACACTCTATTTCATATAATAATAATAATTATTACATGGTGGCGAGAAGATTTGAAGTTTATCTTTGAGTGGTGAAAATACTTTATGAGTGAGCTCAGCACAGAAAGAGCAACTTCATATCTTCAAGTCAACGAGTAATTTTTTTTTCATTATACATGTATAGACACATCACGAAAAATAAAATGCCATTTGGCATGCATCCATTTTGACTGATCCTGAGTGAGAAAAAATAGGATGTGATGTCATTGATGTCTTCACCTGTGAGGATATGGAAAATATATCACTGAGGTCCATGGTGTGGTTCACATAAAAAATATGAGTGGCATATTTCTCAGAAAAACACTAGTTTCTACAATATAATGTAGATTGTATGTGTAGGACAAATGTATAGGACAAATGACATTAGATACAAAATACAGTAAAATATTTTATGTGGATTTGTATGAGAAAATGTGTTGGATGGCTAGAGATTGCTTGTCAACAGTCGCATGTTTATGATCTCTAAGATATTTGTGGTGATATTATTGTTATTATAATATCATGATTACCTCGGGATCCATTGTTTCCAGAGGGATGTTTAAGGTCTAACATCCCCCTGGATGAATAGTGATGAGGGATATTTAGACTAAATATCCCTCATAAATATAATCATGAGGGAAATTTAGACTAAATATCCCTCATGAATATAATCATGAGGGATATTTAGACTAAATATCCCTCATGAATATAATCATGAGGGATATTTAGTCTAAATATCCCTCATCACTATTCATAAGGCATGGTCCCTCATATGACAATCACCAGGACCATGGCTAGGTCGCATTGACCCAATCGAAATTTTGCGCAATGACTCTGGACTACACACTATTGAACACCCCAGCACTTGTGGGATCCATTTGAATAATCTTTGCGCATACGTTGACTAGCCGAGAATTTTTCTTACTATTTGTGACGTTATCAAGACGGTTTGAAAACACTTCATTAATACCGCTCTAGGCCAACCAAAGTGAATTGTCACATTTAACAAAGGCGAATTCCCTTAAGTATGCCGCATATCAACAGCTTTGTAAAATTTTGTAATTTATGCATCGTACGAAAGCTAACATATTTCCTAAGAGCAGTTTTATTCCTCGGTAATCATAATATTACAAACTAATAGCATGAAATTTCGGGTGATTAGTGAGCCTCAAGCCTCGGGAGGTTTAGTTAAAGTCCCTCCGCCTTCGGCGTCGGGACTTCAACAAAACCTCCCTCGGCTTTCTGGGACATTTAATCACTAATCACCCTCAAGTCATGCTATTACTTATAATAATGGCTAACAAGGGAAAACATGTTTATATAGTTAGTAATAGAGTAACTTGCTTGTTTTTTTTTCTTTCTATGTACAGCAGACTTTATACTCACTGATTCAGTTTTTACCCATACTGCTATTAGTACTGGTGTCAATGTTGAGCACGCTCATGTTACAAGACCCTCTATATTCATTACAGAGAACAGGGTGAGTAGAAAAAACCTTCTGTGGACTAGATGTTCTTGTGAAGAAATAGGAAATGTGCATGCATGATGTGTACAGTTATAAAGCATGCTGGGATTGACTGAACACGAGAAAAGTGTTAGGAGAAGTACTGTATGACAGAATTTATGGGTCACTACTTTTGGTTAGCATTTTTCGAGCATTTTCCGAGTACACAACGTAAACTTTTCTAGTTGATTGAAATAAAATTCCGAGTTCGACTAGCGCTTACGATTAATTCAAAGAAGGAAGAACTTATATTTCATAAATTATCTTGTTAGAATAATGGGAAATGCTAATCAAAATATGATGTCGAATCCTCAATTCTGGTTGGTTTACTTTGAGTTTGTTCTCAGCTGGAGAGTGCTTCTTAACACTTCTTGATCCCCAATTGCTTTATAACTTCACACGGCACAGCAAGCAAGTTATAATCTTTTTTATAGAATACAAATTAGAGTACATGTAGCTGTTATTTTGGACAGGAATAATGAATTATAGAGGTGTACAGATGCTGTCTGCTCTCGTAGTGCATGTGTTCTAAACCAATCAGAACGTGAGAGTTATAATCATTTTATAAAGCAATTTATAATATTGAATGATTTATTTATCTTCAGATCATATTACTTGGAAAGAGAAACATATAGGTACAAAATAAATTATTATGTCCAGGTAAGTCGGCAGTAGTTATATTCTTATAGTTATAGAATGCATTCATTAACAAACCACATCAGCCATGATGTAAAAACCCATCATCTATAAATAAATAATAATAATAAATATTATTATAATGATAATAATAATAATACTAGAAATGCTGTTTACAGCATAATTTATTTGTCCATGCATTTACTGCCAACAGGTGATTTTAATCAATTCATATTCAATTTATTCTGGTTTATGCTATGACAACCAATACATGTATAAAAAAATGTTGTTTGGGAATCAAGCATGGTGTGTAGTATTAGGTCAGCTGCCTCTAACCTGTTGGGGTTTTTCTCTGCTTCTACTTTTGATAACAGTTTTCCTTCCTCTGCAAAACCCCATACTACTGACAATGTCAATTCCAATCAATCTTTGAACGGTGAGTAAGTTCAATAAAAATGAAGGTTACTTATTTTATTATTATTTCATCCTTTTTTAGGAAGGGTTTAAGGATCAATATTCTGAAGTTAATGTCTTACACAAACTGGAGAGGCAAATTGAAAATGAATACATCAAAAGATTACAATCACAGTGTTACAGGGAAAGACAATACAGTAAGTACAATACATTGTGTTATTATAGTAATTTTGTAGGACAGTTGTGTTAAGAATGAGTATTACACATCAGAGCTACCCACCCCTCCACAGTTTGAATATGGAGCCAAATAAGCTTGACCCATACCTCTCTTTTTAGAACTTTTTGTAAGACCACTGTGTTAATTATGAGAATTACACATTACCTTGTCACACCCATTCCCCAGTTACAATATTCTAGGGGAGATATACAGTAGAGTCAATTAAACTTGATGGTTGTGTTTCATATGGCAACAACAGGTAGCTTTACGTACTGTACACCTGTACACCTGTAATACCCAGTTCTTCTCAGATCAAATATTCGAACATATATATGCATAATAGGGATGTAGAAAAATCATTAGCCTATTCCACTACCAGTGAGTTTCCTCTTTCTTTCCATCCTCTCTCTTATCTTACCATTTTAGTTTCTTGTTTCCATAGCTACAGTAAATGTACATGTATGTATACTAAAACCACTTGAACATGTGGCTTACCAAAAATAGTTTTTGCTAGTTTGATAAGAATTTTGAATCAAGAATAAGATTTTCTTAAAAGTAACCATGTTAAGTGCCATTACCCGAGTGTCATGTACATATAGATTCCCACCTTAGATACATATTTTAGAGTCTATTGTTAATGTTACGGATATATATACTTAGTTAATCATGTTTTAAGAATATATATAGCATTTTTTATTTGTTTTGTAGACTCTGGCTTAGTTTTTTAAAGAAATTGTACAGACGTAACTTCTGTCCAATCTTAGCATTTCTTCCGATCAAAACGTCTGTACAGATTTCCTTAAACTAGAGCCTACAAATCAAACTAATTGCCATAAATCCTGGCTGCAACTTTCACATTTTCAACGGTTTGCGAAACAATCATAGAATAGATCGTATTTATTTACTGTATGATACTACTGATGCAGATGATTTGATTTTTTTCCATGGATTCTTTCATTTTCTTCTAGTTTTCTGTCATTTTGTTTGATAAGTGAACCACTTTAGTATGAGACAAATTAGCTAAGAGTGCTTCACTTTGCTTTACATGTACTAAAGGGACGATAATAGTTGATGTTATGTCATCTCCAGTTTTATTGTCAACGTGCTTTTACTCCCCTCCCTCCGGCTAGTTCTCCCTTATTGGTTGGTTTCTTCGATGTTCCCAGTAGATGTTTCTTATATTCAACCCCCTTTCTCTCTCCACACCCACACACCAAATTATAGCGTTTTGTCATTTAATGAAATGAACTTTCAGAAGAATGAAACAGCATATCAACCAATACCTACTGTAGGCCAAGTAATTGTCTTACACCTGCTTCCATCAAGCCATCACTCACTGTAAATAATACTATCTATATCTCATTACGGCTAATGGGTTTAAAACAATTTTAGGCTTCAAACCCGTTGGCTATTACAAAAAAAGTCTTAAACTAAACAGACATTGCAAGCTTTCCGTGATCGCTTTGAATTAAAGCTTCTAGAATCAGTGGTATCTTTGTTAGGACTGAAACAACTTGGTCTTTATGCTTGTAATGTGTATTTGATGGATGTCTGTAATGTGGGGGTCTACCGCTGATGTGCGTCGGTTGGAATGATTTTTACTTCCGGTTCTCTCCGCCTAATGTGTTTCCTGATTAGATTCGGAATATTCATTTCCTGTGAAGAACAAAGCAATTTGTCCTGGTGTTTTGATTTTTTCACGAGGTGAAAAGAAGTATTATTGATTAACAGTCATTGAAATTTCCGAGCAGGAAAAATTTCGTGTTCGTGAGTTATCAGGCTTGTTGTGGGGATGATATCTTTTTTTGTATCCTTTTTATTTTATCGTCTTTTTGGATTTATGACATACCACTTCTGTTATCTTTTCTTATTGTCTCTTTTCTTGACCTTTTCCGGTGTCTTTTCGTCATCCATGCATCCATCCATGCGTCTAACCATGAATCCATCCATGCGTCTAACCATCCATCCATCCATGCATTTCATTCATTCGTTCAGTTCCGCTCTTTTTCATTCACATTTTTCTACAAACTCAATGCACTGCTCTATCCTTTTTCCTTGTTGCCGAGAAACCTTTATTGCTCTCAAAGGAAACAAAAATAATAAGAAAGAATTTAATAAAATGTTCTCACTAAACTGTACGAGTTATTTACAGACTCTCGTATTGAATCTCAGCTATGTATGAAATTAACTTTAAAGTGCCGTCCAATATACACATTACGTGTCGTCGTGTTTCCTGTCTCGTGATGTAACAGACAAAACTTGTAAGGTATTTGTGGTGCAGTAGCCGCCTATTTACCGTCTTTGGTTTCATATGAGGATCAATGTGGTCACTTTTCCATCCATCATTACATATCTAATGAACTGTCTTATCTACAATAATTTATTTGCTAATTCACTTGACATCGTCTTACCTTGTCTGAACAAACTTCTTCCACGTGTCCTTTTTAAATCCAGGTGATTTTATTCTGCTTGAAAAGTAATTCTGTTGACGCCAATGTACCTGTATGCCTTGCAGATATTTTTTATGTTACGCATTCTCAATTACGAAAGATTGAAAAAATTAATTAATCAAAGAATGCAAATACTTTTTTCCTGTTATACCAGCTCTAAGTATTCCTAATGGTTCTAGTTTCTTGGATATCATCCCCGGGATATCATCCTTTTTTGCCTGCATATATCATTGTTTCTACGTCGGTTATTCTGTCCTTGGTAAGACTATTGTCTTTCCTGAAGATATTTTGTTCTAAGCTCTAAGTCCTACCATTTTGTATTACTCTGATTGGAGCTTTTTTTTTTATTAAAGTAACCAATGTCATAGATCTATTGCTCACAGTCTTCAGTCACGACACACTTGTCTCCTTTGGAGATGGCTTTTAGCTGTGATCTTTGTATCCCCTAAGCAAGGTTTCAGCCATGGCCCTATAAAATCTATCAGTTCCCTTGCTTTCTTCATGGATACCAAACTAATTTGACAACTTCAACTTTCAAGTCAACATTTACATCAAGAAATTACGTGACATTGATGAGTGAAGCCAATTAAAGTATCCAATTCGATTTAATACCACAGAGGAAAAATATGCACTTTCACAAAATTTAAATATAAAAAAAAACCTAAATAATCTTTGGGATGTTTGTATTTATTGTATATTAAATATATCGAATCTGGATAATTGTTTGTACATCATGTGTACAATAACAGTTACTTTTCTAGCGTACTTTATATTTTGTCTTGGTGGTTTCGAGGGGTCACAATAAGCAGACACTCGATTACCACAATTTATCAAAATAATTATGGATTTAAGGTTTCAATATTTTAACATAAATTCATTGATAATATATGATTTCAAAATAAATACACTCTGTATTATCTCGTACATAAATGTGAAATGATATCCGATTATTTTTCATGTAGAAATGTTTTTCTTCAATGTTGCTAGTTTTATCTTCTCAATTATAATCGACGTGCAATGTTGTCACTTTTTTACCCATATTTCAATCATTCCCGAAATGTCACATCCATTGCTTTATGTTCATTATCCTTTCTACCTTTCATGTACTGATTAGCTTTATAAGATGGCACATTTGTTTTTCCCCTTCTTGGAGTGTGCAATGCAACCTTTGACAGCCTCTGTAAATACTTCGACATAACCTCTCTGCGTTAACGCCGAACACTCGATATACTTCAAAGCACCTAGCTTCTTCATCATCTTCCTTCCTTCTTTATGGCTCACGAATTGAGGAGATTCTCCGTCTTTCTTCCCCTTCTTCTTGCTCTCCGCCTCGCGAAGATCTGTCTTGGTGCCGACCAAAATAATAGGTGTTTTGGGCGAATGTCGCTTTATCTCTCGATACCATTTATTTTCGGCATTTCGAAACGACTCTAAGTTGTCCACCGAGTAACATATACAAAACACATCAGTATCTGCGTATACTTCAGGGCGTACATTCTCTTTAGCCTCTACATATTCTGTATCCCAAAGCTCTAGCTGATAAACCTTTCCATCCACGATAATATTCGCCTTGTACGTATTAGAAAACGATTCTAGATGCTTTCTTGATATTGTATTGGACTTGTAGCACAGTTGAAGAAGAAGGCATGTTTTCCCGACTGTACTGTCTCCAAGAACCACTATTTTGATTTTCCTCTCGATATCAATGTCTGTGTTCGGCACGACGACGAATCCATCCACCATCTTGATGTTATATCTTGTGCCTTTCCTAACTTCAAACGGTAAACACCGACGAACGAACGAACCCTCGATACGTACGAGACTCGTGCTTTACAATGAATCGATCAACAGCCCCGTGACTCGTCACAGCAGTATTTTCCAAGTACTACGAGCTCACTAAGGTGTGACTAGTGAAGTCGTTGAGTGCAGAATCCAACGTGTCTTGAAATATAAAATTTTCAAATTGAATTTCTATCAGATCGAGGTGACAGACTCGTTCGACTCGCTCTCAGTGGTTCAGTCAGTTCCGTTTGAGTAATGTAAACACACCAGAAAAATTCTCCTATGCTAATACATGATTTCTAGACATCTGCATCTCTCGCTTATATACTCTCTGGAATACTCTGGTCTCAAAACCCTGTCGAGTTTCCCACCTTTTCTCCCTCAATAAGCTCTTGTTTTGGTCTCTGCTGGTGAAGACCCGAACAAACTCCGGTAGTAATGCGACCTTTGGTTTACCGAAAATATGAATTCCAAATTCCTATCATCTGAATAATTCATCATTTCCCAGGTTCGGTAATTATGGGTATTATTCTTGGCGACCTAGACGGAGTATGATTTGACAATCTAGGCTAAAACATCCTTTTCCTAACCAGTAACATCATTTCGATTATTATGATGAGTTCCTGAGGGAAATAAAAATTAGTATTTCTCGATTTTGTTTTGGTTGTTTTTAAAGCTTTTTTAAGCCCTCTATGGATTATCGTATTCAAGTTATTTTACTCTTTAATCCATGTATGCGACAGCAAGCTTATATTCCACTTGTTGACCTGTCGCCGCATAATTCTTCGATGTTAGACAATACAGCTTTTTTTGTTTAAATTTTTATATTTTAATTTTTAAGAGTTTTGAGAAATAGATTTATTTTATGCACAACAGGCTGTGATCTTCCTGCTGCTACCACGAGGATGTCTTGTCTGAACCAGATAAAATATTTGAATAAAACAAACCCTTGACAAAGCTCATTTTCCACAATATTTGTAGTCATCGAGAATGATATTCAAATTTTCAACTGAATGTCCAAATATAGTTTTCTTTTGACTCGGGTATTTTAGCCTCTTTAACGAGTAAATGTCGATTGTTTGAATTCGTAATTTTGCATCGGAAGTTCCCAGGGCCAAATCTTGGCATGTGGTCGTGTAGTTTACTCTAAAGGTCTAAGAGGATATGCAAAATTATGTTTAGGTCGTATTTGTGGATGTAGGTGTGGTTGAATCGTTCTTTTTACCGACTGAATATCAATTGTCTGTGTAGAATCTGTATCGGATGCTCCAGGGTCAAATCTCTAGGTGTGGGTGCGGTGTGTGGTGCATTGTCTATTGAATTTCTTTTTGCATATGACTTTTTGTATTTAGATGAAGTAATCAATTTTGAGGGTTGTCCTTGTAGAACGCCGTCTTCACATCTTGTTTTTCAATTTCTGTTTTTTTTATTTATTCCTCATTTGTATAATTATTTTCAGTTGTTTCAAGTGCAATGTTTCATTTTTTCCTTCTCATTTATTATTATTTATAATTATGATTTTTTTTGTGTGTGCATATTATATAGATGCAGGGATCATATTTACTTAGACAATTCTCCTTGTAGAACGCCCGCCGTCTTCACATCTTTTTTTCAATATCCCTTTTTTAATTCATCATTTGCATAATTAATTTCAGTTGTTTCCAGTGCAATGTTTCATTTTTTCCTTCTCATTTTTCTTGTAGTACTAATTCCAGCTCTACATCACTCTACCATTTTAAAATCTTTTTTGATACAGACATTCTTGGAAATATATCTTCATATTTCATATTTTCTTTTTTTCTTCTTTCAGTTTCACCTTTCATTTTAATATATTTTCTTCCTTTATCCACTTGTTCTTGTTCTCTTTTTTCTTTTCTTTTGAGGCTTTTTTTAATCTTCCTTTTACTTTCTATTTTCAATATTTTATTTCTCAATACGAAGAATCAAATGAAAAACAATATTGTTTATCGTAATTCGTTTTTTGGCCACTTACTGTACCCGCAGAAACTTGGATAACTATCAATTTCATCATTGATTACATGGAACATTGTTGGTGTTACTGGTACCTGCAAATGTACTTGAGCATTCGTTCAAGTGGACATAATTATCCACCGTGCTATTTATATATTACTGGTACCTGTATGACTGCGTCTGGCTTAGACGAAGATAACACAGTTGTTTATGTATTTCTCCACATTATAACATAGATATATAGTAGTGAACGAGGAATACTTATCCCCCTTTTATTTTCATTTTCTTTTTTGTATTTTATTTGCCACAAAAGGTTTTGTAGTAAGAAAATAGGTGCGTCGTATATAGTAATGTGTTAGTTTTATTCAGAGGAAGCAATCTTAAATTTTCTCTTAGCTTTAGGAAATAGACCCTTCTCCAAAATTGGAGACCGCAAATTCTAATGAGTTAAAATTAATCTTTGTGAGAAACCTATACCCGCAGTCATACAGACGTCTGTAAATTTGTCCGGCAATTCTCAAGTTTTCTCGGCCGATATAACACCTGACATGATGACTCTTCGTAGGGTTACTAAAGTAATGGTGCGCATTTTAGTGCTGGTAAAGCTTTTTTTTTTTTACTCAGTTTATTTTTTACTCATTCGAATTTGCGGCCGCCATTTTGGAAGAGGGTCATTATTCCCACCTTCATTCCTAGACTTCCCCCAGCTCTTATCACCTACTCAGCTACGGCACCTTTTTTGATATGATACCTCAATATCTAAACATTATCACGTATCGGATTTCCTGTGGTTAATGAGGAAGTGGGGGCTTAGGTCGGATCTTTCCAGATCTCTTATGCGGCAATTTAACACAGGAACCCCACCGCACAACCTGATCTTCAATTTCCTTACCTCAGTGACTATCAATAGACCAATTTTCGAATTCGTAAAATACCACTTGTTCCTTGATTAAAGACTTATTTACTCAGGGTTAGTTTGATTTTAGCGTCAGAAACACCAATGGTAAAGTAAAGAAATACCAATAGTAAATTAAAGAATGCACAACTTCAACACCTGAAGACGGTCATTCATCGGACCTTCACTGGAACATGTGAATGTATCGCGATTTTCATATAAGTTTATTTAGTAAAGAGCCGCCAATATAAACCCGTATTGTCGGCTCAGAATTAACGTGGGATAGGAGAATGGCGATACTAAACGTATTGCGATTTTGAGTCGCCAATACAGGTTATATTGACGGCGTTGGAAGAAAATATATTCCGTAACTAGACACAAATATACTGAACCCGGCTCATAAATCGCAATAATTTCTTTTAAGTACAATTGTCATTCGTAGGCGACCACCTTGGAGTGAGAAAGAAGTGGTTGCTTACGGGAGGTGGTCGCTTACAAGAGTGGTCTTACAAAGAGAGTCGACTGTACTACGCAAAATCGAGGCTAATTCTTATCAACAAAGAAGTCGAAAACTGGAGTATTTTAGGAGTCTTTTTGAGGCACGTTCTCCGTGATTTTTTTGTTTAGTATGACGTCATAGTGTTATTGTCGTATGACTTTTCGAACCCCATTTGCGTCATTAAGCCACAGTTCCTGGTGCGAGACTCACAAACAAAATCCTCAGCACTTTGAATGGGATATTGATGTAGGGTAATTTTAAAGACTTTGTGATTACAAGAGCTTTCCATTCATTAATACAGCTATTTTTGAATCAGTTAACCGTGGCATTTTTATTTTGTGGAGGGAGGGGTGGTATATTTCTACTTTGTGATTACAAGAGCTTTCCATTCGTTAATACAGCTATTTTTGAATCAGTTAACCGTGGCATTTTTATTTTGTGGAGGGAGGGGTGGTATATTTCTACTTTGTGATTACAAGAGCTTTCCATTCGTTAATACAGCTATTTTTGAATCAGTTAACCGTGGCATTTTTATTTTGTGTAGGGAGGGGTGGTATGTTTCTACGCTAACAAACTGAATGGTTTCTCTAAAGCAAGGCTGATATACAGCATAATTGATGTGAAAATCAACATGTGAGTTGAGCGTTGTGTGCATAGAAAATAGAATACAGTGCATGGTAGTGTTTGTGAATAAAAAGTGTCCCCAATTAGTGCGAAAGCGCTAGAATAACTAGTATGATGGGAAGTATCTTTGTACTTTTTCGCCAACTGCGATTTTTCTATATTTAGTATTCCTTATCGTTTGTATTGCTTCAACTAACCTTCCTGTAGAGAAACAATGGTCAAATGATAGGGAATAATAAACATCATAACGTTCTAGTTATTAGAAATAATATTCTTTAACGTTCACACCGGCAGGCTACAGAGTCCCACTGGTTGGAGCCGAATTTTTTTGTTCTAACACAGTGGGGTTTATTTGGGATACATATTTTTAGGTTTGGTTCCCATGCGGCTATCACCGTTTGGGGAAACCACTTTAATTGAAGTACTGCATATCAGGAGGTTTCGTTAACAATTTGGAAATAATTGCTTACGTTAACTTGGTACTGGAAATTTAAGTTTGATAGTTTTTCTTTGACAAATCAATTAGAGTGGAAACTAGACTCTAGTGGAATCTAGAGTGGAATCTAGAGTGGAATCCTACATGTCGCGTAGACGACGGAACAAATTATTGACTCGTAATAAATAATATTGAACTGGACTCCTTCGCGATGGCTGGTTCAGTGTATGCGGAAAAATTGTTGGGATGTTTAGGGCCAAATGTTTTTTTCCCTTTCAAAAGACGTAATACACTGGATCGTCATTAATAATCATTACTTCTTCGTTAAAAAAAAAACAAAAACAAAAAACAACTTGTGGTGAATAGCAAATCAAGTTTTATTCTATATACTTTGTACTTATGAACGTCTTTCATATTTCAATCAGTACTGATGCAATGAAACAAATCTACTCATTTGTTTGATGTTGTAGTGGTATTGTTTGTAGTGGTAGTGGTTCTAGTAGTAATGGTAGATGTTGTGGTATATAGTGGTAGTGGTTCTAGTCGTGGAAGTGGTAGTAGTAGTAATATTACTACAGTGATCGTCATACAGAAGCAACGTTACGAACTTAAAATTAATGACTTTGTCTGCCAATTTCACTACCAATATTGATGGCGGCGCAAGTATTGATATTTCTAGAAGTTCAATGATTCGTGAAAGCTGTTTTTTTATATATATTATACTTCTGTTATGCTTATACTAATGCGTCACTAAAGAACATTCCGGCTAGTTCAACACATCAGTCGTATGACTGACTAATATTTTTTTACGAAGAAATAGTAAACAACAACTGTCATCACGCTGTAAGAGATAGGTACAGATGTGCAAGCTTGGCAGTTTTCATTCAAAATGGTCTTTGTTTCTAGAATTAGTTTGGACCACATGGGTCGTTTCTTGCTCACTTAGCACCGAGGCAGACAATGCAATGAATAAGGGAAAAAAGACATCTGGGATCAAACATGGGAAACCGCTAGAACAAACTGGGGTATTAATATGCGTAGTTTGCATGCTTTCCAGCGGAGTTGTCTCAAGGATATGTGGGTTTTAAGAGATCGAGGATGAAATGGGAATTTTGTAAAAAAGCAAACAGCAAAAAAAAAAAAACTGCTGGTAAAGACATACTTTGGGAAAGATTAACGGTGTTATGCCTTCCTCTACCTCACCGCTCTCCTTCGGGCTTCCTTATGGCTCAGAGCCACTCTCGATAACATTAGATCAACCAGTGCCGGCCCAATCGAAATTCGGCTTATTTTTTCCATTTTCCCATCCAGCCTTTTTATTGAAGAGATAAAAAACGAGCGCGCGTGCTATGTTGAGTTATATTAGCACGCGGGAAATTGCGCGAGCCCGAGAGAAGTGCAGAGAAGCACGAGCCGAAGGCGAGTGCTTCTCTGCACTTCTCGAGGGCTCAAGCAATTTCCCAAGTGCTAATATAACTCAACATAGCAAAAGCAAGACGAGTTTTCTATCTCTTTTATAAAATAACTAAGATATAACACCTTTTTTTTCGGAAAGAAACAGCAACAAAACATCGCTTGCTTTGCTGACGTCATTTCCTCACGATCTATGTTGAGTTATATTAAACGGTAATTGACCAATCAGAGCGCGCGTTATATCTTAGTTATTTTATAAAGACGTCTGTCAAGCCTCCATATCGTTGTTGTTGGAAAATGTCTTGTTGGTCGTGTGTGATTGGAGATGGAGAAGATTGGGGATGGGTGTCACCATTTTTGGAAAACACGTGGTTGCTCTCGTGTGATGGAGATCTCCTGAGTGTCCATATTTGCATGCTTTCTTCTCAACTGATTTTCATTGTTTGGTCTATTTGCAGAAGAAGAACTTTACGCTAGAGGTCGTTTCTGGCACGAACCTTCCTTGATTGAAAAAGCCAACAATTTGAAAATGCGGAATTGCGAGGCATTGGAGAGATTATCAGAACGTGGTTAACGCAAGAGATCAAGAGAATACCCACAATACAATGTTCTTATATCAATTATTCTAAAAATTCCCGATGTATTTCACTGCAATATTTGAGTGACCTTAGCCTGCATGTAGCCCGGCTGATAGCCCTGGCTGAGTATAATTTAAAGTCTGGCTTCACGCAGGCTAGAGTGAGCTCAGTTAAAACAAACTACTGTACAAAGGTTTTTATCCCATGGTTTTCATTGAGCCACATTTATAGTCGATAATTAATCTTAATGAAAATCCTTATTATTAGTTAGAACTGATCTATACTTGTATCATTGAATGTATAATTCTATAGTAGTGATATATGACTCAGGCTACTGCCTTTCTTAGTGTACAATTCCCTTTCCTCGTTATCTTATGACTGCCGATAAGCCCATGCAGTGGTTCACGTCAATAATGCATGTGATTTATTAGAAGAATGGTCTATTACTATCCGCACCTTAACTTTCATAGTACTATTGCAGCCCTCAGATGCATTGTCTAGTGACTGTCCTCTTCTATTATTAGACTTCAATAACGTCCAAATGACGGACTTGCTTCAATATTGCATGTACATATGACTTAGAACAATGCTGTATGATTGTCACCTTTCATAGTACTATTGCAGCCCTCAGCTGTATTGTCTAGTGTCCTCTTCTATTATAAGACGTCCTCGACGACCAAATGGCGGTTATTAATTTCATATGTCTTATAGCTTAGAACAGTACTCTATGATTGTTACTCTTCATGATAGCACTCGTACACTTCTTCAATAGTTCCCTTCTTGGAATGGACTTTTGTAAAGTCCATGTTTTTGCGTTAGTATTCTGTGTATGATATGCGGTATGTCTTACAATTGTTTATTGATGGTGTGTAGAGTGCTAACACTAAACCCGTGAAACAAATAATACTCGTTAGTATTAAATAGCACAAATTAAACAATTGAAAACAAAATTAGCACTATTTAGTTTGCACGCTTTTAGTGTTTGTACTCTAACCACTCCCAAGAGGGTCTGAAAATAAAAAACACGTAGCGGCCATGTTGGAGGTATTGACAATGGAATTTAACGAACAATATTTAGTTGAATACCACCAACATGGCCACGATGATTTAAGGTGTAACTCGGGAATAGAATCTCACCTCTTTCAACTTTAATCACAGCAATAACTTTTGTAAAGCTCTTTTGCTTTGCGTCAACTTAGCATAGTTGTGTACTCTATAATTTAAACCTTAGTCAATCAGTGCGAGTACAGCTGGTGCCTGGAATGAATAAGTTATATTCTTACGTCGGAGACTTTATGGAAAAATGGATGGATCGGTTTTAATAATTATAAATAGAAGTACATTATCTAAGAGATTCAATTAATTGTGTTTTGAAGACACCGAATATGGTGACCAATTTAAATAACTATTCTAAACTTTCTAGCAGTCCAGAATAATAGTGATTCAATAATTGCTCACTATATTTTGATTGGGTTTATTTATTAAATATCATCGAATCGAGAAAAAATAATATTTTTTAGGCCCCGTTTTTTGGAGGTAAGTTGATTCTACTGTCGCTACGCCCAGCTCTTTTGTTTCTCTAATAGAGAATCAAGGAAAGAGAACGAATTCTCCTTGCATCATCAACCTACCTTCATGTAAACGGGCCACTAGTAATAGTAACAGTCATGAAGTGAAAGTTAGGAAAACTTGTGTTAGGCATGCACTGGAAATCCGTCGGGATTGCCGTCAGGGCGGTCGGGATTTTCCACGCCCTAAAATTATTTAGTAATCTATTTTAGAGAAAAAGAATAAATACACGATTGTTGCTGACAAGGTTAAATCAATAGTCGGTTTGCGGTCCCACCAAAGAGAATCGGAATGCAAGGACTTGGCTGTATGGATAGAATTTGAATGAAAAATATTGTTTACTGCGATTCTCAATATTCTGCGAACTCGGTAGTTGCGAGTTTCCCTTTGGAATTTTTTTTTCACTGCCGCCAGTCAAATATATAAAAGGTACCGACTGATTAGTTTTGATTGATGGCAGCGAAAAACCAATTTCACAACAAGCCGTTGAAATGTCTGAGTTCGCAGAATATTGAGAATCGCAGTAATCTGTAGGCCATGAACATGGCGGCGAAATTACATAATTTGCAAACCGAGATTTGATATTTTACCTAAAGTTTAATATTTCTTACCAAGTCTGCTTACCTTAGATTTACACGTTTTATCTAAATACTAACAATGTTTTCAAGTCGTCATATATATAGTTGGAGCCATTTTTAAACCTTAACTAGAATTCTGTGTTGTACTTGTCTAATTTCCACTTGAATGGCATTCAAGCGAGTTCGTGATTAATTGATTGATATTTTTCATTTGGTAGAAGAATAAGTGAATGAGAACAGCATGAAACACGGCCACATACTTCGCAATCTACTTTTATCAATATATTATTTTTTTCTTATTTGATTTGATTTAGATTTTGATAAAACTTTCATATTGTGACCAACTGGAATTTCCGATACCTGCCTACTTGTCCTCAGTAGAAGTCGAGCCCAAAAACTGTTTTGTGAAAAAGAGGGTTTGATGCGGAACTCTGCACGTCGCTACCCTGCGAGCAGCCTCAAATTAAAGGAGACACTGTTCGGAGTGTATCACCTCGCATTCATGATACTTATATAGGCATGGCGCTGAAGCAGCAGTCTCGATATGAATGGAATATGTAGTACTCTGAATTCTTTAGTTTGAGTTGTTCTTCTTTGCTGTTGCTGACCGACGAAGTGTTGATGACTAGTGTTGCTTTGTCAAAACGTTTTTGAAAAAGTCGTTTTGTTGTTGCAGCCTGCGTAAGTAGCCGCGGACCCATTGACCAGTATCGTTATAATTGCTGTGTTTGCTTTTGTTGCTGTTGTTGAAAACGCCGAATTAGATTGCACTTGTCTTGCAGCAGATGAGAGACAAAGCTTTTGTTTCTTGGCTGTTTGCTCCAAATGCTGATGTTGCAGTTTTTTGTAACAGTTAATGCTAAAGAGAGTTTTTTGTTGCTACTCTGCTATTGCAAATACTAATGCTGCTACTTGTGTCATTTTACTTTATTTAAGCCGAATGGGATGTTACACGAGTCGATTTGCAACGACGATATTTATTTTGGCAATGCTGTTACTGAAAAAATCGTCATTTTGAGTTGCGAGGTTTTAATTTCAGATCAGAAACTCGCAACGTGTTGCCTGAAAGCGAAGTTACTCTTAAAATCGTTTTACTTGCATGATATGTTACGTGGTATAAACCTTTCGCGCAACGGCGTATCGCGAAAAATCGTCGTTGCAAGTAGTCTCGTGTAACATCGGCTGTATTTTCGTTATCGTTGCTGAAACTCCTAATCTATAACATGCTATCCCAAATGTAGATAACAATTATAGTTTCATCGCAGAAATCACCTATGTATCAAACCACAGCATTCCTAAAACATTTTTTTAGTTACTGCAGTTGTTACTCTACTTCTTCACGCAGGAAAATGTCCCCCGCATAAAATGTCCCCCGCATTCTCTGGCACAAGAGGTTGGTCTTTGTTAACTTCAAAATAGTCACGGAAAGCAGTCTTTAATATTAGAAAAGGTGCTTAGGAGTTTATATATCCCTAAATTAACCACTTTTAGCATTTCTAACATTTATTTTGATTATAGTGGTTCTTCTTATAGTTAGCAAACCGGTTTCGCCATAACAATGAAATTCATAGTTATTCAACGGGCATATTTGCCAAAACAATCCAATTCATTTCTATCAAATTTACGTTTTCCAATCCACATTCATCTTATTATATTTTAAATTTTTACTGTTGTCTTAGTATTGACGGAGTTTGTCATTTCCAAACACAAAGTGCTGACTATTAGTGTATATGAGTAATGGGAGGTTTGCCATTAGAATTATAGATTTATGCTATCTATTCTTATATCCAATCAGAAAAACCACAAACAGTTTGCCAGCTTCCATTCATGTATTATTCATGTTTCAATCGCTAAGGAAAGAAATTTACGCAGGATTCCGAATTTAAACGAGGATTTCCTTGGTCAAAATCTTCATGATAAGCAGAAGGCCTGGACACTTGTGAGGTAAATATACTTAGATATAAAATGTTTCTTTCTGTACGTGTACTTGTAGTGTATGACAACTGCAATAAATTTATGAAGTTTCGCAATAACATTTAATGGTTGTACTTGGGCACTCGGCAAAATCTTAATAATGAGTCATTTGTTTGCGTTACATCAACTTGCAAACTCAAGTCATTTATCAATATTACTATGGCAATCGGAAACAAATCATGTCTGTAAGGAGTTTCATCCTATTCAGGATTCAGCAAGATATTTTTCTACAAACGAACGTATTTGCTGAGTTGTTTGTAAACTTGTATTGCGGCTCAGTGATGGCAGTTGGCAAGAACTAAATTATAAACCTGTTCTGATTCTTTCATTGAATGAAAGCCAATTTCAACCAGCATCATTTAGTTTTAGATTCAGTTTCACGATATTTTCACTAGCTGCTGATCTAACCACGCCATGTCTTTAAAATTTGAAAAATTCAAAAAATAGTTTAAACTTTCTTAATGGAATATTTCAGTCTCTTCTTATTCTTACAACTCGAGTTACTTTCTCAACTTGAATTTCGTAGTAATTACTGAACACCTTTACATATGTGTCCGAGGCATCTTATAAAATCGCTTTTCGATTGGCTAGACACTATTCTTTTAGCTGAGTGCATGTAGTTATGAAACACTCCAAACAATTTTTGCATTCAAGTGTAAAGCAGTTACCGGTGTTCTAATCATATACAAAGAACATTGCGGATGACATCATTCCTAACATTGTACACCGAGCGGCCGTCAATCAATAACTTAGCAACACGATGGAGAGACGTCAGACGAGAACTCATTCACATCCTTCAATACTATAAAAAATATTTTCGAAATTTAATCGACTCGTGGAAGATTATGCCGTACTTAAGTTTGATAGACTATGGATCCTTGTATTGACCAATAGAAGATAGCGACACCGCAGGTTTTAAAATTACTTCGATATATTCATAGACTCCCTCATTTGGTTCTTGAATTTGGGATTATTTGCTATCGGTAATTCATTGAAATGGTACTCGCCCTCGGGCGACGTTTCTGTCCATATTGTATTATTAGTAATGTGAATATTCATTTATTCACAGCACTTGAAGTCGAGAGAGCGGCGACAGGGAAAAGTTGTTCATAGGAAAGATCACCGAAACTGTTATGCAACGAACAATAACTTCCTAATATTACTCCAAATTCTAATACAACACTGAAATATTATGAAGTTCAGAAGAAAATTATTGCTGCTTTTGGTATACACTTCAACTTTGATCGATTGGTGTTATTCAGGTAAGTCCGACCTTCGACTAAGAGACGACCATTCTAGTGCAATAATCGGTTCATGCTAGCGAGTGGTCTTCTCGAACAGTCGAGCCCATCCTAACCGGTATAATAATCAACAACTTGAGATGATAATACCGTTGTCCGTTATATTTTTGTATGTTTAACCATGATATACACTCAACGTTTAATCCGACTTCTTAACTCTTTATCTCAAACTCGTGGTGTATAGAAACTTTATTGTGGTACATAATCCCTGTCTTTTGAAGCTTTCTTTTGAAAAGACAACATATCCTGACAATAATAAGTATGGCACACAGGCACACAGATAAATGATAGTTACTCAAGAGGCATTTTTAGAATTAAAACAAGAATGTGTTGTCGTGTGTGCCACTCAGAACGAAATGTCAGTTGTACGATCAATTATAAATTCATTCATTGGAAAAGATTTATCTAGACAACCTTATAGCAGTTGGACCAGAACGCTGTAAAAACAACATTGCCTTCCAGCGCTGTTGCAAATTCCAAAAAATATATGAGGGGTTGTTTTTTATATTCCTATTTCTAAAGAAATTCAATGGCTATAATTCACTATTCGACGCGAAATAATTAAGGCTATATGTGTGTTTTGTGGTACAGGATTAAGTTCTAAGCCATCCACTTCCTTGAATTGGCAACGGGTTCGATCCTCGGCTATTA
This sequence comes from Anthopleura sola, assembly GCA_023349425.1. Taxonomy (NCBI): domain Eukaryota; kingdom Metazoa; phylum Cnidaria; class Anthozoa; order Actiniaria; family Actiniidae; genus Anthopleura; species Anthopleura sola. Next base: position 8,341,022 of record JALHLI010000008.1, read on the forward strand.
ACGAACCTTAGTATTCAAGTGTTTTTCCCATAGATTTTGTCATAGCACGGTATTTCCATAGATTGAAATGCTTTCGCTTGCTTAGAAAGACGTTAGCAACCGAACTATTATTTTGTAATCATGTTCTTGGGATTACGCTTTTCCTGATGAAAAAACACAGGGATTATAGTGGGTTATAGATGTCTGTTTTGATATTTTGTAAGTGCATATACAATATGTTCTGCACGGGTGAAGCCTGAGTCAAAAGCAGATTGAATAGATTTTCGTAGAAATAATAATGAATAAACAGGTTCTATTGTTGTTTTGTAGTATACATCGCGATAAAAAACGCAAATATATACGAGAAAAAAGCTTCAAAAATACCGAACTCTTGCAAATTCTACAAATTAAAAAAAAAAGTTTATAGAAGCGAAAATAGTTTATTTGCTTTGTGAAGTGTCGTCTTACAAGATAATTTCGAGAAGAAGATGACGAATTCACCAAGCGTCCGACGCCATATGCTAAAACGTTTTTCCAAGAAAAGACCGCTTTCTAATTTGCACAAACATCAATATTATTCAACACTGCAGACTGGACTATTATTTGCCAGACATGTTAAGAAAACCTATGGAAAGAGCTAGTTGTATATATTAAGTTGTTTGTCCATGGCCTCTATAGAATCCTAGGTGATGTTCGAACTTTTTTCCTACTCTCACCACAGCCTTATTCCTGTTCTTCCTCATGCATCTGTTTACTGCAGACTGCTTAGAGTATCGCGGTTTTCAATGTCAAATTTCATTTAAAAGGAAATTGATTGTCGAAATAAATCGAAAAACTTGTGAAAATTATTAAGTTATTTTTTATTGTATCTATAGAATCCTAGGTGAACTGTTTTTTCCTATTTCCATCGAACCTTTAATTCTTGTGTACTTCCTTCTTTATTAATTTCACGAAACGTCCGCAGAGAATAGCGTCGGCGGCAATGCGTTTCAGCTTCAACTTCCTACGTTGAGAAAAGTTTATCCATAATGAGCACTTTGCTATATTCAACTATCGTTTGATCATGCGCACCTTAATAACCGTGTGCTAAGTTTTCGAAGCACCTTTCAGTTTGAATAAAAAATCCTTGAAAACTGAAGGATCATCATTTTGTTTTCAGACGTATTTGGAAACCTATCCTTTTCGATAGGCCTGCAGATCATAGCAGTAATGTGCAGATGATTGTTTGAAAGATAAGGTTTTCGAAGCACCTTTCAGTTTGGAAAAAATATCCTTGAAAACTGAAGGAACATCATTTTGTTTTCAGATGTATTTCGAAACCTGTCCTTTTTGATAGCCCTGCAGATCATAGCAGTAATGTGCAGATGATTGTTTGAAAGATATTGCACGACCATTATGTTTTCATTTGCAGCAGAGATCGTTTTAGCACATCATTATCACAAAGCTATATATGGTAGTGTTGTTTAGTTAATAACTCGTTAAATGAATATAGATCGCGTGGTTTAGCCTTTACTGGTGCTATAAATCGATCGAAAGGTTTAATGGCTATCATAAATGGTATGCTTTCGAGTTCCTTCTTAAGGTCACTGAAAGTCAAACATTGCAGTGGCTGAGCACTAGTGGCTCAGTGGGTTGTTATTCAAAATCGAAGCTTAACCAACCATGTTTAGAAAATGTAAAATATAGACCGCTGAAGAATACTAGCTTCGTTTTCGTCTATGAAATAAAACTTCATTCATAGAGAAATTTATCTCCAAAATATGCTACGATTCATGGGATGGCTGCTGTCATCATCCTTAGTATCCGCCATTAGGCCGATCTTGAAAATAATTAACAATATTATCAGTATCATAATTTCTATAACATATATTTTAGTTTATTATTCAATTGCCTTCATCATTTTTCTTGTGCAACTGCATACTATCTATATCACTAGTCCATATTCTGCATATGTGTATATAATGAAAAGGGTTTTGTCAGTTGTGTCCATAATTTGCAAATCCGGTAAGAAGAGATTTTGTTTTGACTCCATTCTTTAATTTGCAATTGGAAGCCTAAGTATGACGTTAGCTTGATGTAACACTTGGTTGAACACTATATACCTTGGGTCTTACTATTGGCATTGTCATAGTTGAAGTATGCTAAAGGACGTCGATACAGAACATTGGTTTTATTGAATAACGTCGACTACATACAGGATAGCCATCTAAGTGCTTAATGATCTGATCTTTGTCTAGAATCACGTCTTTCATCAAGTTTCTGAATTCTTGCATAGCGAAAAAACAAAGATCTCGATTAATCCCTGAAAATGAGCAAAATTATAAGTGAATACTTATTGTACTGTGCTTTTCAATATTGATTTGAAATGCCTGGAAGACATAGAGAGAATACTTGCATTCTTGATTTTTCGACCTGTTGTTTATCATCCACTACGCAACACACTCAATGTTACCCTCCGGCCTCGAATGCATTTATATAATTTTAGAATTATAAGAAACAAAATAAATAAATAAATAAATAAATAAATAAATATATAAATAAATAAATAAATAAATAAATAAATAAATAAATAAATAAATAAATAAATAAATAAATAAATGAATGAATGAATGAATGAATGAATGAATGAATGAATGAATGAATGAATGAATGAATGAATGAATGAATAAATAAGTAAGTAAGTAAGTAAGTAAGTAAGTAAGGAAGTAAGGAAGTAAGGGAAGTAAGGAAGTAAGGAAGTAAATGAATGAATGAATGAATGAATGAATGAATGAATGAATGAATGAATGAATGAATGAATGAATGAATGAATGAATGAATGAATGAATGAATGAATGAATGAATGAATGAATGAATGAATGAATGAATGAATGAATGAATGAATGAATAAATAAAAAAATACCAAAATGGCAGCCACAAATTCAAATGAGTTAAAATTAAACTGAGTGAAAAAGCCTATACCACTATTAGAAAGAGCGCCTTCATTTTAGTAAACCTACAAAGATTCATTATATCAGGCGTTATATTGGCCAAGAAAATGTTGTACAATGCATTTACTGTTGTTACGCGCGAGCATCTGATTTCCTTGCCTCGCAAAAAGTATGTTAAGAGTTGATGAGTTTTTTTTGTGCATGTAACTCATAGCTGCGCTCAAATTGTATTTTCCGATTTATTGCGCTGTAGAAAAAGTAAAGCTAGCTTCATCCTGTACTTTCTGCAATATGTAACAATTTTCTACCGTACGAGTTGACACAGCATTTGCGCGTGTGATCTAGCTTATTGCAATCTGAACGATTTATTTTCGCGAGGTTGCGCGAGAACATGCACAAAGACAATTTATTGTAATTCATAATTCAAGGCTAAAATTATGTGATTTTGTGTGTGCCTAACTTATTATCATTTTACTTTAATTTCTTCCCCAGCAACCAATCACAAGCCATTTATCGATGATAGTATCAACATCGTTATTAAAGTACCAGAAGGCACTGCAGTCGGTGAGTGTTAACTGTCTCAGTTGTGATCATATTTCAACCACAAGTTAATCATATATCTTGTCATGTATAACTTGACTTTCTGTGTGTTGTTGTACAGGTACGTCTATTCTTAATATATCAGCTACGGATAAGGAAAATGATCCCATCACATTTGGTCTGGATGATGTTGGTCAAACGGTGTTCAACATACGCAATGTTAATGCAAGCGTTGGTGAACTGACCTTGAAAAAAGAGCTTAATAGAGAAGTAAGTTGTTATATCGGCTCACAGTTATGATCTATAACTCCTAAGCTAGCATTATTCATTTCTGTCAGCTTTGGCTGGTCTACTTGCAAATGTGTTCTAACTTTATCAGCTTGTTATCCCTGATGAAAGCACAGGGTTGTGCTGAAATGTGTCTGCAAAACTAAAATCTATTCTGTGTTTTTCTTTCTTTCTTAAACTTATATATGAATTAACTATTAATTCTATTGATTCTATTTAGATAGCTTTTTTACTTGATTATTGTTATTTTTTACTATTGCTTTCAGTCGGTTAAAAGTTACGACTTCCATGTGACAGTGACGGATGGCGTAGCGGATAGGAAGGTAAGTGGGAACAAATAGCAAATCCATGATGACTTTCTCAATATTTATTTTCCTCCTGAGGCGGCGTTAAAACTATCGGTAGCGAAATGGAACCTCTGGAGCCCAGTGTTCCCATTACATTTAACAAATAGGAATATTTTTTATAGTTTCTTTTTAACAGTTTAAATCTTATGGACCCACCAAAACCTCACACCCAGGCAATCAATGGTCATAAAAGGCTAAAAATACTTTTACTTGCCCAACTTACTTGCTTTATTTTAACATCAGACTTCAAAGCTATTTATTCTTGACGTTTTGGACGTGAACGATAATAAACCAGTCTTCGTTCAGCAGCCATATTGGACATCAATACCTGAGGTAACGTGACGTACGTTCGTTCGTTATCTTTTTATTGTACTCTGGTCTCATAGTTATGTCTATATCTTTTAGAATACAACTGTTGGTACGACACTTATGACTATTCAAGCGACAGACGCCGATTTGGGTACTAATGCTGTTGTCACATACAGATTTAGTAATGATTCCAACTCAGCTCAGGTGAGATAGTACTGAATAGAAAAAACTTACTCCATCGAAATGTTAGCGAATTAAGTCTATGTTCTCTCTACAGTGTTCAGCACTGATTTATTTATCCTTTTTGTTTGTTATCAGTACACAGGCTCAGTCAAGACTATTAGAATATTACATTTTCCAGATATTTGGAACCTTATAAAACAAAAATCGTATACCGTAGACAAGGTCCCATGTTTCAGCTTGTTTAAAAATGAAAGCAATTCTTTAATCTATGATGGCTGTAGGAAATGGGTGAACTATTGGTATAAACTCAATTTTGAATTTCCTCCAGCCTAATCCTTAGTAAAGCTGTTTCTCCCTTATCCCCACCCAACAAATAATGGTCCTCCCCACCAAATAACCTTCTTCTGTAATTCAATTATTCAACGAAATGTTAGGGACCTGACCTTACCTAGGTAAAAACATAGAGGACATTTAGTACAGAGAGTTTACGAACTCAATTCTTTTGTCGTTTTGCTTGCACTCCCCAGGACAACCCACTTATCACCTTGTGGAAGGTTAGCACTGCTTGCACTATTAAAAGAACTGCGTAAAGTGTAAAGGGAATAAGAAGGCAACTTAAACTTAACGCCATATAAAAGTTTGTAACGATACCGACGTTTAGGACGTTAGTCCTTTGTCGAGAGTTAAATATATAAAACCTGATAAATGTGTTGCATAATCTTCACAAGTAACTATACATGCCAGACGCTAATGCATGCTTCGTCTGTTGATTCTACTGCGTCCTTTTACACACGTACGCACATTCATTCTTCATCGAATTTTCATTGCCGCGCACTGACCAAGAAAAAAATCAAATAAATCGCAAGAGTACGTAAAGGTGCAATTGATAGGACCTTTCTCTAAACCATTTATTTGATGGACGGGAGTCTACTGCTGATAAACAAGTTTGTCGCGAATTTTGTACTGTTCAGCACTTATTAATGAAAACGGTGGTACATAAAGCACAGATTATGGAGTGAAATAGTGGTCAATGTTTAGTTGCATGCAGCTCAAGTATTACTCATACTGTCTGTTTGTTACATCAACAGACTTCTAAGTTTGCTATTGATAATTTACATGGAACAATCACGTTGGCGTCATCTTTGGATTACGAAACAACAACGAGGTACTTGGTACCTGTTGTGGCAGAGGTAAGGATTTTGAGTACCATCACTGTCATCTTTGGCATCATCATTATCATCCCTAATTATCATCTTCACCTTTGATCTCATCATTATAAATCGCTGATCATCATCATCATCATCTCCGTTATTATCGTCATAATTTAGTATCACAATCTTCATCGGACCACTAACACCACATTATCATCATTAGCAGAAGTGCCATTATATTTTTGATCTTAATCGGAAGAATTGGTAAAAGAAACACTGCATGACTATGAATGTTATTTTCTTGTCAGGATGGTGGTAATCCCAGACTACAGAGTACTACCACTGTGGTTATTGACGTAACGGATATCAGTGACAACCCACCAAAGTTTGAACAATCTGTCTATCTAAAAGAAATCGAAGAAAACACTCCTGTGGTAAGAAAAATGTGTTTTAAAGATACAACTATTTTTAAAGCAAAACAAACTATCCTGCCGATTAAACGTTTGGCTTACAGACAGACGGACAGAAGGGTAGACAGACGAGCAGAAACAGGCTGACGGGAAGACACGAGATCTCATAAAATCGCAACATGCGATACCCTGCACTCATTCCCTACTTCTTGTACCCTGTTTGGAAATAACAAATATTGCCATGCATTACCTATACAGGGAACAACAGTACTGTCAGTTGTCGCTAAAGATGGTGATGCTGGTATCAACAACCCACTGAAATACGAGATATACTCAGGTATTTACGACTCTTGGCACAATTTCGGATCTACCAATGTTTTGAGTTAATTGCTGACATGCCATCTTTTTCTTTTTTTATTTCTTATTTTATTTATCTATTTATTTATTTATTTTTGAAATCTAAACTCTAAGTCCTTCGATATAATTTCAGGTAATGATGGCACGTTTGCTATTGGCAGCAGTACTGGTGTCATTACGGTCAACAATACAATCGACGCGGAGAAGACACAAAGCTACAAGCTACACGTCCGGGTAATATATGCATCTGAAAAATACTTTAATAATTTGATTACACTATTGAATAGTTGTATAAATCTACTATGTACCTCGTGTATCCATGAATTTCTTTCTTTCCAGTAGTTCAGTCCTCGGAATCTCTGCTTCTGCTTTTCGATGCTTTTGTTCAAATTTGTTCGAGTTTTCTTTCATGTCTCCTATTTTTTCCAATTGCCATTTCCCTTCTTTTCGCTGTGTTCAACGGTTGTTCATAACGTTCATCAAATTGGGTTTTCTTCTTTTTTGATACTTATCTTTGTACTTATTTTTTGTGGTTTTATATTTTTCAGTATGTTTTTACGTTTTATAAGTAATTTCTTTAATTTCCTTTTCTTTTTCCTCTTTCTTCAGGCTTCTGAAGTTCCCAATCCAAGCTCCAACGCAACAGTGTCAGTACTAATAACTGTGATAGATAAGAACGACAATCCTCCTGTCTTCTCACAAGACAGTTATTCAATTACATTACGTGAGAGTGTGGCTAAACCTGGACGAATCGTTACCGACGAGTTGATCGTCAGAGATGCCGACAGAAACGTAAGAGCTGATAAGCATAATCCACTTTGTCAAGTCACACCTACTTTGTTCAAAGTAACCTGGGTTTAAAGTAATGTTGCGAAATGTGTGTCAATGAACTCTAATTCAAGTGCTCCTGTATGGTTATTTTGCTGTTTGTGTTGATGTTTGGTGATGATGATCTAACTTTTATTTCAGCCTGAATTTCGGCGCCTTACGTATCATCTGACTGGAGGGGATAGCGATAAATTCAAGATTGACCCATCGAGTGGAGAGCTCCAGATTAACAGTACACTGGACTACGAGACACAAGTCAATTATACCTTTACTGTAAGTAAAACCTTTATCTGTGGCGCTGCAACCAATGAAATGAACGGTCACTGAATTGGAGGGGCCAGCCCTGTGTGGGCGAAGTGGAAACTGGGATTTGCCTTTACTTTTATTTATTTTTTCTATTATGAGGACAAGGTGTTTCTCTACGATTCATACGTCCGTCAAACAAGGAATTTGGAAATAGGATTGAATGGTCTTTTGTTAATGTTCATGCCGTATCATGACCAATACTGGTAGCAATGATGACAGATACGTTAATTAATGCGCACTGATAATATAGACATTCTCTCTTCTTCTTGTAGTTTACGTGAACACTTTTTCTTTCAACAGGTTGTAGTAACAGAGACAGCAACAACAGAGAAATACAGTGATAATGCTACTCTTCACCTGACTCTGATCAATGAGAACGACAACGATCCAATGTTTGCTAATCTTTCAAATCATTATGCATTCGACGAAGAGATCCCCCCAGGGAAAGAGATTGCTGTCATAACGGTGAGCAGTAGAACGTCTCTGTTATTAAGAAATATCGTAGGCGCATGAATTATATTATATTGTGTATGTAGACACCGCTGCAGAACGTCTGCGCATGCGCGAGTTTCAATATCTCCGAATTCACAGAGTAAAGTCTCCCTTGGCAAGCCCTTCCTGTTCTTGTTTTTTCAGCCCTCATGCATATACTAGTTTTGTTTGAACTATCTACTACCACTACCACTCGTAAAAACAACATCAAGAAAATAGCGATAGCAGTACTCGACGGGTGCACGCGACCCACTTTAAACTTCATTTTCACCTTTGGTGCAAACGTAAAACTATGTGGTGCAAAAAGTATGTTATTTTATATATGACACTGTAGCTACTCTGAAAATTTCTCGCTCGGCTTTGCTTTATTCGCTTCGCTTTTTGAATTTCGCGCCATGGTAGCAAGGTTTGTTCACAAAACAAATAATTTTTAGCGCATGCGCATTGCGTTCTGCAGCGGTGTCGTGTATGTATAGTATCAAGATGCTGATGAAAAATTGTAATGACGCTGATGGACACAAGTTATGGCATAACTCAGTTAAACGCAGGCAATAGCTGAACTAAAAGGGAGAACGTTGAGGTGGTGCATAGTGAGGAAGCAGTTAAATGTGTAAAAGAGCTGAAAGGGGAATAGCAATGTCAGAAGTTACCAAAAATAGGAATACGTGAGATAAAGGCCCTCCTAATCATTTTTTCCTGATGCATTTGACATGCTCAGATGTTAACAATGAATGTTAACAATGTTCTTTGCTTGTAACTAGGCAACCGACGCGGATCGTGGTTCCTTTGGACAAGTCACTTACGAGTTGAGAGGCAGTCAGTCTTCATTGTAAGTTTACCTTGATGACCTAATAAAGCTTCTTTACTACAACACAAGTATACATAGCTTGATCCATCTAAGTTTTTTCTTTGTTTTTATTTCAGTTTTTCTGTTGATTCGAATACCGGTAACATCACAGCAGCAAAAACCCTCGACTATGAAGAAGTCCACAGCTACCAGTTTGATCTGATCGCTAGTGATGGTGGTGGAATATCCAAAAAAAGTACAATAACTGTTACTTTACGGGATGTAAATGACAACGATCCAGTGTTCAGTGGAACGCCATACACAGGACAGATCACAGAAAACTTAGCCGCTGGTGCCATTGCAGTTAAGGTATTTTTTTAAAGCTAGTTTACCCACAGGCAGCCCGAGCAGCATACCTGAGGCCTAAATATATAAAAAAAATTTTAAAGTATCGTAGATTAGCAGACTTTTTTCAGGATAACGTTTTTTATATCAGCTTCGCATCTGCGTGTCTCTTGTTACTTCTTAAAGTAACTGATGGTTTTTTTGCTGTTCGCTATCACCTAGGTGACTGTCAGTGACAAAGATAGCAAGGAGAATGGAAAAGTAAGTACCGCTAAAGATGCCCTATTCACGTTTCACGTTTCTGAAATTCTAAGGGAAATTGGTGGCAGAATCGTATTGGATAAGATTAGGGGAAGATATGAAACAGTTGCACCATTTCACATTCCTATATAATTTGACCCCACAATTTTGGTTGACTCCTAATTTTTCCGTTGAGCTCCGAAAATTCAATCTAGGAGGACCTTCCATAATAATATATTATAGGAAGTTACGAATTAAGTTTATTGCCAGGGGTGGATCCAGGAGAGGGGTGCGGGGGTGTGCACCCCTCCTGGGAGCATATTTAGAGAAGAGAAGAGAATGAGAAAAGAAGGAAATGGAAGGGAAGGGGAAGAGAATCGAACTAAATAGGAAAGTAAATTCTAGATGTCCAATAATATTTATAATTTAATAAAGGTTTGTCATATTGTTATTTAGAATCACTGGTCATAATGACTGACTTTCATGTTTCTGTTTTTCAGGTGTCCTTGAGCATTACATCTGGTAACATTGATAACTCTTTTACTATCAATGCAACTGGCTACATCACAACAACCAAATCACTGGACAGAGAAACTACAGCCTCATATACATTAACGGTACAAATTATGAGACAATTATGAAAAAGATTTATTTATTGTTAACAATGTATTATATACTTACATTTTTCATTAAGAAATCGTCGTTTCATATTTGTTTTGATGCTGTTCTTGTCCTATTGTTAATCACTATTTGTTTGGGAGTCAATGAAGGATTTGGGATATCTTCTCTTGCCTCTTTCTTTCAAGATCAATTCTCTATCGTTTATTCACAAGGTGGATATTTTTGTTGTCCCCAGATCAATGCAAGTGATCATGGTAACCCTCCCAGAAGCGTTACGACAAAGGTCACCGTGGACGTAGTGGATGAGAATGACAACACTCCCTATATAACCCTTGGAAGCTACATTGTGAAGAACATCAGTGAGGTAAGACATAACATAAAATAAGTATGGAAACCAAGGGCGTAGCCAGAATTTTACCTGGGGGGGGGGGGGGGGGGAGGGGCTGGCTACGCCTATGGGAACTGAACCAAACACTATAGCTTCTTTGGCAGGCCACGCTCTTTAATTTTAAGTTTACCTATGATAACATACAAGTACTTTCTACATCCCTACAGAGTGCTGGAGGTGGGACAACCCTGTTCGACTCTCTAAAGGCAATCGATGGCGATGCTGGTTCGAATGGACGTATCACATACTCCATGTCTGGTGGAGATGGCCGATTCATACTAAATAGTGAAACCGGTAGGCTCCAGATCTCTCCGACTGGTCTTGACCGTGAGATTAAAAGTAGCTATGACCTGGTCATTAATGTAACAGATGAAGGCACGCCACCACGACAGGTATGTCAAATGATACGAATGCATACTTCAACTAAGTTCAGATTTCATAACTTAGACTCCTTGAGATCCTTATACTCATCTCCTCGGTTCCAATGCTTTGATTTCAGTTTAAAGTTAAATGAATGAGAATTAACAGTGGATTTTACAGCTAGAGTGGCTCTTCTTTCACTGTATTCATCAAGTGGAATTTTTGAAGTTGAGTTTAGCGGAGGGAGGCAAAACCGGCGAACCGGAAAAACCCTCGAAGCGCATTGTTAAACCAACAAGCAGCCCTACTCAAATACGAAACAGTTCCGCATATCTTATATTAGGGATCATCTGTAGCTAGTACTTTGGTAGCTGAGTATCCAGGATCAAGGGGTGGGGTAGGGCTTAAACTCTTGCTCTCGTTGTGGATATTCATATCATATTACGGAAACGCGATCATTCCGAATTCATGTTTCCTCCTGATTTCTCTCCTTTTCTAGAATTCCACCACAGTGCACGTGAACATACTGGACACCAATGACAACCCACCAGTATTTGATCCCAAACCATCAGAAGCTTCCTCGGCCTACATAATAACAATAGATGAAGGGCCGAGTACGTTAAACACTGTCATCATTGAGTTGAACGCTACCGACCAAGATGAAGGCCTCAATGGGAAAATAATCTATTCGTTGACAGGAGACGAGCATGGCTTCTTTAGTCTGGACAATACAACGGTGAGAATTGTATATATGTTTTCATGCTGGGGGGTGGTGGAGTGGAATGTAGGGTAGGGTCTCGGTTCATCTCGATTGACACCATTGTTAACATTTGAAGTGCTATGTTGGCACGTTTTTTCTTCGCCAACCATAAACATCTTACTTCAGAAAGCTGATAAAGAAATTTTGAAAAAAAGTCGTCTTCTTCCGAACAACTTCTTCTGTTAATAATCCTCTACGTCTTCACTTCACAAAGCTGTCAGAATGAGTACTCTAGTGTTGTGGAAAATTATTCCTAAGCGCCTTAAACGATTTTAAGAAGCATCTTTAGCACGCGGTAGCTGAGTTTTGAAGAAAGCGTGCACGTGTATGTACCGACGAGTGCAGGGGAGGGGATGGGAGGGACATCTTTAGGGCCACGGAGGTGCTGCTGAATCCCTTCCGGGGCATATTACTTCTCAGGGACTCAACTTGCGAATTCTTGTCCTGTCAAGACTATTTGGGTAGTATTGATATCATAGACTAACACAAAACAGCTTGCACCTCTTATATTGCCTATCCCTAGCTTGATACAATATGTACATTATATCTGTCGATGGAATATTGTTGACTGAATCAAGATACGTTTTTACAGCCGAAAACTGACTTCCTGATTTACAGAATCCATATCAATCTATAGAGACTAGAGTAAGTTTTTTTCGAATATCTTTAACTGAAGACTTTCTGAAGAGTTTCGTCACTTGAACGTGGAAAATACTAACTTTTAAAATACCTGAGAAAGGCCGAAAAAATCATTGGTAAACAACAGGCTGCTGTCTATGTATTTTATTTATAATCTAATTAACGTGCACGTGCCTCATGGATTAAAGACAAATTGTTTCTGTAATTGAGGAGGGATATGGTTGAAACATTATTCAAGATGATCAAAATTGTTGTGTGCCAAACCAAAATAAACTTTCATGTTCAGGCAAAACCACTTCAAACCAATTAGTCCACTTAGTTTTAGGCACAATCTCTTGTTAGTTGTTACTGACGAAAACCATGATAAGAGCATCCTGAGGAAGAAGGTGCACGTGACAAACGCACTTTTGTATATGATACATTCGCAGTGCATGTAAGCGTTTCTAATCCTTGGTTTATATTTAGCAAGGACAATAATGATAGGTGTCACATTTTTTCAAATTTCGGCCTATCAGATATTACCTATTTGTATTCTTGAGAAGGGGATTTCTAGTTGTCTATCTAGTGCTTAATAATTGATTGTTTGATGATGGAAATTCTATCTTAATAATGGTTTTAAGGGCTGATGATCAAGTGGATTGTTTTGTATACTCGTAGATATGGCAGGCAACAGTACTAGATAAACAAGAGTTAATTTAATTGGCATTTATTAAATTGTGTTATTTTGCATACATGTATCGGGGGGGGGGGGGGGGGGGACCGGGATGGCTTGATGGATCCATGTTGGACTTAAGACGGGTTGATGAGGAGTAGAAAAAGGTAGAGGAACCAACACCATTCTCCTACCCCTTCTTGTCTCTCCCAACCGGCCTCGATTTTGTTAGAGCGGTATGAGTGGGAAACATACAGTACTGACTTACAGCACACACACACGGCGCGATATACCGTAACATTGAAATGGCTTTCCATTGTCTTCAAGTAAATCATCCAATCACAAAGCATAGTTAAGGCTACGGTAAGATACGGTACAGCTACAGTAAAACTACGAAGTTTGTCGTACCGTTTACAACTCATACAAAAACCGCTTTATATTAAAGAAGACTGTAAAAAATGGAAAATATTGAATACGTTTTGTTCATGATACAGCCATTAAAAATGAAAATAGAATAATTATGAAACTAAAACTGGTTACACAAATATTGCATCAACATGATGTAGGAAATATGTTATGTAATGAAAAAATGTAAAAATCTTTAAATTGTTTAGTTTTCATTGCTTTTTTCTGTCATTCTTTAAAATCAGTTTTGAAAAGGTCTTGCATGTTTCCTGGCATTTCCGTTTGAAAAAATAGATATTCCATTTCTGGTATTTGACCTCGGTCGAATCTTGGTGTAGACTTTTACCCGAACTCTTAATGAAAGGCGTTTCTGTTGCATATCAACTACACCCAGTACGACACTGATAAAGAAAAGTTGCTGTAAACGATTTCTTTCGGTACCCAACTTGTAGTTTTCCATTGCAGTTTCATTTTTTGCACAGCCTGATAAACGGCGATAGGTTGACGACTTTTTTTTTTGCTGGAATGGACATGAATTTCAATTGGTTAAATCCACTTTCGGCTCACCATGCTATCTTAGTTCCAGTAAGCCAAGAATTTCTCCTTCCAGTTCAGATTTTTAGTACACTATATGCCATCCACATGTAAAGGATTTGCCTATTTCTTGGTAATTTTTTCGCATGCTGTTTTTACCTGTAAATTAGGCGTTCCTCAAGCAAAACTCACAATTTACCGCCGGATTGAGCATAATTTTCGTCAGCAACACCAAAGCGAAGCATCCCAGGACAACAGCTACAACACTATACTCAAAGAAAACCTCGTATTTTGAAAGCAGCCTTGAAATATTGTAGTCTGGTAAATGACTGTTTCTATCGTGTCTCTGCTGAGCCATCAGACTTGTTCAGCTTCCAGAAAGGTCTTGATATATATATGTAGCTTGGATGAGTCTTGCTTGCCGAAGAGTTATGGACGATATGGTTGCCGTCCAGAGATTTGTATTTTTCTAGCCCCAATAACAGCGGGGAGAACTTAAAAATAAACTTACAGCCGTGCTTGTTGCTAAAATTAAACCAATTTCTGCTGTGAGTTATTTTCTTGGTTTCCTAATTAAGTTTTCGTGCTGAGCGACGACGTGTTGAAAACCAGATGCTGCAGCTAAATTTTTTTTCAAAAATCAAAGGTCAAGAAATAGTATCTGGAAAAGTATCCCTGTCCAGACAATACCTGGCTTGTTAGATTATATCTTATTGGGCAATCCTTTGTTTCCAGTAATATTTCTTTCAGATGACGACTTTTTTAAAACGCACGTACAGGCAAAACCCATAATGGTCATGATAACATCTTTATTCTGATATTGAAACCCTTATATCTTTAACTGTCCATCGTTTTAATTGATATCCGATTAGAGGCCATTAGATTGAAGAAATGCAGACTTTGCAAATGAATCTATTTAAGTTTACTAAAAAGGCTTCAGGATCAGACGCCAGGATTATCGTGAAATCGGCCAGGTTATGTATTAAGGGAAGACACTAAAAATATTCCCTTTTACATGTTATTATTCTATTGGTATTTGGCAACAGAGCAATTTTATGTTACATCAAAGCTACCTTATGTGTCTGTTTATTTGTATTTAAGTTTGGAGGTGGGGATGGGGATGGGAGATTTACTCACTGCAGTGCTTCTCAATCGTTGATTTCGAGAAGCATTGCATGGAGCGAGAAAGCCTCTGGAAACCACAGTATCTGTATCTAAACATGATACTCTTAAAAGTTGATACTGTGATATGGTTATAGGCTAAAATATTATAATTCTATCATGAGACAATGTCTGATCATTGGCATCAATTTTCTTGATTTCGAAGATAATGATATCATGATACTGATGCTTGCTACTTTACTCAGGGAAAGTTGACTGTGGTCAAAGAGCTTGACCGGGAAGATCCAAAGATGCCTAAAGATGCTTCTAGTAATGGTCGATTCTTGCTGGACGTGACAGCAACTGACCAGGCACAGCCTGTTTCAGACAGGAAATCTGCAACTGTTAGGGTAAGAAATTTGTCGTTACATTTAACCTCAACCGAGGAATTTTTTCCACATTTCCTTCATAAAAGATACGAAAATGACAACTATAAATGTATTGTGTTAACAAAAGCAGATAATTTTAATAGACCACCGTATATTTACATGACGTTCCCTGGAGAACTGTTTCTTTATAATGTTTTCAGAATATGAACGGATAAATTCAGAAAGATAAAGGAACAATTCTCCAGGAAACATCATGTAAACATCACGAGGTTTGAATTGGGCAATTACATATCAGGGTGATTAGGTCTATTCGGTGAAATTTTTTTGGAATGATGAATTTTATTCTAATAAATGTAACATTGATTTCATTTTAGGTAACTATTAAGGTAATAGATGTCAATGATAACTCGCCCAAATTCCAGAAGCAGAGCTACGAAGAACATGTAAGCGAGGCTGCACGGACCGGAAGCAACGTGATCCAATTATCTGCGGAAGACAAGGACTTAGAATTGGCAGGAAAAGTTATTTACAATATCACTAATGGGGATCCAAGTGGTAAATAAACAATAAAGGCGCATACGTGACTAGCATTTAAGAGTAACTGAATTATATCAGTCTTCTTCGCAGCCGCTATCCATGTTGTAATATCAATCTGCACCTAAGACTGCTTTTTCAAACTATTTTCTGTGCAAGAAACGTTTTTTTGCGAAGACAGCTAAATAGGAATAGAACTCTGGGAAAACACTTCGCCATATAGTCGTCTTTCTGATCTGGTCCCACGTCCTCTACATCTTGGAATTTTTACTAGTTTTCCTACATTTGAAATTTTGAGTAGCGAATATATCCCCTTCACAGTTCTCGGAGCCATATTGAGAGTTAACCTATTGATAAGATACTTACAATAAGGAATTCTCATATCTACTACTTTTTTTCGTCATCAGGTACGTTTGGCATTTCCGAAACTGGCTACATCTTCATCGCGAAGACGCTAAACGCAGAAGATATTTCGCTATACAACCTTACTGTGTTGGCCCAAGACAAAGGATCGCCTCCTCTGATGTCAACGGTAAATAGCAAACATTCATCAAGAATTCATAACTAAATATATCATGATGTATCAGAAATTCTTGTTACTTACATGTTTACCTTCATAGTCTGCAGTGAGAAAAATTTTGAGTTGCGGAAAATTGTGGTATTTTGCAGCATTTAATTTCTAATTTGTAAATCATATGTTCTAAAACTATGTCATTTTTCCCAGGCCTTTGCAGTTATTCGCGTGGATGACGTCAATGACAACGATCCAAATTTCAACCAATCAACGTACACTGCATTAGTGATGGAGAATAGCGCAACAGGTACATCGGTTCTCACTGTCTATGCCTCAGATCAAGATAAAGGATCAAATGGTAATGTTACATACAAGATATCCAGTGGCAACCAGAATAACGCATTTCAGATCGATGCCGTCACAGGCGTGATTAGTACTGCTGCATCAATTGACAGGGAAGCCATTCAACGGTACATTCTGACTGTACAGGCTGAGGATCAAGGGCAACCATCAACCAGAAAGGTAGAATGTCTTTTCTTTCTTCAAGTCTATTAGGGTTGAGGGTGTCAAATATATCATCTCCTTCGTCCGTTAACAACAATTTGATTCACATTATATCTGGGATCAAAATGTTTAGAATTTCTTTCGCTTTTGTCATTTACTTTTTAGCCGTTTTAATAAGGGGAATGCATATGTATGACTGTAAGGTGATGGGCAATCTCAGGTTTTTTCCCAAGGGAATAAAAAACATGTATATGGCCGCCATGCATGTTAGATGATATTATAAAAAGAAAATTCTGATCGACGGATCTTTTGTCAAACTCAGCCAAGATGATCGCTATGCAAGCCAGCGATATATCGTCATCTTCTGTGATGATAATAAGCACCTCAAGCTTATTAAGACAAAAAAGATGCATCAGTGTCTTACAATTAAGAATTATCTTATATTTTTCTAATAGGACTTTGCAGAGGTTACAATAACTGTAGACGATGAGAACGATAACAACCCACAATTCACAGGGAGTCCATACTCAGCTAATATCAAGGAAAACTCACCTCCTGGAACAACTCTAGCACTGGTTGGTTGAATTGTTATCTATTGAAACATAACTTAAAAAAACAAAAAAACAAAAAAAAAAACAACAACAACAACAACAAAAAACAACTATTTATTATAGAAAAACCTGTTAATAAAAAATTACTACAAATATTGTTTGTTTGCAGGCAAAAGAAATCCACGCAACAGATGCAGACATCGGGATATTTGGGAGAATAACTTACAGTCTCAAAGGTTTGTGTTGGGAATTTTCAATTGCTAAGAAGATGTGTTTGCACATGTACTTGTTCTTCTTATACATATACTTTGTCTTACAATACTCGCAAGCCGTCAGCAAGGTACACCCATGTGCACGTTACCAGTGCACCCTTAACTTCATCCACCACAAAAACGGGCCGGGAGGAAGTAGGAGTCTGATGTTAAGAAATAGTAATCTATTTTTAAAATGTGCAACAATGCTCCACAACCCCGAATAGTGAGTTATGGGAAAAATACGACTCTGCAGTAGAGGGAAACAGTACAAGGCTACCTGAAATGCCAAACTATAAGGGAGGGAGGGTGGGGTGTCCATTCATCTAAAATAAGCCAAAGACGAGACCCCCCTGATATGGTACACCTTCTCGTGCGACCGAGAGCTTCACTGATTATGCAACTATGCATGCGTTCTGTCTATTTATACTTGTTGTTGCGCACTGTTGAACATAAATTAGAAGAAATATTCCCTACTTTATTGAATTTTATCCACCATTTATTGAAATGTTTCTAATCATGATTATATTAAATCGAAATTGTTGCGCAAGCAACTTTATATCTTGACTAAATTTCTTTCATTTTCCAGGTTTGGGCGCTGAAAATTTCAATATTAACGCCAGCACTGGCATCATTACAACAAGCAATAACAGTTTACTGGACCGGGAGAAAAATGCTTCATATTCACTAGATGTCATAGCAACAGATGGTGGAAACAAAAACGCCACTGCTCCACTAACAATCTCTGTAACAGATGTCAATGACGAGCCTCCCAGATTTGCACAAGCAATGTATTATACCAACATATCAGAAGATGCCAGTCAGGGGGATACAGTTGGCAAAGTAACAGCTACTGATTTGGACACAGGAATAAATGGTCAGATAATCTATACTTCTACTGGAGCTGATGGAAAATTCTATGTTAGCAGATCTACAGGTAAGTCAGTAAAGATTTATTTAATGATTTAGTTAGTATTTGGTCGTGTATTGTCACATTTATGTTTCTTAGTATGTAAGTGTTTATATGTTTTAAAAATGTAAATCATTCTTCCTTTGTAAAGTTTGTTTTCTCATAAATCCATTCCTGTTTATCGTTTTCCCAGGTAACATCATCGTCGATTCTTCACTTAATCGAGAGTTGAAAAGTTCCTACATCTTAAACATCACAGCAGCCAATATTGTTGAACCTCATTTTGAGAGACAAACCCAGGTTCACATAACCGTTACTGATGTCATAGACGACAAACCCTACTTCAGTACAGCAACTTTAACGGTCTCCTTGCCTGAAAATGCGACTGTTGGAACGACCGTCACCAGAATAATTGCCTTAGACAAGGATGTTGGTGATAGCGTGAGTTATCTAATTGCTGATGGAGACATTAATGAGCAGTTTAGAATCGATAACATAACTGGAGATATCTTTACAACAAAATCACTGGACAGGGAAAACAAGACGAAACACACATTATTGGTACAGGCAAAGGATAGCAAAGGCCTGGTGTCCGAGAATAATGTTAAGGTGGAGATAAATGTCATTGACGTGAATGACAACTCCCCTGTCTTCACACAGAGAGAGTACATTGTAGATTACAGAGAGCAGTCACCAAAAGACACAAGCATTCTGAAGGTTACAGCAACTGATGCTGACTCGGGCGTTAATGCCAAAATTCGTTATGGTATTGTAGAGAACGTCACAAGTCAGATTTCAGTTGATCCAATAACGGGATTGATATCCCAGGGAGCTGTTGAACTGGACAGAGAACTGCAACCTCAATTTAACTTTACAGTCAAAGCAACCGATCAAGGAATACCATCAAGAACAACTCTTGCTCATGTGTCACTTGTTCTTGTGGACATCAATGACAATAGTCCCAAGTTTGCAAATGATACTTATCACGCAGAAGTCAAGGAAAATCAACCAATAGGAACTCCAGTATTCATTGCCAGTGCGACCGATGATGACACTGGTAGCAACGCAAAGCTGTTATATGCATTATCTGGATCATCAAGATTATTATTTAAGATCGATCCTGATAAGGTAAGGAGACAACAAGGCTCACTTTACTAAAAGTACTTTAAGTTGCTATTCAGGGACATGCTGTGTCATTAAAGTAGCAGTTTCAAGCGACACGAGTGAAAAACGCACTGCGCATGCTCGGAAGTTCGTCGTGTTTACAAAGAAACCCATTTGAGATTTACCAGTGTTTAGTAAATCTCTAAAGTAAGGGCCGTTCGTGGAAAGTTAGTGCTTATTTTTTTCCTGACACATAACTTCCGTTGTTTTCTTTCCCTGGTCAAATAATACAGGCGAAACTCGCATGATACAAGACATGTAAATCTCCAATAGTTTTATTCATAATCTCGACTCGTCTATGAATTTTCAACCGAAGTTCCAAGCATCGCGTTCTTCACTCGTGTCGTTTCAAGCACAATTCCTTTAAAAATGTCGTTCATTCCGTACAGTGACTTTATCTATTACCGTGGATGTTACTCAATTTTCATACATCAAGACTTTTCTTGGTTCAACATGATGTCAAATGAAAATTATAACGTTAAATTCCAACCCAAAAGTCCCTTCTCAAAATAGCCCATTTCCGAGATATGATTCGTTTGTCACGCAGAAAAGTTCAGTCCAGTTCGAGGCTACGAGCTAATCAAATCAAATTTATATATTCTTTTCCCATGTCACGTATCACTGAGCATTATGCACGAAGCCTCACATTGAAACCTTTGTGCGTGACAAGCGAAGCATATTTCGGAAATACCACGAAGCTAACAAAAAAGAAAAACAAAAAAGAGGTGTCTCAAATTGCATCGAAAAAAGTGTAATATTTTTTTTTAGTTTTAGCCTTGCATCCAATTGAGAATTAGCCTTGCAGTTATGAGAACAACTTTACTTAGACAGAAACGACTATTTGTATCATTCCCCGGGCATTTGATTTGAACAGCTTGTCATATCATGTTGGTATTATGTTTTCCAGGGTAATATGAGTACAAGTGAACTATTAGATCGTGAAACAGTTAATAGATATACAGTGACTTTACGTGTAGTGGACGGAGCCATACGAGCACGAGAAGGATCTGCATCGGTAAGAAACTATTCCCATTTCATTGTATAAACTACGCCTTTAAAGTGTTGATGTTCGTATAAACAGTTTATTTGTGCTTACCATGCAGTTGATAGTAACAGTACTCGACGTTAATGACCACGCACCTGTCTTCAACCAAGAGAAGTACTCATTTACAGTCGAGGAGAATGTACCCAGCAGACACTTGGTTGGGACTGTCTCTTCCACAGACAAAGATATTGATGAAAATGCACGAGTCTCTTATTTCATCACAGCTGGAAATGAAAGTAAGTGTCAAATTAATGACTGTTTTTACTAACAACTAAAAATAAAATAAATATATGAAGAGTTTCACAAGCGTTGCAAGTTGCAGAGCGAATGTTACTTGTATTACCACCCCGCGCGCAACAAATTTTCATTGTTGCAAAGAGTAGAAAAAGCTTCTTCTTCGTGCAAAAAACTCGCGCAACAAAATTTTGTTGTTGCGCAGGGATGGTTATATAAACGAGCAGCATTCATTCTGCAACTTGCAACGCAACAATGGTGTGCGACTGCAAACAGTTGCACGAATTTATTGCCTGTATTACTGCACATTAATAAGCCGCCGGGTATTCACACTGAATTTGATTATCTACTGTAAAAGAAGAATTTGTGTTGATATTTTTATCAAAATATTTTCCAGTGAATCTATTTGCGATCAACAATTCATCAGGAAAAATAACCACGATATCATCACCTGACAGAGAAACCAATGATACTTTCACTTTAACCATAACGGTAGGTAGATACTTGTTAAACATATTATGACAAACATATAAAACAGTCTTGTATCCCATCTTTTTACAAGATGGAACTTAAAATACATTTCAAGATGCCAGTGAAAAGTTTTGCTGCAGCCAATGACTGATGCAACACAAGAAAATATCAAGCTATGTAATTCAATTGACTTTGACAATATCTCCGCCGTCCGAAATGACGGAATAGTGATTTTTAGTATATTCACAGAAAAAGAAATACCTAGTCAATAAAGTGTTAATCGTTACGTTTTCATGAGTTCAATTATATATTGTCTCCCACCAGGCCCGGGATCACGGAGTACCGCCGATGGAAAGTAATACAACCGTCACCATCACCATAAACGATGTCAACGACAACAAGCCTGTCTTCAGTCAACAGGTGTACACTATATCACTAAAGGAAAGTGTGCAAAGCGGACCAGTTGTAAGTTGTTGTTTTAATCATTTTTTTTTAATTTAGTGGAAGTTTATCTAAATCTGTGTGGTTAAAATCCAAATCAAACTCGTGATTAGCAAATCGCACTCCCGCTACGCGGACGTGCAACTTTGTAATCACTTATTTGATTTCAGACCAAATTGCACGACACAAGTTCAATTACCATTATTTATCTTGATCATTAGAAGGTTATCAAATGTTTGTTAATTGGTTGCAGGTAACAGTATCGGCAACTGATGCTGATATCGGTGTCAATGGTCAGTTCACATTCAAGATAACGGCAGGAGATGATGACAGACTGTTTAGTATCAATGGTAAGAATGACGTCCTTAAGGTTTTTTTTTTTTTTTTTTTTTTTTTTTTTTTTTTGTTACACTGTAATAATGATTTTAGGGAAATGAAATGTAAAAAAACTATCCCCCTGGCAATACTCTACTGACTCGACCCCCTCCCCAACCGTCAAGTCCATACGGCGTATCCGATCTATTTATCAGGATTTTTCTTCTCTACCTGCAGAACAAACAGGCGTAGTATCTCTACAAGGAAGGCTTGATTATGAAACTAAACCATTAATAAACCTGACTGTTACGGCAACGGATCGTGGGAATCCTCCACTTAAGGGTTCTGCTTTTGTCATTATACAAGTAACTGACGTGGATGACAATGCGCCACAGTTCACGAAGGACGAGTATGAAGCTGACGTTTATGAAAACATCACCCAAGGATCATTTGTGGCTCAAGTTAATGCAACAGATATTGACACGGATGAAGCCCACAAAACTATTTTTTATCGAATAGAATCTGGGAACATAGGAGACATGTTTGCAGTGGGTAAATTGAATGGAACTGTTTATCTCAAATGTGGGTCGTCTGGTTGTCTTGATCGGGAAACAAAAGATAACTATGAGTTGACTCTTGCTGCTGTTAGTATCGTGAACAATACTGAACAAAAGTCAACAGTCAAGGTAAGGAAAATTAATAAGCATTGCTTGGTATTCAATATATAGAGTTCTCTCTGAACCTATACCTGAATCAAGTGTAGGCCTTTTTCTCTTTCGTTCTCTGCGTAATCTAACCGAATAATTTTCTTATTTAGGCACAAAAAATTAGTTCCCCTTTTCACAAATTTAAGCTGTCTAACTTACAGTTTTAACTTTCTCCTATCCATATGATATCGATGCCTATTTGCCACATGTTATTTAGATATTATACGATAAGAAGGCGACATTTTAGCAGCCGTACGTAGTTAATAAGCCTACTGTGTGTTCAAATCATCATGCACTGCATTCAAGGTCCAGTAGTGGAAATAACTTGCAGAATGTATATTGAAAACAAACTGAGGTTTGAACATTGTTTTGTAGCTGACGATCACCGTGCACGATGTCAATGACGTAACGCCAGCCTTCGTGCCTTCATCCTACACGAAGACAGTACCAGAAGATACTGGTGACATCACTGGCCGAGACAACACTATACTGACCATAAGTACTACAGATGGGGACATTGGTGTGAACTCTGAGGTTATATATTCCATAGTTAAAGGGAACGAGCAAGGTGATTATGGAAATACATTTTACTTTAAAACAAAGCACGGGCACAGGCAAAACACAGAACGCAACACAGCACAGCACACACCGCACAATACAATACAACACAAACAAAACAAAACGAAGAAATAGAAAGGGCAACAGGAGAAAATATTGTAAATCAGCTTCTCCATCAATACTGAACAGCAATTTGTAGCAATAGCAGCTGCATAACAACGAAAGTCATACCCATCATCTTACTCAATTTTTATCAATGACTTTATTCGTTAATATGATGTTCGACTTTCTTGTACCAGGTTTCTTTTATCTCAATAACAAGACAGGCGTTTTGACCAAAGTCAAACCACTTGATCGAGAGGATACATCCTTTTTCCATTTGGTTGTCGTGGCAACTGACCAAGGCGTACCTCCGCTGTCCAGCAATACTACCGTTGCGATAGCGGTGGAAGATGTCAATGACAATCATCCTTCCTTCGAGTCGACGCCAGATGATTTCCGTGTTAAGGAGGTATGTAATAATAGATTCATAATATCCTTATAACTCTCTTGAGACAAGACAACCTACAGCAAACATCATGTGCATGTTTAACATTTGTTCCTTTTTCATGAGAAGAAAAGAGATCGCCTAGTAGCATTAAATAGAAGTTTTGTTTTCATGGTTTGATTTCTTCCAGAACATCACAGTTGGCACTTTCATTACCATTGTCAATGCTACAGACCAGGACGAAGGAACCAACGCGTACGTTGAGTATTTCATTATTAGTGGTAACGAAGATGGCGCGTTTGAACTGAATAAAACAAGCGGCGAGTTGAAAACAGCCAAAGAACTCGACCATGAAACTACACCTAAATACAAGGTATGCCATACGTCTTTTCTTTGTTTTTTCTTCTTCCATCCATCTATCCAGTAGGACCACTGAAAATGACATGGTTATTCAGCCATTAATCTAACCAACCATCTATACGCCCACTTGTCCATCCATTTATCTGCCTATGCATCCATTGACCCCCTTACCGTTTCTTGCACGAGGCAGGTTACAATACAAAAGACAAACAACAGAAAGTTTTCCCCTGGGAAACTGAATTATTTCTCATGTAAATCAGATAAGACCAGATTCAATTTTTCCTGCCTCCTGTCATGGCTGCCATCACGTGATAGTACAAAGCCTCTATTGACCCTGAGAGTTATCTAACATACTGCCCTCGAGGTTGATAGGTGGAACAGATTTCAATCAATTAATTGTTATTAATATTTGTTGCGTAACAGCTCGTCATAAAAGCAGAGAACGTAAAGAGTAACCCGAAGCTGACCGAGACAAAGGATATCAACATATTAGTCACAGACCTTAATGACAATCAGCCGCTATTCTCGAAGGTAATTCTATTTACAATCAAGACAATCGTCAGTGCTGATTTATTGGTCATGATTTTATTGTCTGAGGACGCGAAATGAAAAAAGGAAATATCATAAATAAAGACTAACGTATTGTCATTTCTTGTTTGTAACTGTATTCTAGTCTAGTACCACTTTATCTGTGGGTGAGAATCTACCTGTTGGCACTATTGTTGGTAAAATTGAAGCCAGTGACTCAGATAAATCTGACCGTGTTTACTACTATATCATTGGTAAGTGTCTCGTAGATCAATTAAGTCACGCAAAAATGATCATCAGATTGAACTCTAACTGATGAGCAACTGATGTTGAACTATTCACGTGAACAGGTAGCAGCGGTAGAGATGTCTTTGATCTGAACGAAACAAGTGGAATCGTAACGACTAAGAAAATAATAGTAAGTGATAATACTTAAAATGCTCAGTCATATAGTTAAATTACTTGAATACACAGAGCCCCTACATATCTCTGGTTTTTGTCAAATCGAACGACCAATATATAAATATTTCCTAAAATATATTTACTAAATATTGTCTTATATAGAAATATGGTATCATTTCCAAGGTGATTATAGAAATTCGCGCATGCTGATCGATCGAGAACTTCGGAATATTTCTTTATAATTACCTAGAGGTGAATATAGGATTGCGCGCGTTTCGTTTGTTGATACAAAATGTTTAAAAAATGTCTAATTTTTAGAAACAAATCAATGTTTTCGAATAATGTGTAATGATGCTAAAACCACTTTTCACTTCAGTCTCGGTTATCATTAGTGAACGATAATATTGTTTAATACTAAACCCCAGTGTCTAAAGCAATGAAACGATAAGGAAAATCACCCAGAATATGATAACTACTCTGTTTATTACAGGATCGTGAGCAAACGCCATTCATTAGAATGCTTGTTAAGGCATCAAACTACAAGGTGAGTATCGCTAGATAGCTGTCGGAATAAACTTTGAGACTGGGAATGTTATGCTTTTTGAGTTCCAATGACAATGTACAGGCGTCCGTGTCATACCCAGACCAAATGTACTCACATCCAATCATATATCAGCGTATATTCGCTACTCCAAACGAACCATGCCTGGTATTAGGCAATTCACTACAAAACCTGTAATCGAATCAGAGCTGATGGTCTTACTATGGGTATATTAGTGATGCGACAGTCTACTAGTAGCAACAAGTCAAAATTTGGCTCAGTTTGCATTCCGTGTTGAAAATATGTCTGGCCTTTAATCTCGATCACTTTCTTCTAAAAACAAGACATCACGTCCCATAACCTGTATAATTGTGTCTGTAACATGCGTTCATGCATCAAATAAGATAAAGGATTATGCATGGTAGCTCTGACTATTTATTAAATTACTTGACTTTTTTGCGTTTCGTCTTATTCCAGCTTGATTCCTCATCTTTACTGCGTGCAAGGAAGAGAAGAAGTGTTAACTCAGCAAACACAACATATTCTCCCTTACCAAGTATGTTTGTACCACAGGACTCATTTACATTGTATAAACATTTCTGAGATGGAGATAATAATATGAATCCCATCAACGCTATATTTGAAGCAATTAATGGCATTTTTTGGTAATCCTCATCAAATATAGCGGTTTTGCCATAGTGGACATTTCTGCCACTGTACACGCACACAATAGTGTAAAAGTGTGGTAATACGAGCAACAAAATCGCCAACTTTTTGCCCAACAAAAATCGATGTTGCAAGTTGCAGCTACTTGTTGCAAAAAGTAAAAAGTGAATCTACTTTTGGCAACAAATTTTGCAACTTACAACATCGACTTTCGTTAGGTGACGAGTTGCACGATTTTGTTACTCGTATTACCGCACCTTATTTTCATTCAACTTTTCCTTTAAAAAGGCTTATAAGTTCTTACTTTCTCTTGTGTCTTTCAGCTGATCCAACTACCCAGAGCGTAGTGGTGGAGGTTGGTGATGACAACGATAACGGGCCGATATTCACTAAAAAGATTTACACAGGAGGTAAGACTTCTAAAACTTTACTAAAAATGTTTTAAACTCAAAAATAACATTGATTCGCGTAATTAATTTTTGATGACTTTGTCTTTTTTCTTTTATCACTACAGGAGTTCCTGAAGACATAAAATACGGAGGAAGTGTCATTCTTATTATTGTAAGTTTCTTCGGAAAATGCTAACAAAAATAGTTGACCCATGATTCCTTTCGAGGAACGCAAACAACTCAGCTGGAAAGGAGGCAAGCAATGATACCGTGAAAGATATTTTTCCTGACAGTTGAGTTTATGTTTCTTATTCTTGAAGGCTAACGATGCAGATATTGGTAGCGGTGGTCGCATTACCTATAACTTCTCCGAAACAGCTGACGACTCAAAGAAATTCACCATCAATAATGAGACTGGATTGATTGAGGCCGCGGACTCGTTTGCTGGCCAACGCGGTAAAGAATACATACTTAGCGTTTTTGCTAAGGATAACTTTGGACGAGATCCATATCATTATGACACGGCTACTGTTAAGGTAAAGTATTATTCCTTTACAATAAATTTGAAAAAAACTAAAGACAAATAAAGAAACAAACAAAATACATCTTCCTGGGATCACCTATAACCGGCCCACTACATGAGACGTCACACAACACTGAGTAAAGCATTACGTGACTACCATAAGGACGTCTGAATATGATGCGATCGAGTATAGGCTACGGCCATTAATTTGCAAATTGTCTAGTAGTTTCAGTTTTTTTAAGGCTTTGCAAAAACGTTTATCTAGAGATTCAGTGTTAATATTTTGTAAAAGTAGACTGATGAAGAAATTAAGGTGAAGGAGTTGATTATATATGGTGATGACCTTTGATAATTATGGTAACGATGACGATGACGATGACGATGACGATGACGATGACGATGACGATGACGATGACGATGACGATGACGATGACGATGACGATGACGATGACGATGACGATGACGATGACGATGACGATGACGATGACGATGACGATGACGATGACGATGACGATGACGATGACGATGACGATGACGATGACGATGACGATGACGATGACGATGACGATGACGATGACGATGACGATGACGATGACGATGACGATGACGATGACGATGACGATGACGATGACGATGACGATGACGATGACGATGACGATGACGATGACGATGACGATGACGATGACGATGACGATGACGATGACGATGACGATGACGATGACGATGACGATGACGATGACGATGACGATGACGATGACGATGACGATGACGATGACGATGACGATGACGATGACGATGACGATGACGATGACGATGACGATGAGATAATGAGACTAACGTCCTTGCTCTTGTTTCAATAGATCTACGTTCTCGTCGATGATGAACGCGTTATTCTAATTTCTGGTAGAAAACTCGAGGATGTCAGAAAAAATAGAGATGAATTTATAAGGTAAAGGAACAAAAAGAAACATTGTACGCGTGCTCCTTAGAAACATAACATGCTTTTCTTAGATAACACTGCTTTTAAAATCTATTCTTTAGAAATCAGTATCTTCATCAAGAACGAATATGATAAGAAAGATACAATATCCCATACAACATTGCCACGAATATTGTATCTATTACTTGTAAAACATTTTAAGTTAAAACCACTCAGTCATCCAAATACAAAAACAAAAACACATAACGAGCCCACACAACACAATGGGCAAACGTTTAACACATTAATTTTTAGTTTAGATGAGCTGGAGTAAGATGAAATTTACTTTATGTTTTCAGGGTGCTTCAAAATATTACTGGATTAATCATCAACATTGATGATATCAACCACTATAAAGAAAACGAACAATACGACTACAGCAGGTTAGTTTATTCCTGTACATTTATTGTATTTGTATGCCCTTCTTTGAGAAATGCGAGTATAACAGATAACAGCCGATGCGATTTCCATCCATCAAATGTTATCTTGGTAATGCAACGAACTTTTACCATACCAGATAACAGTCAGTGGATGTCATCCATAACAGTCGACGCCATTCCTACCCATCCACTGTTATCTTAGTAAGGCAACGACCTTATACCACAACAGATAACAGTGGATGTCATCCATAACAGTTGATGCCATTCCTACCCATCCACTGTTATCTTAGTAAGGCAACGACCTTATACCACAACAGATAACAGTGGATGTCATCCATAACAGTTGATGCCATTCCTACCCATCCACTGTTATCTTAGTAAGACAACGACCTTATACCACAACAGATAACAGTGGATGTTATCCATAACAGTTTATGCATTCCCTTCCCTCCACTTTTATATTGGTAAGACAACGACTTTTTGCCACACCAGATAACAGTGGTCATGGTTGCCATCCACATCTATATTGTAACAGTTTATGTAATCTGTTTCTTTTTTATCTATAGGACCGCTTTATATTTCCATGGAGTGGACCCAAAGACTAGGAGGATAGTCGACAGGGATGAAGTAATAAGGTAATATTTAGTTGTTTTGCAAATCTTACTTTTATTTGTGGCTGCCATTTATCCTGTTGCAACTTTGATTTATTTGTATTCCTTGTAAGAAATATTTGGAATTTTAAAAATATATTGGATGTTTTGTTGCTTACAGGAGAATAGACGAGAACTATCAGAAGCGGGCAAATAATAAGGCATTTTTCGATGAATGGAAAATCAAAGAGATAAAGGTATGTCTTTTCTCATAACCGGTTTTAACACCTCATATAATTCTTGGCATATTTAACTTCTTTTCCTAAAACAGGTTATTTATATGTTTTGTTTTTTTTTCATTTTCCATTCCAGTTCTTTTGGTACTTATTCTTTCTTTTCCTCTTCACTCCTCTCCTCTTTTCTCCTCTTCTCTCCTTTCATTTATTTTCCTTTCCCTTCTTCGTCTTTTGTTTATTTTCCTTTCCTCCCTTTAATTTGCTTTTGGCTGTCCCCTCCTTTCCTCTTTTGGTTTTTTAACTCCAATTTTTATTCTAAAATCTTGAATTTAATCTTAAAACTTTCTGAATCTTATTATCTGGTTGTCCACTTTTTTCATCAGCCTTACGTACCAGAGAAAAAAGATTCAGAATTCAACATCCAGCTGGCAGTTGCTATTGGTCTAGCACTCCTCTTATTAATCATCATCATTATCTTCATTTGTATTGTCTGCCTTCTACGTAAAAGGTAAGTAACACCTATTGACGACTCTTAAAATTCCAGTGTATGCGGGCTTAGCCTCACTTCTAAGATCGGAAAACAAAAGCAGAAATTAGAATAACAAATGAAGCAGGTATTGGATTCGAGGCTAAGCCCGCATACACTGGAGTTTTAAGAGTCGTCAGTTCGAAGCTGCAAAACGATTATGCTTCATTTCACTTTGGTTTTTCTTTATTTGCTGTATGTTTTTTTGTGAAATTTATCTCTAAATCTAGTCTTAAATCAAGTTGTTTTTATCTGGTAAACTTACTAGGACTATAAAACTGCGATTAAAGAATGCTGTGCTATATGATTGTCCTGCACATTTAATGAATTCCTTGAATTCAGTGTGTGTTGTCACCACCACGTGTTTCGTACTTACCCGTGCACCATGATTCTCACCATGCCCTAAGTCCTTACACATCAATCTGAAAGCAATGTCATCATATATCTGCATATATATCAAATAGGCATGAAATAGAAAGAGACGAATTACGAGCAGTAAGTCACAGGGGAGCGTATCGTTCGAAACACGAGTCAAGGAATAACAACGTCTACGTACACGATAGGAACAACAGAAAGAAACATTTCAATGTTGATTTTGAAAACGGTACTTGGAAGGAAAATCGGGGGACATCTTCAGAGGATGTTATTGTCATTGACCAAACAAGACTATAGACTGCAGTTTAATAATCATCATCACATATAACATTGTTCAAATAATGGAACTAACTATTTACTTAAACTGGACAAATTGGACAGACATGGAATAACAAGTAAAACCGGAATGACTTCTGTCACTATTTACATTAAATTATAACTATAAACTAGATAATTTTTTAACCCGCTTAACACTTAAAATTCAAGCTTTATTTCTATAATTTTAAGACTTAACATTTAAGATTGAATTAGTCAAGACTTGCAAAAAGTCTGTATCATAACTCTTTTAAAAAGGCTTTTCAGTATGTCTAGCTTTTTATTAGCGGAGCCAAAACCACCACCCAATTTTTCGATTGCACGTGACGTCATGGCCGCCATGTTTGATGACTTTAATAAAATATTTTTCAATAAATTCATTTTATTACATTATCGAACATGACGGCCATGTCTTTTGTTATTTTATTCTCTTGGGAATGATTGCAAACCAGCAATAAACATTCGCAAACTCGTATTCATACAGCCATGGATGTGTGAAAGAACTTTTCTTTACATCTTCTTGGTGCAGAAAAGATCTACATACCTTCTCAAGAAAACAAAGTAAATATTATACGAAAAAATATTCAAAAGCTTTCTTCATTCACAAAATAATAATTATATTCTCAACTTTTCTAATCCACAATATTTATTAGATAAATATAAGGTTTTTATCTGCTTCTTACAGCGCGAATCGAGAAACTGTAGGCACCCAGAAATATTTCAGAAATCTTTTATCGTTCGTTGACCAGTCTGAAACAGCTCTCTAACTACAAGAATGTCGACTGATTTGTAGTGAGATAAACTTCTTGTAGTTAGAGAGTCGTTTCAGATTGTTCAACGAACAATAAAATTTCTAAATTATTTCTGGATGCCCACGGTTTTTCGACTCGCACTGTAAGAATAGAATCATAATAACAACTAATTTGTAATAATTGAAGAATCTTGCTTCATGTAAAAAGAAGATAATAACTAAGTAATGTAAAACATCTTTTAGTGTTATAAGTATTTTTTTGATCTGTTATAACCACGAAGTCTTATCTTAAACATATCTATCCAGACCTAAAAATGTAACAATTTCAAGAGTTAACATTGGATAGATGAGTGTATTTTGTTCTAACAGATAACACAAAAATATATTGCTAAATTGCTATATTGCTAAACGAATAAACTGTGCCTCAATGCTTATAACATCATACTCGTAAATAAAACTTGTTTCTAAAGAAGTTGAAAGACAATATAATATTTGGTTAACATTAAAATGAAACTTTTAATTCCTCCTTTTTAAAATTTATCATTATTATTATTATTATTTTTTTCTTTTTTTGACGAATTATTTTATTGATTTTTTTTCTTGTAAGTAATTTTTTTGTTGATGGTAATGTTTTTATTTTGTTTTGTTTTAGTTTCTTATTCTTTCTTTTTTAATTCTTACTTTTGAATATTATTTATGGTTTGGCCTTAAGTAATTTTTATTTTTAGAAGTTGCGAAACCTGGAAGAATCTATTCTGTATTATTCTTGGATTTAATTTGAGAGTCGCAGCTGTACATGAAAAAATACAATTGAATCATGATCATGCAATTGAATAAGAATAATTCTTGTTTTTCTTCTAGACAAAGTCTTTATTTCTTGGAGGAAATTTCAGAAAAAAATCAATTTTTTTTCGTTTTAATTTTTTTTTTTTTTTTTTTTCGTTTTATGAAAAATCAACTGCCTAATTTACTACAACTCATTTCCACTAAAAACAAAACCAATCAACACAGTCAAACCACTTTCACAAGACACCAATGAAAGTTTGTCGGACTTCAATGAATAAATAATTAATTGGAAACCCTCAAGTGAATACATTAACCCGAACTTCATTTTCACAACCGCACGAACTCCCCTTCACTTCTAATTCGTGAATGGCGCATGTTTAGATAGAAAAATCCGCTTAATTCTAATGAATTGCAGGCCCATTTTATTAATTTATTGATTACCATAAGAGATACAGATATGCTAATTGTTTTGCATACTTAGAGTTGTTTCGTAAGTTTGTTATTGAATGCTCTTGAATTTCTTTCCAAGATTAGTACATGTTTCTTGCTATTACTTTTACTACATATAACTGTTCATTGTAAACAACAACAAAAAATGGTGTGACCTTTCCCCTGAAACCCAATCGTTTTTCCTTACATGTATGTCTTTCATTTTTGAGGAACTGAAAGAATATTTATAATATGCATGATGCACTATTAGACTAACATGAAGACAAGTACAAATGATGTTTGACCGATTACCTTTTTTATATCGCGTGATCATTGATTCATTGGACATTATACGAATTTGTATACTTTTTCGAAATAAAATTTTAAATAATTTTTCATCCTAATATTATTTTCTGTCATTTTTTTTTCAGACAAAAACGAAAACTACGGGCTGCAACGGCTGCAAGTTATGGAGGTAAATAGAAATGACTTTGCGATTCTTAGCATCTGGGCATATTTGCTTTGCACGAACAAATATATATACATACATACATACATACATACATACATACATACATACATACATACATACATACATACATACATACATACATACATACATACATACATACATACATACATACATACATACATACATACATATATATATATATATATATATATGCTGATAAAAAGTGGAAAAACAAACAAACAAACAAACAAAAACTCTACACTTTTTAATGCTACATTTAACTAAGATTTAAAAAAATTCACTTTCAAGAACCGTATGATGATATCACTCAACATAATAGTTCAATTATGAACTTTCATTAACTCTCCTCACAGCAGGACCCATTCATGATTAACTTTTAAGTGGTCATTAAAAGTGTAGCCATAGAAACAACAGTGCAACTCAAGACTAATTACAAAATTTGGCAATTTTGCTCTAATTTTCTTTCCTTTTACCTTTTTGGTTATTACCGAAATGACATGAATATTTTGCAATGAGCCTCAAATAGGCACCACGGAGTCTGGGGAGCTTGGGGGGCTTAGCTACCACCTGTTTTCTGCCAAAAATCATTTTCTTGTTATTAGTTGCCTAAAAGCTTTCACATCACTTTAATGCAATAAATATGTTGCAATTGTCTCTCAAAACAGACCCGTCGATCTATTCAGTCATTCATTTCTAATTCCAATTTTTAATGTTTACAGGTAGCACCCAGCATTCTCGCAGGAGCTCACTGTCTTTACCAACTACCAACTTGTACGATACTAACGGGTAAGAGCATAAAATTACAGTTAAGGCTCTGTTACGCGGTAGGACCGCTTGTAGTGCTGTATGTATGCAACACGAGAGGTGTCACACAACATGATTTCATGTGAAATCAATTGTCTTTAGACAAACGTCTCAGGTTAAGTAGTTCTACTTATACTACCGCGTAAGAACATGAAATTACAGTTAAGGCTCTGTTACGCGGTAGGACCGCTTGTACTGCCGTATGTATGCAACACGAGAGGTGTCACACAACATAATTTCATATGAAATCAATTGTCTTGAGACAAACGTCTCAGGTTAAGTAGTTCTACTTTTACGTGTGGCTTTCTTGCTAAGAGGTAGACGTGCGACGACGAAATTTGTTTTGGTTAATTGTTATTTTAATTGACAACCAGAAATTTATTGGACAATCCAATGGCCCAATTGCTTCGGAAGCAATGTGACAAGACCTTTTGTAAAGATGGTCACGTTAACTTCTTTATGGAAATGTTTATAAACATTAAGTCCACCTAGAAAGTTAAACAAGTCTAATATGTTACACAGTCAAATTTAGTGAAAAATTTTAGTTCATGATATCACCATATAGCAGTGATGGCTCTTTGATTCATCCTTTTTATCACTAGAAGCCAA